>CM021104.1:153302983-153349322 GCA_007115665.2 Sequoiadendron giganteum
GGAGGGAGATGGTGAGGGAGAATGAGAGGTAGAGGGGTGAGGGTGTTTGTGAGGGGAACTAAGGGGGTGGGGGAGGGAGGGAGGGAGGGGAGGGAGAGGGGCTAAGGGAGAGGGATATGGTGAGGGAGAGGGAAAGGGCAAGAGAGCAGGTGAGGGTGAGGGTGAGGGTGAGGATGAGGGAGAGGGCAAGGGCAAGGGTGAGGGTCAGGGTGAGGGTGAGGGTGAGGATGAGGATGAGGGTGAGGCGAGAGGAGAGGGGAGGGAAAGAGGGGTGAGGGTAAGGGGGAGGGAGGGAGAGGGAGAGAGGGTGTGAAGGAGAGGGAGTGGGAGAGGAAGTGGGAGTGGGAGTGGGGCTGGGGAGAGGGGAGGGAAGGAGGGGGAGAGGGTGAGTTTGAGGGTCAAGGGAGAGAGAGGGGGTGAGGGTAAGGGTGATGGTGAGGGAGAGGGTGATGGTGATGGTGAGGGGGAGAGGGGGTTGAGGGAGAGGGATAGGGAGAGGGAGAGGGTGAGGGTGATGGAGGTAGAGAGAGAGGGTGAGCGAGGGAGAGATGAAGGGAGAGAGGGAGAGGGAGGGTGAGGGAGGGAGAGATTAAGGGAGAGAGGGAGAGGGAGGGAGAGGGAGGGAGAGAGAGAGCAACAAAGAGAAAACTCTTAAATTTGAGTTTTAGGAATCTTGAATATTAATATAGAGATGGTTTTAATAGACTTTCACAAAGATAAAATCCATAATATTTGAAATAATAGCATCCAAAGAAAGAAGGGTTGTATTTTGTGCTTTCAAAACAATTAAACAAGAAAATCAATGCTTTAGTGAAGCAAAAAACATGGGTTTCTAAATTTTCCAAGAAAAGCAACATTATTTAGATTATTTGAAATATCCATTGACTATGAATTTTAAGTTTTTTATTTAAATAAATTAATAATTTTACAAATATAATTTAGTTTATTTAAATATAGTCATTCAAGAGGACAAGTTCAAAGTGTGTGTCTCTTCAACTCATTTTTTTATGAAGTCTATCATGTAGAAAATATTATAATATTTTCTTGTTTTCCTTTATTAATATCATGATAAGAGATATTACAAATATTTAGTATATTAAATATAGAATAATATATATATGAGATATATAAATGAATTAAAATTAGAAACTAAGGATTTTATGTGACTAAAGTACTTACTTTTCTTCTTATTTTTTTCTTAAAATAGATGTAAATTAATATTTAAATAGTACTTTAAAATTAGTATATTAGCTCTAAATACTATTTTATTAATATTAGTCTTCTTTTAAAAAAAAAATTCTTATGCAAATGGTTATTAGTTTTAAATTATGAATATATATACTTTTATCCTTTATTAATTTATGTTTTAAACAATTTTTTTTAAAGAAAATAAAATCTCTTAAAGTCATTTTTTGCGTGGAGTCATTTTTTGCAACTTTTCCTCCCTCACTCGAATTCTAAACCACTTTTTCTAGTTTACCCAATAGTTGTTCTAGTACCCATATCTATAAATCAATAAATAATAGCCATAAAAAGTGATATTTCACAATATACCCACTTAAATAATATTTATAATATAATATTATTAATATTTTTCATTAATTATTTATTCCTAATATGTAAGTTCTTTTGCCTAATAATTTTTTTTAATTGACTATGAATTATTAAGATATTTAATATTCTTATAATCTAATATTAGAATTGTAACTTTATATTCTAAATTTAATTCTAACTTTACATTGTTAATATTAAGAATATCTCATAATTTGAGATTAGCGCTAGCACTCCAATAAGGTGCAATACTTACGCCGATATGCTGAGCCCACATTATTTACGACCGTGAAAAGCAGTGGACGACATGAAGAAAGCAGTGATCTATCTCACCTATCCCTCTCTACCTCTCCATCCCCCCTTCCCTCCCTCCCCCTCTTTCTGTCTCCTTCCCTCTCTATGTCTCTCAATATCACATATCCCTCTCTACCTATCCCTCCCTCCATCCCACGTATCTCTCTCTCACTCTCTCCTTCCCTCTCTACATCTCTCCCTCTCTCACTTATTCCTCTCTATACCTCTCTCCTTCCCCCTCTAATTCTGTATTACTCCCCTATCCCTCTCTACCTCTCCCTCGCTCCCTCCCTCTCTCTCGCACTCTCTCTAGATCTCTCTTTCCTTCTCTAATTCTTTCTATCCCACCTCTCTCTCTCCCTCCTTATCTCTATCTGACTTATCCCTCTCTACCTCCCTCTGTCCCTTTACCCTCCTCTCTCTCTATTTCTCTATCCTTCCCTCTCTACTTCTTTACCCTTGTCTCTCTACTTCTCTCCCTCTCTCACTTATTCCTCTCTACCTCTCTCTCCTTCCCCATCTAATTCTCTATATCTCCCCTATCCCTCTCGACCTCTCCCTCCCCCCCTCTCTCTCTCACTCTCTTTGGATCCCTCTTTCCTTCTCTACTTCTTTCTATCCCACCTCTCTCTCCTTCCCAATATCTATCTCATTTATCCCTCTCTACCTCCCTTTGTCACTTTACCCTCCTCTCTCTTTCTTTCTCTATCCTTCCCTCTCTACATATTTTCCCTCTCTCTCTCTCTCTTTATCTATCCTTCCCTCTCTACTTCTTTACCCTTCTCTCCAATTCATTCAAAAAACAACACTTCCTATATAGCTTTACTTTTTCATTTTTCTATTTGTTTACTATTTGGATTTTATAACACAGAACAAATTTTATTTTGATTAAAAAATGTATTATGTTATTTTATTGTTTCGATTTTATAACAAAGAACAAACTTTATTTTTATCAAAAATTTATTATCTTATTTTATTTAGAGAATCTTTTTTATTTTATTTATTATATAAATTATTTTATTTTATTTTATTTATTACGTAAATTATTTTATAAATAAATTATTATTACATACATTATTATATAAATTACTATTTTTTTAATTTATTACTTCAATTATTATTTATTCTATTTTACTTTATTTATTATATAATTATTTTTTTTATTGTTTGGATTTTATACTAGAGAACAAATTTTATTTTAATTAAAAATTTATTATAGTATTCTATTTATTTTATTTAATGAATCTTTTTATTTTATTTATTTATTGCATTAATTATTATTATATAAATAAATTATTGTATAAATTATTTTATTTTATTTTATTTTGTTTATTATTAACCACTTAAACTACAACCTTCTACTTCTTACACCTTTTTATAAAATAACTTATTAAATTTCCATTGACGACCTATTTTTAACAAATCCTGCTTACTTTATCATGTGAAAAAGTAAATAATAGCTCGAATCATATCTTCAATAAATGTAGCCCCCCAAAAATATGAGCTACATGGTAACACAGGTAATTCAGCTTGTGTCTTGGGATCAAATTTAAATGGAAATGCACTGTACAGAAAGATAAGGATTATATTGAGATCTCTTGTGTTTGAATTTGGGCGCATATTGCAATTTGTAGGTAAATGGTGGACAATGCATGAGATTAATATAAATTTTGATAAATATCCCCTACAGTAAAGTTCGTGGGGTTCCCACCTATGTCAGACTGCTGGAAATGTCGGTGGGGTTTCCCCATGTATAATAACCTATCGGCTAATTAAAATTATATATTAATATTATCTTTTATGTCTTTACTAATTTTTTTATAATTGAAACAACTATATTTTTATTGTAACACATAATATTTTAATTTATTAGAAATATGATATATTTTTCATTCATTAAAGTTTATTCATTATAATATCTCTAAAAAATCATTTTTTTTTTTAATTTTAAAATTTGCAGACAAAGTAGCTAATGTAATGCCCAAGATATGCACACAAAAATAATATATGTATATTTAAATAATATAATTATTTAAAATATTATAGTTATTGGGAGGGAGAGAGAGAGAGAGGGGACATAGAGAGAAAGAGGTGGGAATGAGGTAGAGAGGGATGAATGGAGAATTATCTAGGTAGTGTGGGAGGTATAGAGGGACTAAGAGAGATTTTGTCGAGGTAGGGTGGGTCATGCATCTTAAAAGAGGGAATATGAGAGAGACATAGGGTGGTGAGAATGAGGTAGAGAGGGATAGAGGGATGAAGGGATAATTATCTAGGTAGTGTTAGAGGAATAGAGGGACTAAGATAGATTTGTATAGGTAGGATGGGTCTTCCATCTTAATAGGGGGACTAAGAGTGGGGAAAGAGGGAGGGAGGGAGAGAGAGAAAGAGATAAAGAGAGACAAAGAGAAAGAGAGAGAGAGAAGGACAGTATCTTCTTGAATTTTTTAAAGATAAAAGGTCTCTTTTTGAAAGAATTTAATAGACTTGTTCAACAAAAACTACTGAAGCCTTTCCATTTTTCTATATTCCTTTGCGGCTACACCTTATTTTTGTGCTCACTGACCTCGGAGCTCTACATGTGGCCTCCTCACGAAGCTTTTTAGTTTCCTTCACTTCGCTTTTCAGAAATCTCCATCTGTGCACCACATGGCTCACTTTGGTTGCTTTTCTGAGTTGGGCCCGCCTCATTCTATATTTTTCTCGGAGCTCTCCATGTGGCTCTCTTTCCTAGCTTTCTGCTGAACACCCTTTCAACTTTCTATCGAGCTCTGTCTGTGCAACACATGGCATTTTTGTTTCTGCACCGACTACCTTGGAAATGTCGCCGGTTCTTTTATACTTCCCTGCCGCTACATGTTCTCTCCTGCTGCCATATGGTTTCCATTATATTTCATGGCTTTACTAGCGTGTTGCTGACCGATCGATGTTTACATTGCAGCTCGGGATGATCTAGGTCGTCGATCACTGCACGTGGTTTTCTCTTCTCTTGATGCGTTTCCAGGCAGTGGACTGGCCAATAAATGGGGCCTTGTTTTCTTTAATTAGGTTGTTGATTGAGTTTATAAAAAAAACACCCAAGCACTAGGAAGTAAGCCTTTTGTAATAGTTGCTCTCAATTAAAATACTTCGAACTGTGCCAAATAAATTCGGCCTTTCTGTTTTCAAGCATTTGTTAGAACTATTAACCTTTGTTGTTTTCTCTTTATTTGGTATGAATGCCTGTTCTTCAGTTTCTATAACCTTTCATAGCTGGAATAAATGCATATCATATTTCTTTGATTCTTCTGTGTTAAGAAAAATTTATACTTCATTACATTATACATATTAAAGGGTATTTTTGCATGATAAATGCTTGTGGAGAAAATTAACTTAGTTAGCAACAATTTAATGGTTTAGGCCTTTGCATCCTACACTGTGCTTTAGTAAAGTTATCTAAAGATTTTGGTGCATCGCCTATAGTGTAAATTTTACATTCCTGCAATCTCCTTTACCTTTTTCTTCACCCATTAAATGAAGAGTCGGCTTCGATAAAATCTTGGAGGTCACTTAGTTAGCGCATAATGTCCCCCAATAGCTAAGTTTCCCATAAGACTACTCCTACATGCAAAATTCTATGTCAACAATTCTTTTTCTGGCATGCTTGGTTGGACCGCGAACTAGTGCGTTTGCCTGATCTTTATAATTGTGTATGAGCCATCGACCTATGACTAGGTCTCAAACTGCAAGATTCTTTGGCCAACTTGTACCGCCCCTAGTATCCGTGCACCCGAGAGGTCATCGAGGTAGCCTTTCACCTCCTTCATTCCCTCCGACTTGGAAATCACCTAATCCACCCACACATATGGCTGCTAGAAATTACGTAGCCTAGGATTCAAGCAGTTCATTAGTAGCACCTATACCTCTAGCAATATGGGCCCCCATCCCTTTGTCCACGCTAAATTCTATCCCTAAATATTCTGGAGATGAATCAAAGACACCAACAAAGCATCTGCAAGATGTCATAGATGTATGTATGGTACATGGCGTATCGAATGAAAACACAGCCCTGAGGTTGTTGGCTACCTCCTTCTGAGGAAAGGCACTAAACTTGTACAGGACTTTACAAGCCAGTACCATTGCTACTTGGGATCAGCTCGGGACCCCATTTTATGAGCGTTTCTCAAATGCTAGTGACAAATATTCACTGTACCATAAGCTGGAAAATATAAAGTGAGCCCCTCATGAAGCTCTACCTAACTTCAATGCGAGATTCCATTTGACTTGGTAGAGAGTGCTTGTGCATAGCCGACCACCTCCGGATCTAGCATTTATGTTCTACTTGAAGTCAATCAACACTGATATCTCCATGATGTTACAAGCTTTGGGCGGAGACACTCTTCCTGATGCTTACGCCCTAGCTATCATTGCAGAAAATAATTTGATCACTGTAGGAAAGTGGGCAACGAGACCCATCATGCCATTGTTCCCCGAGTACAATGCTCTAGAGGTCGAGGTTCCTTCCACAAGCTCTCCTACAGCTCCTCCCCAGTACAATGTATGTCTATCCCGGAAGTGTTCCAAGCGTGGCCCCAATGGCAGCTTCTGTAGTAGCTCTGGTGCCTAATCCCATGGCTACCAAGATGAATGAAATGACAGAACAGATGCGGGCTATGACTAATGAACTGACTACTTTGAAGTAGCAGCAATATAGCTATCAAAAGCCTATATACCAAAATTACCAAGGCGAAAAACCTCTGTACCAATCAAACTAGTGGTAGGATAGGTCACGTGGGAATTCTTCAACTCAATCAAGTAACCAAATGGTTCTGGTAATCCTACCAATACAGACGGTTCATCCTAGTTCGAATAAGGAGTTGGTGGTGGGATAGAACAATTTGGTTGAAGATGTTAACTCATGGTGTTTTCCTTCCAATGACACATATATGTCACGAAACTATTCGCAGGGAAATTTGCAACAACAAATTGTAGATCAACATAGCCAAGGCAGCGCATCTGTTTCTGGCAACTCACCATATGCTTCTTAGCAAATGGAAAATGCAGTCCTTGCTATGCAAATGTAGGGGATGTCTATCCAGCAAGAGTCAGACATTGTTCCAGACCAAGCTCTCTTTTCTTGGATGGAAGGAGAAGAGTCATCATTTTTGACTATAACACACATTCCAAGCATAGATTCATTAGAGAGTTCATAGCCTTACCTAGCAAAGCTACATCACAAGTGATGCCCAAACTAGCGGTAGGCCTATTGCCAATCCCATCACAATCAGAAACAACCTTTCCTAGTTCTCCGATTCCACTTCCACCAAGGGAGAAGTTTCCATCGATCACTCCAGCTGTTGCTAAACCAGCAGATGTACCAGCCGCAAGGCCTATACTAACCATCAAACTAAAGGAGAAAGCCACTACCACTCACCAAGTACGAGCGCAATTCAACGTGGTGGAGCAACTAAAGAATACATCAACCAATGCTTGTTTGTGGCATGTCCTGGCTATTCCAGAGTAGAAGGTACAACTACAAAAGGCATTGTCAGTTGAGGAGGATTCTAAGGTTATTGCTCTATCCAATAGAGAGGATGCATCCAGGCCTGACTTCGATAAAGTGCTAACGATTCAACCGGAGGAGAAACTCAAGTCCGAATAGGAAAGTAAGCCTAAACCTAATCATTTCTTTCTAACATTAATTATTGGTGACAAGCTACTGCATAACTATATGATCAACTCGTGTGCTAGCACCACTGTCATGCCGAAGTAAGTAGCTAATGCTTTGGGACTAAAATATGAGCCGTTAAATAAAGGAGTCATGCAGCTTGATGGAAACAAGGTCAATACTATTGGGATAATCAAGGGATTACCTATGACTTTGTTTGCCTGCCCTAGTATTACTATAAATCAGGATACTATACTTATTGATATCCCTCCTGTATTCGAGATTTGCTTATCCCAAGATTTCACTGCAAATGTAGGAGGATATCTAGCTTTACACTGGTCACACCTGATTCTGAGGACTAAGCATGGGGCTAAGATGAAACTATTTTCAGAAACTCTTCATTCTGAACATATTGCTAATGAGGCTTTGTTAAATTTTGAAGCAGCACACACTTCAATCTCTCAGGAAGAAAGGCACAACGTGGAATTTCTTAAAGAAGAGGAGACTAATAGCTCTTGGATAGTAGATGAAGAAAATTTGTTGAAGGAATTTATTGATATAGACCCTTTCGGGAGTTACCACTCAACTGGCCTCAGAACCTATGTTATTCATGAAGAAGGGCAGATCATGCCCAAAGTTACTAAAGAACCTAAGGGTGAAGAGTCTCTAGAAATATGGAGCTTATATTTTGATGGAGCTAGATGTAAAGTAGGAGCTGGAGCGGGGATTTGTTTGGTATCCCCATCCAACAAAAAGATGATGAGGTCTTACCACTTCAAGTTTGTGTGTTCGAACAATGAAGCTTAATATGAAGGTCTCATCTGTGGTTTAAGCTTTGTAGACCAAATGGGTGTAAAGCAGATAAGTGTCTTCGGAGATTTTGAGCTGGTGGTTAACCAAATCCATATGCGATCTTATCGACATAGGGTCTAGGATCTGATTGATAACTTTGAGGCATTCAATATTCAGGCTATTCCGAGGAAAATGAATTCCAAAGCAAATAGGATGGCAATTATTGGGGCTCAATTCGAGGCAGCCACCGAATTACTAAAAAATAAACATGCAATGAAGGTAATTGTAAGACCTGCTATCCCAGATAATAATCAAGATTGGCAAGTATTTGATAGCGATGCTCATATTGCATCATTTCTCTAGTCATCTAGAGAATTCACCGATCAACTACAACCGAAGATCGCCGAAGCTTACAGAGATCAAATCATCAAGTTGAAATCCAACAAACTCCCAAGAGGCCTAGTTACTCTGGAGAGCCTTTTTGATTTTGATGATGCGATAAGGGACAAGAGAAAGCTGGTGGCGGATAAAGGTGATTACACCGATTTGTATATCGAGGAAGATAGGAAGCTCAAAGTTGGGAAAGAAGTCTCATAAAATAATAAAGACAGACTAAGACACTTCTATGAAGAATACTCAGGTGTAGTAGCTTGGTCATATGATGATCTTAAGGGATATGATTCTAGAATCATCAAGCATACCATTGAGTTTTTAGAGGGGGCAAAGCCAGTTCATAAAAAATAGAGACCTGTGAACCCAAAGATAGAATCTCTCATGTCATAGGAATTGAACAAGTTGATCGCATCCCGAATAGTGTTCCCGATCAAATGCAACACTTGGGTGTCAAACTCGGTGCCAGTCCGGAAGAAAAATGGAGATATATGACTATGTGTGGACTTTCTAGACCAAAATAATGCATCCTTAAAGGATCATTACCCCCTACCTTCAATGGAGGTAATTTTGGAAACTGTAGTTGGCTCCGAAATGTTTTCCATGTTGGATGGTTTTTTGGGTTGTAACCAGATTCGGATGAAGGAGGAGGACCAATACAAGATATCATTCACCACGAAGTGGGGAATGTATGCATATGCTAAAATACCTTTCAGAGAGCTATGGAAATTTCTTTTAAAGATTTGATCCACAAGATTATACTCATTTACTTGGATGACTTGATAGTATTCTCAAAATCTATTGATGATCATTTCGATCATTTAGAGCTTGTTTTCCAGAAATTCCAGGAATTTGGGATCTCCTTGAACCCAAAGAAGTGTGTATTCGGAGTTCCCCAAGGGAACCTTTTGGGATATGTCATCTCTAAGGAGGGCATTGCTATTGATCCAGAAAGAGTTGATGCGATCCAGGAACTTCCGTTAGTTGTCAACAAAAAGGGTGTACAGCCTTTCCTAGGTATAGTGAACTTTATTAGCCGATTTATTGTAGATTTTGTGAGCATTCTTCGTCATATTACCTTAATGCTCTAGAAGGATCAGATTTTTAAATGGACGATGGAAGCTAGAAAAACTTTCGATATTGTAAAAGAGGCTATTTCCTCTGCCCCTATGTTGGTTAACCCGGACCTGTCAAAGGATTTTATTATCTATGTTTTTGGTGGTGGAGATAGTATTGCCACGGTGCTTATGCAAAAGGATGATGAAGATACAAGGGAATCCCCTGTTGCTTTCTACTCATGAACTTTGAAAGAGTACGAGGTAAAGTATAACTTTGTAGAGAAGCAGGCCTTTTCTATTGTTAAGGGGCTTAAGAAGTTCCAGAATTTGATATCATATAATAAGGTGATTGTTTGTGTACCACATCCTAGTATGCAAGAATATATCATGGAGAGAGAAATCACTGAAAAAAGAGCTAATTGGATCACCAAGATCTTAGAATACAATATCAAATTCAAACCTGTCAAGAGCGTCAAGGGAAAAGGGTTGTGCGAGTATATCACTAAAAGCAGTGAAACAATGATGGAGTTTGGAGCTCTGGAGCTTTTGTTAATAAGCAAGGAAAATTCTCAGAGCAGTTGGCTTAACGAAAGAAGAAATTTTATGTAGACGTGTGATCCCACAAAGCTAGTTTACAATTTTTGAGAGGAATTGATTTTTGCTGAGATCAGATATTTTTAGAAAATATAATGATTTAAGCCTTTAAAAGTTCCATTTTAAGGATTCCAATTAAAGAGGGTTTGATCAAACCACCTTAGATCAAAACCCCCTTGGATAAAACCTCGCTAGTTTTAAAACATACCTATAAATGAGTCTCCTTTACACCTATCAAAATGCTAATAAAAAATCACTTTTGATTCACCTTTTTGGGGCATCAAATGAATTCATTTAAAATTTCTTTCAAATTATTATGGTAGTCCTCTAAATGAGCTATCCCATGAATATAATTTTAATATGTTTTGATTTTAAATTATGTATGTGTTTTTTTAGTTTTATTATACATAGGTTTTTCAACAAAAATAAAGCTCTTTGTTTTGTACATGTGAAAAAACATATGATTATCAAAATAATTTTTTTTAAATATGATCGTGCTGGGTATTGATTTCCTTGATCCATTAAAGAAAATAAAAATGAATTTCGATACATACAAAAAAAGTTATGTTGTATACAGTCCACTTATGTCTGAATGGCAATTGGTTTGAATTTGAAACTCTATTAAGGAAAAAATATTCAATAAAAAAATATGAGACCAAATGAAAGTGCTAGATATCAGAGTTACAAATCTAAATTCAAAAAAATTATAATTTTATCCTTCATACAAAAAAAATTTATGTTGTATACGGTGAGTGTCACTTTTTAAAAATGTTGTTTTCTAAAAAAAACCAGTTTTCATGGGAGATGGAAAAATAAGTGAAATATTATTCCAAAAAAATTGAAAAAAATATTTTAGAATCTACAGAAAAAATTTGATGAGACTCTAGTTTGCATCATCTTCAAATTCCTCATGGTTTAGCCATTATTGGTGCTTGAATGTGAAGATTTAGTTAAAAGTAATAATTTCAGTGTCTAGTTTGGCCAAAAATTGTAAACCACTATTGTGGGATCACCCAGACAGGAAGGTATCCGATTGATCTCCCATCCTTTAAAAGATGTTTTTGTCGCCTATAGAATAGCAATTATGTTCTTTTGGAGGGTATCATGTTTAAAAGAAATTTTAACGACATTCTGCTAAGATGTGTGAATGAGGAGCAAGCCAAGAAAATTTTAGAGCAATACCATAATAGCCATGCTGGAGGACATTTTTCTACAAGAACCATGGCAACTAAAATTATATGTGCTGGTTATTTTTTGCCAACACTTTTTAATGATGCATTTTCATTGATTAAGTCTTGCAAGGAATATTAGTTTTATGTCGGAAGGAGATAGAATGCTGCTATGGCTGTAAGGCCAATAGTGGTAGAAGAACCTTTTGCTCAATGGGGTTTATATTTTATTGGGATGATTAACACTTTCTCTTCAGCTGGACATAGATGGATATTAACAAGAACTGACTATTTTACCAGGTGGGTAGAAGTAGTGCCATTGAAAAATGCAACTGAATTGGAGATTGTTAATTTCCTAGAAGAACTAGTGGCCAGATTTGGCCCACCTAAAACAATCATTTCTGATAATGCTAAGGCTTTTCTCAGCTCAAAGATGAGCCAGTTTCCAATCAAATATGGAGTGTTCCTAAAGACTTCCTCTAACTACTATTGCCAGGGAAATGTTCTCGTGGAGCCTACTAACAAAAACCTCATCAGGTTGATCAAACAAATAGGCTCAGAACATCAAAAGGAGTGGCATAAGAACCTCCAGATAGCATTGTGGGCAGACCGAGTCACACCTAAGTAGATATTGAAGACATCTCCTTACGAGATGGTGTATGGAAAATAGGCATTGCTGCCCATCGCCATAAAAATTCCCACCCTACAATTGCTCAAATCCCTGGAAATTGAACAAAACAGAGCGATGGAGGTGCGATTTTCTGAGTTGCTTGAGGTACAAGAGAAAAGAGAACATGCCATGGAAGCAATGAATAGCCGCTAGCAGGTGGTAAAGAAATGGTTTGACATGAAGGCTTTAGATCAAGGGTTGCAATTTGGAGATTTAGTTCTTAAATTTAATGAGCATGGAGAAAAGCCCGAAGAGCATAGCAAATTTGACAGTCAATGGGAAGGGCCATTTAAGATTTACCAGTGTAAACAGTTCAAATCTTTCAAGTTGGAAGATATGAAAGGTAACACCCTGAGTATTCTAGTCAATGGAATACATCTTGAAAGATTTTATTAAGTCTGCCCATGTAATGTCTTGTACATTTGTATATATGTAATAACTCTTCCCTGCTTTAAGTTTTGGATCCTCTTGGTGCAAGAAATGAAATGAAACACAACAATGATACAAACATTTGAAAGAAATTTTTAAATGGGCCAAGTATTCTAAAAAGATATATATTATATTCATAGGAGTCGAAGATTTACAATATATATTTGGGTTCGAAGGCCTCATAGTAGTATGTACATAAGTCCGCTACATGCGGAGCTTGAAGCATAGAAAAGAAAAATTTATAATCATCTTCATTCTTTAGACATTAGTGGGAAGGACCCATGATCATTGCAACAGGTGACTTGGGCACAGGGAACACCATTCTCTCAAAATCTTCATACCACTGAATATTTTGGAATGGTACGCATGAGGAAGTAGCAGACCATGCAAACCTTTGCATGGTGCTCCTCATGTGTCTCCAACTCGAAGCCAAATAGGAAAAGGCCTGGTTGGAACAATGCCTCCATGCACCTATTGCAGGCGAATGTTTCTAATCGAGGGAATCCCACTATCGAATTGGACCGCACACACAATCTGCTCCAGGCCTCCGAGGTAATGCCACGAGAAGACCCACTTTGTCAGCTAAAAAATCTTGCGTTTGGAAACACTAATGTCCAGTAGTGAGGTGACGAAGTGAGAGAAAATGCTGGTGTTCACCTGATACTACTCTTCATATTCCACGCAGTCCTTCCCAAGGACCTACTTGATCGCCTTCACATACAATGGGTTTTTTACACCTGTCATGCACTCTAGGCGCCTGCATTTAATTTTTCCAAGAAAGGCAGCCTGGGTCTTTTTGTAGACAAGCCTCACAAGTGTTTCCATATCGTCAGCCTCTCTAGCTTAAAATGAAATTGCTAAGGCAGCGAGAGCTTACTAAGCTAGGAAGGTTAGAAGATGTCATGATTTACAATGTTGTAGATAGGGTCTTATTTATAGACTAGCTAAGGTTTGCCAGCCGAAGAAATCATAATTGTCGACTGAGCCCAAGTGTATCACTTTGGCTCAATTTTCTGCATTACAGTGTGGGAGGTAATGGGAAAGTGTAGGTACATTTGCAACTTTCTCTACTAAGCTACCACATTCATTTTATGATAGGCCAGGTGTTAGTGCCAAAGAGCTGCCATCTTTTCCTTATCAGAGCAAATCGTTTGAAAAACTCTGTTGGGTGACATGTCTTGTACAAACAAGGAAATCAGTTAATGCAATGCTGGCGAGTAGAGATTTCACATCATTGCCTTGATGCATCTTTCGAGTATAAATTTGTTTCCATCACACACGAAAGATTGTTGATTAAATGCTCGAGTTGTTTGGCTGGTTGGTGATCCTTTCGCACGCATAAAAATTGGCAATGCATAATAGCAGCTTGGTATAGGTGGCTGGCATGTATCCTTTTTCAGCCGTCTTTCTCAAGAAATCAAAAAGGCAAGTTATAGCATGTAGAGGAACATATTTGTTGCAAAAATTGTCAAGGATTGAACAATTAAGGCATTCGCAAGAAGAAAGAAGTTTTTAGAAAAGCTAAGACATTTGCGAAAATGTTTGCAAAAGAGACTCTTGCGAATACGAAAATGGCCAAAATTGTAGAGAACCCTTCACAAATCCTAGCTCCGGTACGTCTGAGTGAGCAGATGAGGAATGCACCCCATGTGCGGCTTTATGATGGAGAGTATTATGCCACCCCAGGCATACCTACAAAACCTAGCCGGCCTTTCACTCACCCTGTGAACAAGAAGTTGTTGAGCACAGTTCCTCATAAAGACCAAGCAGTGGTCTTGGAGGATTGGGACAACATCTTTGACCCTGAGTTGTCTTACAATCCTAAGAGCCTTAGGGAGGCTACATGCAAAAGAATGAAGAATATGATGGACCAATTTCACAAACAGTTATGGTTTTGTGGGCTCGCATAGTACATGGTTCCTTTGGTGCACCCTTGCCTGAAGGTTGTGGCAGCATGCATGACACATTTCAACCCAAGCACAGGGGTAATTAGTGGCAAAAATTTATGTGTAGTCATTAGCCCTATGGCTATTCAAGATATGTTGTGCATCTCGTTTCCTTTGGGAGAGGAGGTTGACAATTTTGATGTGGAAAGAATGCAATAAAAGTGGGGAGAACTCCAGTTAGGGCCAGAGTTTTATCGCTCTGAGATCAACTAGCAAATAGATAATTCGACACCACAAAATTCCCTTTCAATTTGAAGGCTCTAAAAGATGTTGCTTCTTCTATCACTTCTATGCTGGCGATGGTGTGTGGTTTGGACTCAAACAAAGACATTCATCAGTTTCAAATGTCCCTCTACTTTATGCTAAAAAGGAATCACGAGGATCCACTTTTTAATTTTGCAAGAGTCATTAGTGATGGCATTTGGTTGTAGTGACAGGAATTTGGGGTCGGCTCTAAGTTTAGGTATTCGTCTTTCTTGGCTTACTTAATTTTGCATGAAAACTCGGATTACTTTTCAACATTCATGTCGCTGTCTATTTTTGATGAGGTTGGTTTAAGGAAGCTGGTTTCGACATTGACCCCTATCATGTCAAAAACCTATGACTATTATGCATTATCATATTCAGTGATAACCCTGGTCATAAGGGCATTGGATAAGGCTAGCATAAATATGAAAGAATGCATATTGCCCCAACAGAGGTCCTAGATGGGGAAACGAACTCCACCTTGTAACTGGTTCTTTGGTGTGGATTTCACCATGCTCCGCTTCCCAGGTTTTATCTATGAGCCTTTCCGACTTCCCCATTTTCTCTTCGACCGGGTGTTGGCCCTAGAGGTAATGAGGCAGCTATGTACCCTTGATGATGATTACTAGGGAGGAAACCACTTAACCTCCTATTTGTTGCTGCCAATCATGTTTGGTCCCATGTCACTGGTCAAGAAGAGGACCTCGAAGATTGATACGTTAGTGATTCTACTTTCAAAGTTGGGCCACCTCGGGTTGTTATTAATAGATGATCCATGGGATTACAACCCCGACAATAATTTAATAGGAATTGGCATCAAGGTCCCGCATTCACCTCGGCCATTCTGGGACCTCTGGAGGAATACCGAGGAGGGAAATTTAAGTAGATATGTAGGCCTTGAGTATTTGCCTACAGTGGATGATTGACCGCCATAGCTAATTTTTATCACATTGTGGGGAGGGTCAACCCAAAGCTGATGATTGACTCCTCCCTGGTCACCCAATTTAAGAAGCTCGGTTGGGCGCCTGAGAAGATGCAGGCTTTTTGGGCATACCGGCAGGAGATTCTAGCCACTGGCAAGCTGTTTAATGAGGTAGCCCTCGATGAGAGATTCGATGACATGTGGGAAAATGAACATTTGGATGTTGAAAATTCTCCGAACTGCTCAACATCCGTACGGCAATATAGAGGAGAGGAGGCTACTACAGAATCTAAGGAGGAAGTAACTCAGAATCCCCCTGTCATCATCGAGAGTCCAATACTTCAGAAGAATGCTGGTAAACAGCCTGTGGAGGAGGAAGCACCACACACACAAACATCAGAGCCAGTCACCTCCTTTAAGTCAAAACAGAAGTGGGCAATGACTACCAGTCGAACAAGATGGGTCATTCTTGACCTCAATGATTCTCCGGAGGAGAAGCGATAATGAACGGAAGAGGCCGATGTGGAGGAGGAACTGTTAAGGAAGGAAGTAGTCAAAGCGTCTACAGCTCCACATGAGCATCAGGTAACTTTTCCTCCCTTTTCTCTCTCATCTATGTCTCTGGTCTCGCCTCAGTCTACCCCTACTTTTTCATCTGCACTAGCTCCCTCTGCCACTAGATTTGTTGGGCATTCCGGTCTCGCCCCTCATGGTCTCCCACCTATATCCTCTGCTTTCCATACCTTACCTAGAATGCAATTTGGTGTAAGTATTCGGCTCGTGGGCCAACAATTTTTATCTCCAAGGCCCAGCCCTGCGGTTGGTGCATCTCTAGCCTTCCCTTACACTATAACCTCATATCCATCCCTTCTAAGTGGCCAATTCATCCTGCCATTCTCCCCAGCTATTATAACATGACCCAATAATACCTCTGATGCATCGGATACATTGTCTTTCCTGCTGGCTGTCCCTCAAGAGTATGATTTTGCTAGTGGACTAGGTATCCCAGCCCAGGAATATTTCTTGCAGGTTGATGCAAATAAAAGTGCCCATGCCAACCAGATCAACAAAAAAAGATGGAAAGACGCAGGTTGGCATGTGAAGCCCTATTTACAAATAGTTTTCAATGAAGGTCAGAAATCTTTGATGTTTGCAAAGGTCAACCCTAATGTGATCAAGGTAGCTGGTGAAATGCAACCCGATGATTATTCTGTGAACGCTATCGGTTTAGACTTGCAGTAGGCCTACGCATGAGATAAAGTTGAGCTAATTGAAGAGACCCAAAAAATAGTGACCACTAATTTTCTCAAGCTCAACCGGTAGGTGAAGAAGAAGGATGACCAAATTATGGAGCTCAACAATAAGGTCGACATCTGGGTAAACAAGTTTAAAGCTCAGGAGAATGAAATAAGATGGCTGGAGAAGGAGAGGGGTACTTTTGAAATTAAGATCAAAGAGTTGCAGAATTTAGGCGAAGAGGTCATCCCAACTCTCGAGCAACAGGTTGAGCTACTTCGAGCAAGTGAAGAGAAGCTCCAAGCAAAGGAGAAAGAACTTTGAGCTGAGTCTAATCTACTAAATGAGGGAATGAAAGAGCTATAGTAGAGCACCACTGCCAAAATTACTGAAGTGAATACCAATCTAGAGTTAGAAATTCAAATGACTAAGCAGGCCAAGACGGCCCTGCGAGAAAGGGAAAGGGAAGTTCTTCCCTTGAAAGAGCAAATGTTCATAATGGATAAAAACTTGGCAGAAGTAGTGGCAAGTTTAAGTAGGAAAGAGGCAGAATTGGCTACCCTAAGGACCCAACCCCTTGCGCCTTGAATGAGTTCATTAGAAATTGCCAAAGAGTTGCACGCATCATACTAGGATAAGGTGAAGGCTTTATACCTTACTCTTCATCCCACCTTAAATTTTATGGCACAAGCAGCTAGCCTTTGTGGAACAGTTAGTGAATCGATACAATAGGTTCAGGAGTTAACTTCTGATACGGTTCTGGAGGCTAGACTTTTATTGGAGAAGTTGTATACTGCTTCAGATGAAGCATTGAGTGGGGTGGGCATCAATGATTGAACAACAACGGCTTTGGGCGTAAGTAGCCTCATCTCCATGCATGAGGTTGTTCAGCAGATGGCGGATTGCAGAGCTCGGTTAAACCAAGTTACCAGCGACATGCGGGCAAAGTTTTCCCATTTGACTCAGAGAGGCCTCCCTTTGTCTTTAATTATGGACCAAACGGTAGTGGGAGTGGAGCATATTGTTGCAATGATCGAAGAGATGAAGCAGGACCTTTCTGTCTTCTAGACCTTTGATCAATCTCTGACTGCTGAAGAGATCAAGGGAATCATACATCAACTGGCACAAATTTTCTTCCAATTGGAGTTGCAAACAAAAGTATCAAGCAAATTTCCCTTCAAAGCAATCATTGATGTCAGGCTAGCTCACGAGCATCTGCAAACTCTCTCTACACCGATGAACGAGGTATGGACCAATCTGCAAGCTGCCCTTTCAAGGTTGTGAGCATTTTGTTGCTGAGCCAAAGGTTTCTAGGGTTCTCCGTTTTGAAAAAGAAAAGCCCCTATGAGTCGCCAAACTATTCAACAAAAACTGCCGAAGCCTTTGTAGTTTTCTATCTTCCTTTGTGGCTACGCCTTATTTTTGTGCTCACTGACCTTGGAGCTCTCCACGTGGCCTCCTCGTGAAGATTTTCATTTTCCTTCACTTTGCTTTTCAGCAATCTTTGTCTGTGTGCTATGTGGCTCACTTTGGCTACTTTTCTGAGTTGGGCCTGCCTCATTCTATATTTTGCTCGAAGCTCTCCACGTGGCTCTCTCTTGCGGCTTTTTGATAAACAACTTTTGAACTTTCTGTCAGGCTTCGCCTGTGCAACATGTGGCATTTTTGTTTCTACACCGGCTACCTTGGAAATGTCGCCAGTTCTTTTGTACTTCCCTATCGCTGCGTGTTCTCTCCTGCTACTGCATGGTTTTTTGTTACATGTCGTGGCCTTGCTCGCGTGTTGCTAACCAATTGATGTTTACTGTGGCGGCTCGAGATGATTTGGGCCATCGATCACTACGCGTGGTTTGCTCTTCTATTTATGCATTTCTAGGTGGTGGACTGGCCAATAAATGGGGCCTTATTTTCTTTAATTAGGTTGTTGATTAAGTTTATAAAAAAAACACCCAAGCACTAGGAAGTAAACCTTTTGTAATAGTTGCTCTCAATTAAAATACTTCGAACTGTGCCAAAGAAATTCGGCCTTTCCATTTTCAAGCATTTGTTAGAACTATTGACCTTTTTTGTTTTCTCTTTATTTGGTATGAATGCCTATTCTTCAGTTTTTGTAACCTTTCATAGCTGGAATAAATGCAGATCATATTTCTTTGACTCTTCTGTGTTAAGAAAAATTTATACTTCATTACATTATACATATTAGAGGGTATTTTTGCATGATAAATGCTTGTGGAGAAAATCAACTTAGTTAACAACAATTTAATGGTTCGGGCCTTTGCATCCTACATTGTGCTCTAGTAAAGTTATCTAAAGATTTTGGCACATCGCCTGTAGTGTAAATTTTACATTCCTGCAATCTCTTTTACCTTTTTCTTCAACCATTAAACGAAGAGCCAACTTCGATAAAATCTTGGAGGTCACTTAGCTAGCGCATAATGTCCCCCAATAGCTAACTTTCCCATAAGACTGCTGCTGGGTGCAAAATTCTGCGTCAACAACACTCACAAGAATAAAATATAAGTTAATCTCCATGGATGTTAATTTCCTCCAACAACCTCTTTTTCTATGTTAACCTCTTTTTCCATGTAATTATTATCATTTCACATCTCATTTAATTTCCACCCTTGATTGATTATTTTATAATTTAATCTCAACTATCCATCCTTAACCAAGCCCTATCTTTGCCCTAATTTTTCCCTAACCCTATTTCATTGCTTCTCAAGCAATCTTGACAATTGGTTTTCATGTCATATTGGCTTTTAATCCTATACCTTCATTCAAAGTTTTTTTTCTATAAAATAGACCTATCTTTGTCATGTTACTCCTAATAGATTCAATTCCAACACATGCTACTCAAGGAGACAAGTACAATCTTCAATATTTATCTATCACTATCACTAGGCTTATTGTTGCATACTCAAAATTTGAGGGAAATCAAGAATATAAAGCAAGATGGAGAAGGATGTAATGCAGGTGAATCAACCATGGCATAGGAATATGGGTAATATTTCTTCATTATTTTATGTTTCTATGTTTATTTGTGCTTCATTCTTAGCTTAGGGATCTAGGGTTTCAGTTTTATTGATTCATGTCTTTAACCTTAATTTTTACCTATTCTACATTCGTGAACCCAACATGAACTAGCCAGATTTGAAAGAATATTGGAGTTTCAAGTCTGCAACGCATCTGTAAGGTTGAATAATGCATTTAACAGAGAATGTGATGCATTTGTGGTACAACACAATGCATGCAATATATTTTGTGATGTATTTATGAAGACAAAAAACGATATTCATAGCAACAAGAGTAGTATTTGCTTAACTATATAGAAAATTATTTTATTAATCTATTTTCACATTTTTTTTATTGTTTCTCAGCTTTTTAGTTTTAGTATAATTGCATTATTTCTATTTTAGGATTTTCTAAATTTTGCTACATTTGAAGTATTTTTGTAGCTTTTAGGTTGTTCACCATATAAGTTTCAATTGTGAGTCACAATCACTTTTTGGTTTGTCGCAATCGCTCTTTAGTTCATGACAGTCACTATCTAGTGTGTTCCATTCGCTTTCCATTTTTTTATAGTCACAGTTTGATTAGCTGCATCTATTCTAGAATAGTGGGTCACATCTGTGACATTTTTAGCTGCATTTTCCTATTATTATTAATTAG
This sequence comes from Sequoiadendron giganteum, assembly GCA_007115665.2. Lineage (NCBI taxonomy): Eukaryota > Viridiplantae > Streptophyta > Pinopsida > Cupressales > Cupressaceae > Sequoiadendron > Sequoiadendron giganteum. The sequence continues at coordinate 153,323,597 of CM021104.1, forward strand.
GAGTTTTTTATTTTATGCTTTTCTATTTGGTAGATTAGATTTTTTTGTGTTACTGATACTTGGTTGGCAGCTTGTGGAATTCATGGGGACAAGAAATTACTATTGAGACAACTAATCCATGTTCTTGGAGGGTTTTATTTTTCTTTGATTTTTAAGTAGGAACATTTTTATTTGGGAATTAAAAATAAGCAGGTGTCTTTTATTTATAACATTTTAAATTTGGGATTAAAAAGAATAATTTTTTTCTTTATATTGTGATTTTTTTTGTGTTTTAAGGTGTGTATGCTCTTCAATCATAGGCTATATGATCTTGGGAATAAAAAATACTTCTCAAAACTTTCATTTTCACATGACACATTTTGTTTTCCAAAGGTTAATGAATATTTGCTAGTGTGAGAAAATACATGTGTATTATCTCTCCTCACATTTTTATATGATCTTGGAGATCAAAATCAATGTATTTGTATCACCTTTTAATACTCCTTTAGAAGGGTCTACTATTGAGACACATCCTAACAGAGAACTCATTGGCGACCCAAAGTGGTTTTTCCCTCGGGCTGCTATATAAAAGTGTAGAATGAAATTCAAGTACAATCTAATGTTAGCCTTTTTGATGTAGTGCCAATCCAAAAGGGGAAGTACCCACTTGGTATTCTAAGTAACCAAGTATGGTTGGTTAAATCCTTAAGTGACTTGCTGGAAAATTGCGAGATGTCAAGTCCCCAAACAATGACTAGAAGATAATTAGTTAGAGGCCCACCCATATTGATTGAGTTATTTATTGGTTTCATTTTGAGTGCAAAGGTGTAGTATCATAGCTTGAAGTTACTCACCATATGGCTCCCTTGAGATGAGACAAAAATCCCTCGCTTGGCATAAGCTACTTTTTTAACTTGTAGCTTTTCAATGAGAGGGTGATTTGGTCATCCTTCCAGTTTTGGAGGCCCCTATCCATCCTCTCTTGTAAATACAATATTGCATACACCCCCTAAAAGTGTCCCTCCACTTGCGTCGAAGGAGATTCTAATTTTTGGGCCTATGATTTGTTGCCATTAGCCATTGACCTTACAAATAGGAAGTGTTTTATGTGTGTGAAGTATTTTAAAATTGTGATTAGACATGTGTAAACTAGGGTGAATTATTAGGAATAGGATTCCATTTAATTGCAATCCTAAACATATTTCATGTATCTCCTTAGTCCTTTGAAAGAGTTTCCCAACACTAGGATTAGAAAGATATTAAATTCGAATGAAATGAACATGTAAATTGACATTTTTAATTATTCCTAAATAATAGGAACATGCGGGGGCATCCAAGATGAGTTCCTAAATAATAGGAGCACATGGGACACCCACATGGAAGGTGGAACCCACCTTGTTTTAGTTAATTATTTGGAGGATTGATAACACTTCAGTAATGCATATCTAGGCTCATGAAAAATAGGGATTTATATTTACAAAAGTGAAGTGGCACTATTAGTCTAGTATATGTTCAATATAAGTTTAGTTTAGTTTAGTTTAGTTTAATTCAATTCAATTCAATTCAATTCAATTCAATTCAATTTAATCTAATTCAATTCAATTCAATTTAGTTTAATTTAATTCAATTCAATTCAATTTAGTTTAATTTATTTGAGCTCAATTATGGTTCAGTTGTCTTTAGGGGCATGTAGTTATTTTCAATTGTATACTAGCTGGCTTGACTAATGAATTTAGTTGCTTGACAGATAATAGGTGGATACTTTCAATTAGGTTGTGATGATCAATAATGCATATTTTTTTCATAAATTGATGAAGAGAGATTCACTTGGGTCCACCTTGGGCACCCAATTTGACATCTTTCAGTTAGACCTTTTACATGAGAATACATTTACAAGGCTTAGTTAAGTGGGCCCATTCTTGTGTAAAAACTTTGAGGTGGATTTTATAGGATATCTTCTTGACCAAAGTTCAGTTAAGTATTCAGTTTGGGGCGCCAACTTTTAGGAACACTTTTTTTGGACTTGTGTTTACATGGAGGAACTCTACTTTCCAAATCTAGGTGTAGGTTTTTGAGAGGATCTTTATTCTCTCGTAATTGACAACTCTTAGAAGTTTACAAAGCTCATAATTTCCTATTTATTGCAGCAAGTGCATAATATTATTGTAGGGTTAAATAATATAGGCACTTATATGTTGTTTCACTTATATGGTTTTTCATTCTTCTACAATCTTGTGTCTATTTCTATATATGATAAAATTTATCTAGATAGATTAATCATATACAAATAATTCTGACAAACAATACTTAATTATATTTAGAGTCACATATTTTTAAAAGTTTTAAGCTACAAATTTACCTTCATTTTCAACATGAATAAACCTTGACCATACACATAACACTCAAAATAAAAAATCACTCAATAGCTAAGACTTGTTTATTATGTTTTAAATCACATTTCACAAAAACCCAAGACAAAAAATCAATCCAAAACATTCAAACTAGGGATAAACACACTATTCACAACATCTTTCGAACTGTAAACCGCGATCAAAATAATAGAGCACCACTTTTTTGAAACTTATGCACCACATATGCAAGACAATAAAACACATTTGATAGACCATGAACCACATTTTGTAGTTGATAGAAAATTCTAGTGTGGTATTATTTTGGATCAATTCCTAATTGTAATAATCTCATTAGATAAAAAAATTTATCATTTTATATCATTCATTTCATTCCATTTCATTAAGGTTACCATTTCATTAGTTGCATACACCTTAATTCAAACCTTGTGTCACTCAATAGTTGCATACACTTTTGTAGAATCTAGACTAGGAGGCTTATTAGACTTTTGACTAGATCATTTTCACAAATTTAGGTTATCTTGACCTTGTCACTTTATCAAACACTCTTTTTCCTTTGAATTGGTCCTTTAAACTCATGAGTCTTGTTTGGCATCCACTTTTTCAATCATTATCACTTTAGTCTTTGTCCTTTTTAAGGTCTTGATAATTAGATTTGGTACTTTGGACTATCTTAGTTTGTTTAGTAGTCTCTTCTTAGGTCCATAAAAGTGCTTAGTCTTCACATCATAACTTTGGTCATACCATAACCTTCATCATAAAATCACATTGGCATACTTGAATCTTAGTCACACCATAGATTTTTGATGATAGTGACATTACCACATCTCAGCTTCATTTATTGTCACTCCATACCTTAATCTTGGGCATAAGTGCATCGTCATTTGGAATTTATTATACATTGGAAAACCCAAAAAACATAGAATAGTTGCATACTTAGTCCTAGTGCCACCATTGCAATGATTAGACTTCATATACCATTCATCAAATTTGTAAGTCTTATATGGTCGAAACAAGATTATAAATGAAATGAAAAGAAATGGACCATACCAATGAAGACCCCTTTTTTAGTCCTACTAGCAACATGAAGTTTAGGTCTTCATCGAATGAGACACCTATCACATGATCATCATTTCCCAATCCTTTAGAAATTTTCACCATAAAATATATCCAAATACCTATAACTAAAGAAGAGATTGAGGCAACAACTCAAGATTGTAGTGTGGCATGGTTTGCAGATGAGATGGTAGTACAAGACCCACAATAATTCCTACAAAAATTTTTACAAAGTGGAGTTAAAAAACCTCATGGTTTTTATGTTAACACACTAGTTGAAACATCAATCAATCAGACTACACAAAACCAAGGACACAATGCATCTATTCCTAATAAAACTATCCCACAAATACATACTACCATTCCATTAGGAGGGACATCACAAAGTACCACAATGGGAAGTGTGGCTCCACTATTTGGAAAAAAAGGCTCATAAGCTATGACACAAACCCCTAGTACAATATTTAAGCCATTTGGCACATCATAGAATTCTATGGGTGCTTCATCGTCCAATCCCCTTTCAATGGGTAAAAACAAGTCAAACAAAAAAATGTGAAAGGTTTACATCAGTGGACCTAAGCCATAGACAAACACCACACCAAATACCAATTTGAAATTAAAAACTAATACATCATCACAAGGTCCTTTTACAAGTATTCTCTTATAGAACAACACACAAGGGAATGTTTTCAAGAATATGGTACCCAAAATCCACATTTTCAAACAAGTTCAAGCCCACCACAAATGCAATTTAATATGAATCCTCCACATATTAACCATATTCCAATTTTGACTATGGACATACCAAATTGAATTATTTCCTTCACTCATAACATTCAAAACCAAAACCTGACACACACATTTGGGACCAACACCAATTCATCCACCCAAAATATTGGATTGCAATACTCAAACATGGGACCATATCATACTGCAATTACAAACACAATGGACACAACATTGAATCAATTTGATGTCCTGAAAAATCAAATTCTTACACTACAAAGACAAGTCGACATCATGCCAATACCAACAAAAAAAAATTATTCAATATGAGAGTTATGTCCATACCATTTTGACAAGAGCATATACATGCCTCCATTTCCTCACAATTATGTTACTCCAAATTTTACCAAGTATGGAGGAAAGGGGAGCCCATTTTAACATGTGAGGGAATTTAACATGGCCTACATAGACATTGCATCTGAACATACACACCTCACGATATTATTCCCAAGGAGTCTCACAAGACAAACACTCAAATGGTTTTCCCACTTACCTACAAGCATAAGAACATAGGATAAACTAGCCGATAAATTTGTGACACATTTTTCTTATAACATTTAAATTAAGTGACCATAGCCACATCAAGTGGCATACAAAACAAGAGAAAGATGAGTCATTTATATATATTTTTCAAAGATGGAGAATTTTGGCTAGTTGATGTCCTTTTGAGATACTTGAGAAACAAAGGGTTTTCATATTCATTAAAAACTTGGTCACAAAACTAAAATACCAATTAGAAGTCCATTATTGCTCTATATTCAATAAAATCATGGAGAAAGGCATTACCCTCAAAAATAAATTGATTGTAAAAGGGGAACTTCAAACTCTAAAAAAAAAATAGAACACCCAAAGTACCTCAAAGGACAAAAACAAGTATCGGGCTCACATTAAAAAATTATGGAGATTTAGACACAAAGGAAATACACCAAATTCATCCCATAATCACCCTTAAAGGACCTAATGCATCAATATATTCACCACATGTCCTTGAGAAAATAACAAACACCATCCAAAACAGCCAAGGACATGCACCTCAAATAAATTTCCCACCAAGATGAAAATACACTCCCTTCTGGGAACCAATTGAGTCTGTCTTGAAACAAATTTTGTAGTCTAAGGTCCCCCAACTTCATAAGGTAAAGCATTATGATACAGGTCAATTTAAACCATCATGGTGGGATGATAATTCCTACTGTGACTATCACCATTCTAAAGGACATAAAACTTTGTCATATCAAAAACTCGAGAACATAATCCAAGACCTCATTGAAAATGACATCATAGAGGTAAAAAACCAACAATTGGCCACGTTTCAAAGAGCCATGGATATGGCATTTCAAAGTTTAATCAATAAAATTGTGTTGATCTATCTGGATGATGTCATGGTATTCCCAAAGAATGTTGAGGAACATTTGTCACATCTAAAACAAGTGCTTGATAAATGTAGGGAGTTTGGAATATCCTTGAATCCAAAAAAGAGTATCTTTGCATTTCATGACGGTAAGTTGTTGGGACACATAATGTAAAAGAAGGGAGTTACTATTGATCCCAAAAGAGTCAAAGCTATACTTGAACTATCATTACCCAATCATAAGAAAGGGTTGCAGAGATTTTTAGGTAGAATCAACCTTATAAGAGGGTTTATTCCTAATGTTGTGAATTTCTTACAGCCATTGACTGCCATGTTTAAGAAAAACACGGTTTTCAGTTGGACCAGAGAAGCCAAAAATAGCTTTGAAGCAATTAAGGAGGCCTTAGCATCAGCCCCAATATTGGTAAATCTAGATTTCTCTAAAGAATTTACTCTATATGCTTTTGGTAGCATTAGTTTCATTTCTACCATGCTAGTTTAGAAGAACAATGATAATATAGAGTAGCCAATTGCCTTCTTTAGTCAAGGCCTTGCTGAGTATGAAGAAAAATATACATTTATAAAAAAAAATATCCTTGATGTCATAAGAAGCTTGAAGAAATTCAAGCCTTTAATCTCTAACAATAAGATTCATATTATGGTTATACACCCAAGCATTAAGGTGTTTTTGTTGAGTAGAGATCTAAATGAGAAAAGGGTTGGGTGGATCATGAAAGTGATGGAATATGATGTAGATATCAAGATTACCAAACTTGTTAGAGGAAAGGGTCTTTGTGAGAAACTTGTTGCAGGCTCTAGGAATGAAAAATAATTAGAAATAGATGTTTTAGCTAATATTCATGAGCCTCAGAATATTCGAGATGATACACCTATATTGGTTACAAGTTGGGTTCAAGATATGACCCATTTTTTACAAACTGGTGAGTGTCCACCAGGTTTAGATAAATCTAAATGAAGATACTTCAGATTACAGTCCATTCCATATGTGCTGGTGGTTAATATTATTTTCAAAAAGGATCTTAACGGTGTACTATTGAGATGTATTAATACTGATGAAGCAAAAAGAGTGCTTCATGAGTTTCATGATGGAGTTGTAGGAGGTATTTTTTCTCCTAGGAAGATTGCTTGGAAGATAATGAGAGTTGGATATTATTGGCCTAGCTTATTCAAATATGTCCATGCTTGGGTGAGGAAGTGTATTAAATCTGCTTTATTTGTTGGGAAGGAAAAGCTACTAGTCATGCCTTTGTAGCTAATTCAAGTTAAACAACCATTCATAAGATGGGACATTGACTTTATTAGACGCATACATCCACCTTCTAGTGCTGGTCACAGGTGGATAATTACTGCTACAGACTATTTTACAAGATGGATAGAGGCAGTAGCTTTGAAAGAAGGAATTTAATATTATGTATTGAACTTCTATAACGACATAGTAACAAGGTTTGGGGTTTCTGATTCTATTATATTTGATAACGCTCTAAAATTTGTGGGATTAAGAGTTAAAGATTAGGTTGTTAAACATGGAATTCATCTGAATACATCTTCAAATTATTACCCTCAGGGTAATGGTTTAGTTGAAAGTACAAGTAAGAATCTTATCATAATCATTAAGAGGACCCTAGAGGATAATCAAAGGACTTGGCACACAAATCTGAAGTATGCACTTTGGGTAGACAGAGTGACTCCTAAAAGGTCTACTGGTAACTCACTGTATATGTTAGTTTATGGTAAAGAGGCAAGATTGCCTCTATCTGTGGATCCACCAACTCTTGACATTATACACCAGTCAGATAGTTTCCTTTTTATAGTTCTCCTGTTTTCAATAAGTGCCAGGTAGCCTAATCTGTTCCACTAAGTTACAAATTGAGTTGTAGCCATGTGCAATTTCTCTAGGTCTGTTTCTGAGTTTCCCTAATGACTCCATGCCCAATGGATGAGTCTAGGTCACTGGTCTTTCAATCAAGAAGAGCCATCTATGTTTCAAGATAAATGTTACATTTTGTTAAACCTTCTATACTACATTCAATTATATAAATAAAAAAACTTTATTGGATTACAAGAAAACAAGAACATAAATTTACTATATTCATACAAGTGAATGAAACATAAAATAATTTTACAATATTTTGATGAAATGTAATCTTATTGAATGTAATCATAAACATGTGTCTCACACATCAAGCCGTCAGACTGACTTACTCATTTGATATAGATAGGAATTAAAATATACATGAATGAATAAATGATAAATAAATGACCATGTAAAGAAGGTAACCAGTCATTGCTTGAATGATTGGTTCTGTAAAGGTGTCTAGTGTATGATGGATTTTCCTTGCTCCCTGGTCCCTAGGTTTCTTTGTATTAGGTTACCTACATTGGGTAAAGAAATGAGTTAGAACATTAGGTTCTAGGCAATGAAAGGTTCCATTTTGGACATGCACACCTACCCATACATGCATATGCCAATTTCTACGTACATAAAATGCAATGCATATCCGAAGTGTCCATAAAAAACAAAAAAGAAGAATATTACACACACTTATGGTATGCATTTGTTTTTTTTTAACATTTTTCACTTCATGTGTAGATCTGGGTGAGAAAGTATTTTTGAGTGATTCAACAGATTCATCAAGTTATATTGTGAGTGGGGTGAATGTGGCTCCCACAAGGGTTGAGGCTATCTCATAGCAATTTTTGAATATTCTAAGTGCATATCATATTAAATTGTAAGATAGTTAATATCAATCATGATAAATTCATAATCATAATGCAGAAGAGAGTAGAATGTTCTTTAACAATAATAAATTTCAATACTACAACAAAAATTTCACATACTTCAAGGTTCTTTATGCATAGAGAAGGCTCGATATTTAATTTTAAATAGTGATTACCTCACAAAAAGAGGCAGCATGTTTTCCTTTAACAATGCCAAGAATCACATGGTAATGTTATGACAAAGAAAAGAAACTAAGCCTCAGTGACATGAATCATGGTATCATCAATTTATTAAAGAAGCATATTTTATTTGTCATCCCAAGATTAATTATTTTTGGGGAAAAAGAATGACTAGTTTGATTGCCAATATGGTTTATGTTCATGTGCTAGAGGCAGGAAATGGGAATCATTGTTTTATTCTCATAATATAGTATTTGTTATCATGGCAATGCAACAGTCCTAATACTAGGGTAAGTTCTAGAAATCCAGTAAATAGAGGCCATGCATACATGTGGGAGAGCATAATTTGCATGAAGGTAGCGTTAGGTTATAGTGATGATAGCTATTGTACATGATAGCCCAGGGATTTGCATATCCTATTAGGATAGTTTTGTCTATAAATACAAGCTACTAATAATCTTTGTTTAAAAGACAAAGATTGATACTTTTATGCAAGAATAGTCATCTTGGTTATTCTATGAAGAGCAATAAGATAGTTTATCTTGAACTTTCAAGAGTAGTAATAGGAAAGATTCATGTGATATTATAGTGAGAGTCTTGTGTGGAATGTAGTTTAAGTGCATTACTAAGAAAAGCCACAGTGAATTGCTTAAAGGCCATGTATGAGAGTATTGTTCTTCAAAACCTAGCATAGTTTAAATCATGAAGTCTTCAATAAAGTTTTCCTAATACAGAAAATGAATTAATTTAGTTTGACTTAATTCTTGAAGGAGTTTGTTTTGCATTTTTTCTTAGAAGTAATCTCATTCAAATCAATGCTGACATTTCAAATAGTCTTGTTAATACATTTTTCTAGTATTTGATGTGATTGCAAAAGCAGCTAGGGTCTTATATACGGAAAAAGTAGCATACAATATATAGTGAGGAGAGATCTCTTTAAAAAACTACAAAAATGTCCAATAATTTGTATAAGACACGGGCCTGAAAGTAACCCTGTTGATTTTTTTTTCCATTTTGTCTTAAAACCCCGAGCTTTTGAGTGAAACCCTCGAATACCTATAGCACAACAAAGATCTCATGGGATTTTTGTAGAATAATAGGCATGCTTAATACTTTTTCTTTCCAGAAGAAACATAAACCAAAAAATGAGGAAAAGAAGATAGGGAGGCATTATCTTCTACACTTAATGCAAATGCACGTCACAGCCATTAAACCTACATGAAATCCCGAAAGAGAATACAAGAGTAAAGGAAAGAACAAATGACCATAGAATGAGATCCGTGGCCACAAAGAAGATTGAAAAAAATATCAAATATTTTCATGATGAGAAATGCCATTAATCAAGGAGCTGCAGGAGGTCACAGCCAGGAAAATAGATTTCTTCTATTTGATACTCAATATATATATTAATGCAACAGGAAAAGGATTACCTTCAGCTTGTTCATGTTTTTGTCCAGAAGACATGTCTCTTTTATGCAAAAATCCACCATGTTTTCACCAGGAGAAGCTCAGGAGAATCACATAAAATACTTGGTCGACCACATAACACCATGGGGAAGTTTCCACTTTTGGAAAAAATGTGAAATGAAAGGAAGTTTCAAGCTTTGCTTTAGGGATTCTAACCCTATTTCCACCGCCATAGTTAAGTTAAATTTTGGTGGCATTTGTTTTCAAAATATGTTATGACAATTGAAACCCATGGCCCTTGTATATTTGCCAATATTTGCTAAGTGTTACCTACAATTGTGCATTCAACTAGTAAATCGTTTTGGACTTAGGAATTTTGAATATAGAGTTTTTATGGAAGATAAATGCCACCTCACATTGTTGAAGAAATCACACAAGGAGCCACCTAATTGCCACATTACCAAACATGATGGAGAATGTTGATGAGAGCTTAATGCCACTTAGAATCCTACATTGACTTATTATTCTGCCTTTATGGTCGATTGTGGTAAAGTAGTATTTTATGTTTTGCATTCATGCAAACAGTGATGTGGCCAATTTAGTAGAGGTTATAGGGTTTGTTTTGACTTTTCATTACTTTGTTGAGGATATCTAGGAACTATTCTCTTATACCTTTACGTTTGGTCAAGCGAGACTCTTTCATGTATATTTATGCTTTTTGAGGGCTTGTAGGGAGGTTGAAAGTTGTTTACAAACATATGCCACAAATATTGGAGCTACTTTTTGACTTTTAATAGGTTTTGGAGGGAATTTTGGAGCCATTACGAGTGGTAATCTTGGTAGACTAATTCATGTTTGACTTTTCTCACATTTGGAGCCCCTTTTGGAGATGATTCATGTGCTAGATTTTAGGCTTTTGGTGTTCATCTGACCCAAACAGTTTTTCTAGTTCCTTTTTTGGTGGTTTTCGGAGGGAAAAGTTTAGGTACTTAGTCATTTTGAACTCACTTTGTAAGTCAGTTCTTAATATGAAGATTCTAGCTTGGAGTGACTTTAACAGTCCTTTGTGAATTTTTGGCATGTTTTGTAACTCAATTTTTTGAATACGATTCATAGTGGAGACCTTTATTATTACTGGAGATTCATCTCTTGTCTTTTCATTCTTGCAAATTTTTGTATCTGAAGTTATTGATCAAGTTAATAGTGAAATTACTTTCCTCACAAATTTGTCTCATATGTTCATACCTTTCTACAACTAGTTTATTCATGCAGGTTACTAATTGTGTCAACTTGGTGCATGTTATTTTTTTAAAATGGGAAGTTAACTTCCTTTTTATGCAAATTTTTGTATATAGGCCTATTAGTAAAATATTTATGCATCAATATACAACAATGAATATTACATACTTGGCTACATCCAAGTTCTAATCATTTTGTGTCAGTATTCAGTGATCATGTTTTTACCATTAGCTTTGGTATATCACTTCATTTACATTATTTTTTCATTTTATGCAAAATTTCCCCCTTTTTCCCATCATATTAGTAGTTTAGAAGACATTATCAGCCAGGAAGTTGGCCTATCCGGAGGTTCATTTAAATTTTACGTGACCCACAGCCTTCAAATGATCCCATGTTCCTCCAAAGCATTAAGTTTTAGAGCTTAACCAGGGTGCAACTTTAGGAGCTAATATTTTTTGGTCGAGAAATTCATTTACAATATCAATTTGATGACAAGTAATATCTCTAACAAAAAATCTGATCATCTCCTTATGATATTTGGACATTTTAAAAGATGGCTAAACAATATCCAAAGAGACAAAGCCCATGTTGACTTTGGCTCCAATAATAAAATTCCAAGGTAATTCCTTTTATTGAAAGGCACACCAAGAAGGCTACTTTGTGTCTAACAAGTTTCCTAAATCCACTCACTACTACGTGATTGAAGAAATTAAAGGACTTATTCCTTATTTATGACTTCCCAATCCTAGAAATCTTCTGAGAATCCAATGAATAGTATAAAAAAAAAAAAAAATTTGTATTCATAATATACACTCTTAGATAATGATAGTAACTATTACATTTCCAAATTTACATCATATAAAGAAATTCGCATCTTTCAATCTACAGATTGCAGCAGAAAGGTCAGTGTTAAAACTATCATAACATTTGCATCCCCCATCCAAAATTAAAAGTTCAGTATGTTTGAGAAAGGGGAAAGAACAAGGGACAAAACCCATAAATGGTTTTGCAAGAGTTTTAAATACTTAGAAGCATATTTTTCTGCAACTCAGCCATCTAGATGAACAATTAAATCTTAGAACTTGACTCTTCTAGTTTACACATACTAGTTACAATACTAAAGTTTGCATCACTCTTACAAAAAAGGTAGGAATTGGCTCAGGAAGTATTTGTAGAGTCCCATGACCAATTGGTTATTATTGAATTTTATTGTAATTTATTTCTTATAATCATATTTGATAGAACAAAAAAAAAATAGTGAAAGATAGCAGCAAGTATCTACAACTATTCCGCTACAAATTTGAAGGAATTGAGAACAAACACATAACCAATAACTTACCTAAAATCCACACCTAGCAATATAGAGTTAAATTTTTTTCCAGAACTCAAGAAAATGGTGAAAGAAATATCTACATCACATTCTCCCTCTTCTTAATCTTTATCTTCCTTCGAATCACTATTACTCAAGACATACTCTTTCCCGTTAGATATTTATCTTAGAGCGAAGAGATAGGGAAGGTGACACAAATTATGTATATTTAGATGTGTCAAAAGCCTCTTAGTTTCAAATCCTTTCCCAATTCTATTACTGGACTAACGGTGGATACTTGCAACTACAAATTAAATAAAACTAAGACCCCTCCAATAGAGAACACACAAAACCATTGAATTGGATAGAATATTTCTTATATCACTCGTAAGCATTAAATAAAATCTCTATTAAACACACAATATTCTTATAAATAAATATATTTACGAAAAACCATATATCTTCTTGTACAAGTAGAGCAACAATAATAGTCTTTTTTAATAGTCTATCTTACTGTATTGGTCTAAATGCCGAATTGTAAAAATCGGTTCCTCAGACTATAACTGGGTTTTAATGTTGGTTCTTTCCCACCAGTATGTTCGCCTGAACTAGCATTATGTAAAAATATATATTAATATTAATAAAATTATAGTGGCTTACCATTTTTGTGGAAAAAAGATTAGAATTTTGAGTTTAAACCTAACCCAATCTAATCAGCATACATTGGAAAAATTAGAAGAGAATTTGTGATTAAACTAAATTGAGCCTTTTAACCTAGCCTTTGCTGCAATTGCAAGAAACTAACTTGAAAATTACTCAACATAAATTCTATGCCAAGAATTGCATAGATGTAGGAAATAATTATGGGTCTTTGCTCATCCAATTGAGTATTGAAACAAAATTAGAAACTAACTTGAAAATTCTTATTTTTACAATGTCATCTTTGCTAGATTCTTCTAACTGTGGAATAATTTTCTAGGTAAACTAAAAATGAAAATATTCAAGCAATGAATTTTACCTTGATTTGGAAAAGACAATCAATAGAGCTCTTGGATGGTCACAAATTCTAATATTTTTCTTGTTTGTCTCCAAGTCCATCCTCTTTCCCTCCAAATTCTCCCCCCAAATTTGAGAGATAGACTGAAACAATATTAAAAAAATCTTGTCTCTTCCCCTTTGAATTCCATGCCTACAAGATGTGTTCTCTTTTTTTTCCATCAGATACTTCTAATCAAAATTCTACTGACAGGTGTAAAGCCAAATTTCTAGACCTTTTACCAAATTCCTTGATGTGCTTGAAGGATGTGGAATATTAGATTCAAAATGACAATTACATTCATAGTCCAAATATAACTAGCAAATGTACCAATGCCTCAAATCATCATTCATTCCCACAATCCACACCAAACTCCTCATCACTCCCAGGGGAACAAGATATGCCCAAAATAGTGCAAAATCTCAACATGCAATAAAATAGATACACTAAACTATTAATACTAGAAATAAGAAATGTAAAACTCTAGTGAGGCTAAACCTTCCATATAGAACTCAAGATTAAGACCAGAATAAAAAATCCTTAAAATATTATACTAAACACTTTTGACAAGTCACAATACACAAAAGAAAAACTCTCCAAGATCTTATCGAAAACTCATAACTGAACTCAAATATGAAGAAAATTGTTACTGGTATTGATGGAAACAAGAATAAAATGATGATAGAAGGCTACAAAGCTTCAATCCAAAATTAAAATTTGTGATAAATTTAATACTATAATAAGTCCAAGAGATTATAGCCATCAAGGGGGTGATCATTTTTTTCTATCGACAACATTCTTTCTAAATTAACAAGAGATTAGTGCCTTGGTGATTAAACAATGAATTTTAGACACCACTCAATCAAATCCAACAATCATAGAGTTCATTTGAGAAAGGATGGCTTACATTTGTATGAAATAGAATAAAAAATACAAAAATGTAGGTCACACGTGGTCTATTACTGAATGTTGTCATTTATTCAAGATCCTTATTGTAGGAAATACAAATTTATTGTAGGAAAAACATTATTTTTATTGTCTTAATTTAAGACAATTAAAGAATATTATATAATATTTTATACTAGTAATCACACCATGGTGTGCAATCGGTATGCTGAGGAGGTGTGGAAGGTCAAATAAGATCAATTGAGAGGTCATTTTGAAAATTAATATATTTGATATTTATGTATATTTATTATTTGATAATATATTTATTTATAATTATACAATTTATGTCATATTCTATATTATAAATAGTGGTTAAAAAAAAAGTCTAAAAACATATTAATGAATATGGTAGAAGCATATTGACAGTTTCATCAATATTATAAGTTTATTTTTATTTTTTACAAGATGAAAATAATTAAACAAAATTAGACAATTACAAAATATTGAATGGCCTGGTTTACCCATAAAAGATGTAACGCCTTGCCACACAACCCTAAAGGATGTTGCAAACAACTACTTAAACATGCTAACATTTTTATTTTTTTTTAAGTACAATTATAATACAAGTTCACTTCCCAATGCAAACATCCCCTAAGGTTATGAGAAAGAAACTACTTAATAACCCACAATAACAACAATATGAATATAAACCATATCATTTATCTACTCAAGATAATAAGTACACATACATTCCATAAGATAATTTACAACAGAGCATAACAGATAACTTTCCAATCCATTTATCCATAATTAAATATTACAATTACAACTCTCATTCCCCGAATGAGGCAAGTCCAATAAATAAGGTTACAATTACAACTTCCACCTCGATAATAGATGAGGGGTAAAATAATAGAAGATCAACTGAAACAAAATACAACAAGAACTGATATTGAAGTCCACGAGCTCTCCAACTAGAAGTCTCATCCACACGAACATGAAAATAGAACCCAATGGATTTAAGTGCATGCCACCCAACCAAGTGAAACCCAAAGGCCCACCCCCCATGCTAGGAGATAGTAACCAGGAATCCTAGTCAAGACCATCTACCTCTAGACACAGGCTAACATAAACTGAACCCAACTGAATCAACCAATTACATGAACCTCACGAGTACATCAAGAGATCAACACATAATCAATTCAAGCACAACTCAGATACCATGCAAGTACAACATAAGCACTTCACAAGTACAACCCAAGCACCACATCCATACAACGTAAGAACACCAAAAGTACAACTCAAAAGCATCACGAGTACCACACAAGGACAACTCTGCAGGGTCACATTGCTTCTAGAAATAAAGCAAAACAAGTATGTTACAAGAACCATACTCACATAATCGAATACCAACAATGGTCACAATAGGTATGTTAAGGAAACCATACCCACAAGATTGAATACCAACAATGGTCACAACAAGTATGTTAAGGAAACCATACCCACAATATCATAAAGGTTGACTATTGTCCTAGATAGAGAGTCATCACACATCTCATCATGGGTTATCCTTGGGAATCTCATAGGCTCTGGCCCCCCACAAGACAAGGGTTATCCTGGTGACCTTTACTGAATCCCAGCCCCCACACTCACTCATGTGGAGCCAAATACCTTTCATACATACAAGATAGATGACCTTGCCATTACAAGCCTTCTCATCTCATCCCAAGCCTAACCAAGTACTTAGGTCCATGAGTGAGGTATTAAAAAAAATCTTGTTTAATGAGAAGTTTGTCCTAAGCTTCTAAGTATTGTTTTAGTTATCACTTGATTAAATAATTTATAACGAGTTATCCTTGGCACCACTTCGGTGTGTCGACCCCCGTTATAAGCCACTCTTCTACTGGACAACACACACACACCATCCAAACATCTATGGAACCAAGGTGCAACAAACAAGACATCACGACCTCTCCTTTCTCAAGAGGCAATACAAACTAAAACACACTCCAACACTGGAGGCAACAAACCACAAAATAAGACCACTCCCGACTACTCCTGACAAGGAGACATACCATACAAAATTCACTCATTTCTCAAGAGCAACAAAGATAAACCATCTCCAAACACTGGAGGTAACAACAATAACAAAGAATGCTCCTGACCGCTCCTAAACCAAGGAGGTACAAAACATCCCCGTTCGTAGAAACAGGGTAAGAACTGACAACGTACTACACACTTCCAAAGGGGTACAAAATAGGTTGACAAGCTGACATGACAACCCACAATCTAAAAGACTTCTTCTGGAAGACTTGACGAAATGTAAGACTCACATTTCCCAAAAGATAACACGAACAGATAAAATTCAAAACAATAATCAAAACCTACTTTGGGTTCACTAAACCCATTTCCTCATTAATATTCAATAATTCACCGCATTTAATAAATCAGGATAAGAATATAGTTCAACTCCAATGTTTAAGTTCACTATCGTGCAATGATAACAGGAATTGTTTAATGTCTATGTTTCGAGGTAAGACGTTTAGAATTTAAAGTAGGTCTATGGCAAAATCATTTATTAAATAATCAAGACGCCATCACATTTCTAAACAATTCTACGCTTAACCTTTCAAAAATACTTTTAAGATTTCAATTGATAAATTGATTAAAACTACATATATTAATTCCCACAAATATCTTTAAAATATAATCATCGTTTAAATCAATCATTGATCTTTTGACATCTCAATTTAAATTCCCCAATTAAAATCAAAACCAACATTCTCTAAAATAAATATTTAATTCCCTCCAATTAAATTTAATCATACTAAAAGAAAATTAATACTTTCCTAAACATATAAATTTAATTTTAAACTACCATTATAATATACCAAAACAAATTATTAAAAGACATAATATAAAAATATAATATTTTACTATTATAGATTATAATACAAAATATTATTAAATAATATTTTTGTATTATAATAACAATAAATAAAATATTAATATTATATATATAAATTCCTTTTTAATTTCTATTATTTAAACACACCCTTTTGCCTCAGGCCACGCGCTGTACCCAAGTCATGGGTAGCTGTCTCGGATTGCGCACCCAGATTAGGGTTAGGGCTAGCCACGAAATTTTTTATGGTCGTGGGTTTAGGTTAGGGTGACCGTGGTTTTCCTTTAACCATGGTTTCTTGTTGCAGGGGTGGCAAAATTTTTTGCCAGGCAGCGCGGGGTTTCTTCACACATAGGGCGACCGAGTTCAAAGCCAGGGCAGAGGTGGAGATCGGTCGGGCCGTGGTAGTGCCGATGCTAGCGGTGGCGACTGTGTAAAGCATAGTCATCCACCCTAGGGGTGGCGCAGCTGTGCCTTGCACAGCCGACCACCAATGGCGGTGGTGACTATGTCGACCGCGGTTTAAGGGAGTGGGGAGAGGCGCTCTATGAGCGGCTCCCTCCACCCACCTCCATGGGAGGTGTGATGGGGGTTGAGCCCCCAACCCCCCATTTAAAATTTCATTTTTATTTTTTATTTTTAGAATATTCCTTGTGGATTTTTGTAAATCTGAATATTAAAAAAATAAACCAAGGATCTAAAGGTTTGCATTTTTATAATTTCACAAAGAATTAACACCACCCAAATATATATTTATTTACAATAAATATATATAAACATATATTTTATAACCCAAGAGGGATTTTTCAAAATTAAATGAAGGACCAAATTGAAAAAAAATAATTTTAAAGCAAGAACACAATTTTTTCAGCCAAGAACACTTATCAAACAGAGATTTTTTGCAACAACATAAAAAAACTATAGATCTTTTTAGAATCACAATTAATTTAACAGAGGGGTCTTACAAAAGAATATAGAAGGTTGTATCTCCGTTATCAACTAGTTAAGGGAAATAATATTTTAAGTGAGGTGCATCCTTGCTTAGCTGGTATAGGCCTATTATGTCCAAGAAAACAAGAGAAAATGGTGAAATAGATCTATTAATTACATGTAAATAAATTTTCTAGAACTTCTACAATTTTACCATTGTTTCAAGAAAGATTTCTTATATATCAATAGGGTAAGGATTATACAAAAAGTTGGCTTGTAATTTTATAATATACATTCATTGTTCAATACTAAAAATTTCACCAAGAGCCCATAAAACTTTACCAAAATCTTAATCTGCCATGATTTGAGACCAATCTTAAAAAATACAACCTACTGAATTGCAAAAAAAATTTGATACATTATTGGAAAGTGAATATTTTATTGATTACTGGTAACAGTAGGTAGAAAGATGTAGTGGTTGTTTGTATACATAAGGATTGAACCCAATTCCCACATGAAATTATTTTCATACAGGTTTGCAAATATTATAGAGCCATTTGAATAACAATTTATGTAAACTTTACATGAAAAAGTAATGAAAGCATATTGATGTGATCTACCCATTCTTTTCTTAATCTGATGATGGATGTAACAAAATAACTTTTGGTAAGCAAAAATTATATTACCAATTATTTCTATTTATTTCTTGATGAGTTGTGTTAAATATATAGGAAACTTCATTTACAAATATAAATATTTGTAAATATTTGTGAATGAATTTTCTTATATAAACTGAGCTCATCAAGAAACAAATAATAATACATAGTGTTCAGTTTAGCTATCTAACTAAATATTGTTTAAGTTGATGGAGTAAAAAGAAAAATTTATTGAGATTTGAGTGGTTGAAATAATAATAATAATAGTAATTAAATAAAATAAAAAAACTTTCAGTTATCATATACTTTCCTACCAGTGAGGAGAGTAATGGAGATTAACTTATAGTAATGTATAATAAATTTTTGTGGGTTAAATAAATGATTTAGTAAAATAGTTCTTAAATATGTTGGCATCACCCTAGTTGCAGCAAAGTGGAGCTTTACAAATAAGGTAACATAATTTTGGATGTTAATCTTTAATAATATTTGGTTGGCATTATTAATCAGCTCTTGTTTCTTCTTCTTTTTTTAATTATGTAATAGGGTTAAAACTAATGGTCAGAATGAATTATTGATATATAGAACACAAATGGAAGGAGGAATTACCATACTTTTCCATAATAAATAATGTAGAAATCTTTATCATAGAAATTACTAATGTAATATTATTTTATAATAGTAGTTTTTGTAACTAACATTTTCGTAAATTAATTTATGGAGTAGAGGGAGAAACTGTAGGAAAAATCCAATTGAAATTTTAAATGCAACATTGGCATTAATATAAAACTAAATAATATTTTGATCCTATTATCAATTTAAACTATTAATATGCAAAGAATCACAAAAATAAATAAATTTAAAATTATGGTCAATAAAAGGATATTAGAAAAAAAATCCCTATATTAAAAATGATAATATTTTGGTTTCATTGGTAAAATAATCAAGAATCAAGAATTTAATAATAAAAGTATTGTTGGTAGGGTGAGTAACTAGTCAAAATAACATTATTTAATGTTAAATTCTTTAATAAATTTTATTGTAATTTAGTTGTTAACAATAATATTCCACTAATGAATACATTGTAACTAAATACAAATTTTATTCTTGAGTTTAATAATAAAAGAATCATTAATATTTAGATTAGAAGATTGAAATGTAGATTATATAATAATGTTGCTAAAAAATATGAACAATAAATATTTATATCAAAATGATTCTATATATCTGCATTATTATTCCTAAACATAAATATTTATATTTTAATAATAAACCAATAAAAAATAATATATAATTTTTTAATGTTTTGGATAAGCAAAAATGTGGCTCTTAACAATTAATGCAAATTCAGGGATTTAAATCTATGACAAGAGATCACGGAAGATAAAAAGAACAATATTCAATATTTTGTTCATTTCCATACCCATAGGAAAGATTCTAATGTTCTAAATAAAAATATTTGATAAAGTCCATCGAATATAGTTCTTAAAAAGTTAGTATTTCTTTATTTGTTTTTTTTTTCTTTCTCATTTGGAAATTAATAATATGTATAAGAGTTAAAATATATTTATTTGTAAGTGTTATTTTTAATATTTTACAACTTTAAAATTTATTTCACAGAAACAATGTATAATATATAAGTTGCATAAAAATTCAAACTATTATATCAAGGTTATCTACTCTATAGTAAATCTAATTGATGAAGTCATGATTATATGCAACCTTAGTGAGGTGTGTGGGTCAAGATTCAAATGCAATAATAATCACATGTATGGTGGCATCATTGAAGACCCTATTTTATCAAATATATTAAAATAAGTTAAATTAAACACCCTTACACTTGATTTCAAGAGTCGGCAGACAAATGATTATACTTTGATAAAACCTTGAGTTATTCCTCCTTCAATTTAATAAGATCAACTTTGGTTAGAGCTTAGAAGTAGCATTGCATAGTGACTGTGTGATGAGTATGTGCTAGGTTGCAAATTTAGGGTAGAAAAAAAAAACTATGATGGATAGCTCTTTCTTAATACTCAAGTATATTTAAAATAAGTTTATAATGGTATGGGTGTATATCGCGCATTAGTCAGCATTGAAATTGAATGATGTTCGCTTAACTCCTACTCTTCCAATGTTTAGAATGTTAATTAGCTTAATTAATGTATTTAAAAAAATTAATTGGTTTTTTTTCTAGTGTAAAATTATGGGCATTACAGAAGGTTCCATAGGAACCAAGAACCATTGGTTCCGAGTTCCCATGGAACCCTCGACGTTCCTAGGTCATATTCAAGCCTCGATGATAGGAAAAAAGGAACCATGATGCATGGGAAGAAATAATTAAATTTTTGTGTGAGTTTTGAAGGTGATATGATATGTCTTAATGGTGGCCAAAGTCTTGCAAGATGAATTTTCGTAGAACTTTTTGAAGTATCAAGATATATCTTGAGAAAAAGGTGTTATTTTGCATAACCTAGTGCATCCATTTTTTTGCTACATCCTAAAGTTGTTCATTGTACTTCAATAAGAAATTTTATAGAGATTTGATGGTTGATGGGATATCACTGATTTTGTAAAGATTTCAAAATATATCTACATCCCAAAAATATTAATCTCATTCTTCAAAATCAATAAATAAAATATCATAATCCTACTAAAGGGAAAAATCCCACATCCAAACAAGTGTTGATATTCCTCAAAGATGATTTTAACATTCGATTTGGGCTCAAATTTTCAAAGAAGGTGAGAACATATGGAGGAAAAAAGTGTATGCATATTTTCCACTCACTCTAGCTATGAATAGTAATGGCATAGTCATCTAGCTACTAGAATTGATTGTAGATTATATCCATTGATCTAAAGTGTTTATTTTGGGTGCAATTCAACTTGGACCATGCATTTAAACTATGAATGGTGAAGATTAGGGTTAATGCCTTGCTACTGATAATCAAAATTTTGAGTCATTTCTAAAGGTTGGTTGTGGTGTTGTATCTAGATGCCAAGTTGCAAGGAATCCATCAATGCTAAGTCTAGTTTGCTAAAGGATTATAGACTTGTGGAATAGAAGAAAACTAGTATTGTAATATATTTTATTTTAAAGAATATGTCAATGGAATTAAGTATCTATTCAAGAAGATTTCTTAGTCATAGTTATGAAATTTCCTTTCTAGCATTTGTTGGCATGAATGTAATGGTCAATTAGATGAATGTAATAGCATTCTAAAAACATTAGAATGCTTGTAAAGATTTTCCTAACTTTATGTATGGATATACAACAGTCTTTGGGATTACTAAGTATTCTCTATTGCAGGAGATCATGATCATTATTGTGTGTAAATGCACAAATACATATTCTTCTTTTCCTTTTTTTTCTCTTCTCAGTCTATTGTGACTCTATTGCACAATAGAAAAACATTGAGCTAGAACCATTTACAAATCTCATATCCATAAAATAAAGAATAAAACAATAGTGTAGGAGTATGAATATTTATTTAACACCTATAACATTGTAATATAACTAGGGATCTATCGTTAGTGATTTGAGAACAAAGTCATTTCATGTAAATTATGATTGCATAAGTTTATCAGGTATATAAGGGTTATATATAACTAGTTTTTATTAGCTTATCATTCCATAACCATATAAACTATAAGACTATCAACAAACTTAAGGCATAAAATTTTAGATAGTGATAAGTTGATTAAATATTACATCTACACCAATCAAGTCTATTATTAATTTTCAAGTTAAGTTCCTCCAATTGTTTGTTTTATGCCGACATTCATTTCAATACTCTATCCTAACTAAAGAATTTAAATTAATTGTATACTTATCAATTATATTTATTTCAATAACCAAAATTATAAACACAATTCAATTTAATTTATTTCTAATGTTTTATTGAACTAAAAAACATTCTAGATTGACATCACAAAATCTCATATCATAATCATCTAAATTAAAATAAAAACTAGAATATAACAAACATCTTTTTTTTTTAAGTTGAAACTATAAAACAACTCTTCCTAAAATAATTCGATTCCATTTATTAAAAACAAATTGTTATAGTTATCTTAAAAATTCTATAAAGTTTAGTTATTCTAAAATAACATTTCTAGGTCCACATTCAGACTGTTGGAGATTTGAACGGACCAATTTTAAATTTAGTTAGTTGGTAGCAGGAGAGTCCAGGTAGATGCCAGCTAAATCAACCGTTGGAGGAGCGTCCAAAAACAGGGTAGTGAGTTATCTCAAGGGCTTGAACAGAGATGTGAATTATGGCAAGCAGTTTGATCTTGGAAAGTTCGATCCCTGTGATTTGTATGACGCGCTGCACCAGCCAAAAGTTGAGGTGATTGCTGATCGTCTAATGTGAGTAGCAGAAAATAGGCCGTGAAAGAATAGGAATTAGAGGCAGCAGATTCAGGGCTAGATGATAATTAGTTATGAAAGATTTCTTCTTGTGTGCTTAAACAGAGATGTGCGTCGAGAAGAAATCCTTGTATGGCTCTTCATTATAGAGATTCTTAGGCTTCTCGGTGATGAATCATAATGGAGCCTGGATCCTACTTTTTTATTGAAAATCAGGTCCCTATAATGGAGATAAAGAAAGGTGTAAGAAGGTAGCCGAGGAAATCACCATCTAGAAGGTTGATGGGTAATCAGAGATATCTGAGTCAGGGATCGTTAAGAAGAATTCCCAAATCAAGACAGATCGATTAAAACAGAGGAGAAAGGTTGGGTTCTTAACGAGGTTATGATTTATGAAAGATCATCGGAGATAAGGGCATCAAAAGCATTACAGAGAAAAGATATTAGATTCGCCATACGCAGATCTCTCTATTTCACTAAGTTCAATTTATTATTTCTTAATAATATTAAAGGAAGTTACATTCTGTTAGATCTAATTTCCGAACTACCTCATGGGGGTTATTCTTTTAAATAGATTAAGTCCTTCATGAGATGTAAGGTTAATTATTGGATTTTTAGACCCATGTTTAGAAGAGCTATTAGGGGTGATCCTTCTCCCATTTTTTTCTCTTCTTGACTGTCTTTTAACTGAAATTTTCTTCAATATTGTCCTTAATTCTTCCATTTCAGTGTCGTAAGTGAATTCTAATTCTTATATATTGATTTTCCATGATTGAAGGTTGGAGCAGAAATTATAGCAACATTCTTCATGATCTTTACAGGATGTGGTGCTGTTCTTTTTGACAAGAAGACTGATGGCTCCATAACTCATCTTGGGGTATCAATTGCGTGGGGGATAGTAGTGATGGCATTGATCTATTCTGTTGGTCATATCTCTGGGGCTCACTTCAACCCTGCCGTTACACTGGCCTTTGCATCTATCAAGAGATTTCTAGTGTAGGAGGTCTGTACGCAATATTTTTCATTTGGGTATTGCTGGCTTCTCAAATTTAGCCATTCCTATCAACCGTATGGAATTCCTGTATTGATTTCAATATATGGTTATGCTTGAATTGACATTGGGTTTTAATATGGATATGCTGGCTTCTCAAATTTAGCCATTCCTATCAACCATATGGAATTCCTGTTAAGATATGAATACATAGTTGTGCTTGAATTGACATTGGGTATTAATATGGTTATGCTTGAATTGACATTGTGTTTTATAATTGCATTGAAATCACCGATTCCAGGGTACATAGCAGCTCAAGTTGTTCGGTCAATTACTGTTGGATTTGCTCTCAAATTGGTGTTTGGAAATATAGTATACATTGCAGCAACTGTGTCTTCTGGATCAAATTTACAGTCCTTTGTTTTGGAGTTTCTCATCACATTTTTATTGATGTTTCTGGTTTCTGTTGTGGCCACTGATATTAGAGCGGTGTATTCATATCCCTTCTTCTTTACATTCAGTTCATGTCTTTTACCTCCCCATGTAGATTTTATCTGCACATATTTCTGATTACCCATCTACCTCATAGCTTCTGCGACAGAATTACAGAAGAATGGAATGAATTTTAAGTCCTACAACGGAGTTCCATCCATCATGTCCCTGTGATCTTTAGGAACCTCATGGCTGTGGCCGTCTGCCAAGAAAAAGAACTCACCGTTATGTGTTACTGATGAATAGTTTGATCCAGTGTGAAAAGGAAGCTTTGCTGAACAAGGTGATAAACATGAAGATTTTACAAAACAGCTCAGAAGAACCACAAAATCGTCCATAAGTCTGCTTAATGCTCAGGTATGGTCGCTGTTCGTATTTCCTTTTTAGCTCTCTCTGTTACACAGCTCTTAAATATAACGAGTTTTAGGCGTCTTTTATTTTAATTCTCACTTTACATTGTTAAATATTAATATTAATATTATGATTAAATTATATTAATATTCTTATCATTTTTTTAAAATCAATAAATATTATCTATTTTCTAAAATTATATTAAAGAGAGGGGTGAGGGTGACATGGAGGGGGTGATGGGGAGGGTGAGCATTGAGGGTGACAAAGAGGGATGAGCTAGGGGATGAGGAGGAAGGGGAGGGGAAAGGGAAAGGGCCAGGGGTAGGGGTAGGGAGAGGGGGAGGGCGAGAATGAGGGTGCTTGAGAGAGAGAGTGAGGAGGGAGTGAGGGGGAGGGGTGACGGTGAGGGTGAGGGGTGGAGTGAGGGAGGGACAAGTGTGGGGGAGGAGGAGAGGGAGAGGGAGAGGGAGATAGGAAGGGGGAAAGAGTGAGTTGGTCAGGGTGAGGGAGAGGGAGAGGGAGAGGGAGAGGGAGAGGGGAAGAGGGAGTGGGTGTGGGTGTGGGGAGAGAGGGATAGGAAGAGGGTGAGGGTGAGGGTGAGGGTGTGGGGTGAAGGGAAGATGGAGTGGGTGTGGGTGTGGGTGTGGTAGGTGAGGGTGAGGGTGAGATGGAGGGAGGGAGAGGGGTGATGGGAAG
>CM021104.1:153349342-153441252 GCA_007115665.2 Sequoiadendron giganteum
ATAAAATCCATAATCTTTGAAATAATAGCATCCAAAGAAAGTAGGGTTGTATTTTTTGCTTTCAAAACAAGTAAACAGGAAAATCAATGCTTTAGTGAAGGAAAAAACATGGGTTTCTAAATTTTCCAAGAAAAGCAACATTATTTAGATTATTTGAAATATCCATTGACTATGAATTTTAAGTTTTTTATTTAAATCAATTAATAATTTTACAAATATAATTTAGTTTAATTAAATATAGTCAATCATGAGGACAAGTTCAAAGTGTGTGTCTCTTCAACTAATGTTTTTATGAAGTCTATCATGTAGAAAATATTATACTATTTTCTTGTTTTCCTTTATTAATATCATGATAAAAGATATTTTAAATATTTAGTATATTAAAAATAGAATAATATATATATGAGATATATAAATGAATTAAAATTAGAAACTAAGGATTTTATGTGACTAAAGTACTTAGTTTTCTTCTTATTTTTTTCTTAAAATAGATGTAAAATAATATTTAAATAGTACTTTAAAATTAGTATATTAGCTCTAAATACTATTTTCTTAATATTAGTCTTCTTTTTAAAAAAAATTCTTATGCAAATAGTTATTAGTTTTAAATTATGAATATATATACTTTTATCCTTTATTAATTTATTTTTTAAACCAATTTTTTTTAAATAAAATTAAATCTCTTAAAGTCATATTTTGCAACTTCTCCTCCCTCACTCGAACTGTAAACCACTTTTTCCGGTTTACCCAATAGTTGTTCTAGTACCCATATCTATAAATCAATAAATAATAGCCATAAAAACTAATATTTCACAATATACCCACTTAAATAATATTTATAATATATTATTAATAATATTTTTCATTAATTATTTATTCCTAATATGTAATTTATTTTGTATAATATTTTTTTTTAATTGACTATGAATTATTAAGATATTTAATATTCTTATAATCTAATATTAGAATTGTAACTTTATATTCTAAATTTAATTCTAACTTTACATTGTTAATATTAAGAATATCTCATAATTTGATACTAGCACTTGCACTCCAATAAGGTGCAATACTTACGTCGATAGGCTGAGCCCACATTATTTACGATCGTGAAAAGCAGTGGACGGCGTGAAGAAAGCAATGATCTATCTCACCTATCCCTCTCAACCTCTCCATCCCTCCTTCCCTCCCTCCCCCTCTTGCTCTCTACTTCCCTCTCTATTTCTCTCAATATCACATATCCCTCTCTACCTATCCCTCCCTCCATCCCACCTATTTCTCTCTCACTCTCTCCTTCCCTCACTACTTCTCTCCCTCTTTCACTTATTCCTCTCTATACCTCTCTCCTCCCCCCTCTAATTCTCTATAACTCCCCTATCCCTCTCTACCTCTCCCTCCCTCCCTCTCTCTCACACTCTCTCTAGATCTCTCACCCTCCATATCTCTATTTGACTTATCCCTCCCTACCTCCCTCCGTCCCTTTACCCTCCTTTCTCTCTATTTATCTATCCTTCCCTCTCTACTTCTTTACCCTCGTCTCTCTACTTCTCTCCCTCTCTCACTTATTCCTCTCTACCTCTATATCCTTCCCCTCTAATTCTCTATATCTCCCCTATCCCTCTCTACCTCTCCCTCCCTCCCTCTCTCTCTCACTCTCTTTGGCTCCCTCTTTCCTTATCTACTTCTTTCTATCCCACCTCTCTCTGCCTCCCAATCTCTATCTCATTTATCCCTCTCTATCTCCCTTTGTCCCTTTACCCTCCTATCTCTCTCTTTCTCTATCCTTCCCTCTCTACATATTTTGCCTCATCTCTCTCTCTCTCTCTCCCTCTCTCTCTCTCTTTCTCTATCCTTCCCTCTCTACTTCTTTACCCTCCTCTCCAATTCATTCCAAAATCAACACTTCCTATACATCTTTACTTTTTCATTTTTCTATTTGTTTATTGTTTGGATTTTATAACACAAAACAAATTTTATTTTTATTAAAAAATATATTATATTATTTTATTTAAATTCTTTTTTATTTTATTTATTATATAATTTTAATTTTTTTTATTGTTTGGATTTTATAACACAGGGCTATGTGCAAGATCATGATGGGCCGAAAAGTGGCAATATGATGGGTATGTGGTTGACGACTTTTTTTTTACCCAAAATTGATGAAAAGAAAAGGGTTTTTAAAGGAGATTTTCAGCTTTCCACCAATTTTTTGAATCCAAAACATGTGTCACATTCTATATTTCACATACTATAAGATTAAAAAATAAAAAATTGAATTTCACAAAGTTTTGACCAAGTTAAGGTGGTCAGACATACGAGTCTTTATATTTTTTAAAATTTGTTATAAAAAAATTATAATTAATTATTTACTTGGAAAAAAATTACAAAAAAATATGTATCACATTGGTACATGAGTCCTCTACTTATATCTAAAATATTATAAAAAAATATTATCATTTTAATGTGGTTAGGGTGGTCAGAAAGACACCTACTTCTGAATTTTTTGCCACTTAAGGGCCTATTTTTTCCATGATGATCCTGCACATACCCACAAACAAATTTTATTTTTATTAAAAAATTATTATATTATTTTATTTAAAGAATATTTTTTATTTTATTTATTATATAAATTATTTTATTTTATTTTATTTATTATATAAATTATTATTTATTTTATTTATTACATAAATTATTATTATATAAATAAATTATTATATAAATTACTATTTTTTTAATTTATTACTTCAATTTTTATTTATTTTATTTTACTTTATTTATTATATAGTTTTTTTTTTAATTGTTTGCATTTTATACTACAGAACAAATTTTATTTTTATTAAATAAATATTGTATTATTCTATTTATTTAGAAGTAACTCTTAAGATACAACATAGTCTCCAATAATTCCAAGTCAAGTTCTCCATTCTCCAAATATGGTAGAACGAGTTCGCCTACAGCAGTCTGGTTGCCTAATTTCTTTTGATCTAAGAAACGAACCGCATTTACGCTCTTAGAAAGCCAAGTAGCTAGTGGCAGTTTTTCGAGCTTGTATTTTCTTTTCCAAAGAAGAAAAAATTTTGCCATTTCTATATACCGCAATTTCTCTGTTCTTTTCTTTGGTGTATCTACTTGCTTAGTATTAGTATCTTTTTTGAGTTTTTCCAGTCTTTTTCCTTCTCTTTCGAGGCTTTCTCTCTCCTTCAGGCGTTGTATTTTTGGTTCTTTTTCTTTCTTCGGTTCTTTTTTCAGTTCTTTCAGGTTCTTCTTGGTTTCTTGTCTTAGAAACCTCTCTTTTCTCTTATTATTCAGTCCAGAATAACCCTAGGAAGACATGATCCCAGGCAGATACTTGACATGTTCCTCCTCTACCAAGCCCATCGCAAGGAAAACAAAAGCCAAGATTGACTTTATCGGGTATTAAACGAGAACTGTGAGCAAATAAAACACCTTTAAGTAATATTAATACAGTCACATGGATAGTAAATGCATGAATATGGTGTACTAAAAAATCAGCAGTTCCTAATGGAATCGGTAACAAAGCTACTTTGGCACCTACTGCTACCAAATCACCACCTCCCCAGGTTAAGCTGGTGCTTGCTGTTGCATCAGGAGCTGTCAAACTGGGTGCTAAAGCATGAGTGTTTTTTATCCATTGAGCAAAGATAGGTTGTAATTGTATAGCAGTATCTGAAAACATATCTTTAGGACATCCTAAAGCACTCATAGTATCATTATGAATATATAGACCAAAACTATGGAAGCCTAAGAAAATACATGCCCAGTTGAGGTGTGATACAATTGCATCATGATGTCTCAAAACACAGTCTAAAAGATTGTTGTATTGAGTAGTCAGATCATAGTCCCTTACCATAAAAATAGCTGCATGTGCAGCAGCACCAACTATGAGAAATCCACCAATCCACATTTGGTGCGTGAACAAAGACAGTTGGGTACCATAGTCAGTAGCTAGATATGGATAGGGAGGCATAGCATACATATGGTGAGCTACGACAATAGTCAAAGACCCTAACATAGCTAGGGTTTTATTTATTATATAAATTATTATTTTATTTATTTATTGCATTAATTATTATTATATAAATAAATTATTATATAAATTATTTTATTTTATTTTATTTTATTTATTATTAACCACTTAAACTACAACCTTCTACTTCTTACACCTTTTTATAAAATAACTTATTAAATTTCCATTGACGACCTATTTTTATCAAATCCTACTTATATTATCATGTGAAAAGGTAAATAATATCTCGAATCATATCTTCAATAAATGTAGGCCCCCAAAAATATGAGCTATATGGTAAGACAGGTAATTCAGCTCGTGTCTCGGGATCAAATTTAAATGGAAATGTAGCTGTACAAAAAGATAAAGATTATATTGAGATGTCTTGTGTTTGAATTTGGGCATGTATTGCAATTTGTAGGTAAATGGTGGACAACGCAAGCGGGAATAATATAAATTTAGATAAATATCCCCTACCGTAAAGTTCGTGAGGTTCCCACCTACATCAGACTGCTGGAAATGCCAGTGGGGTTCCCCCATGTATAATAGCCTATCCGCTAATTAAAATTATATTAATATTATCTTTTATATCTTTACTAAAAAATTTATAATTAAAATAACTATCTTTTTATTGTAAAACATAATATTTTTATTTATTAGAAATATAATATATTTTTCATTGATTAAAGTTTATTCATTATAATATCACTAAAAACCATATTATTTTTTTAATTTTAAAATTTGCAGACAAAGTAGCTAATGTAATGCCCAAGATATGCACACATAAATAATATAATTATTTAAAATATTATAGTTATTGGGGGAAGCACGAAGGGAGGGAGAGAGAGAGAGAGAGAGAGAGAGAGAGAGGGATGAATGCAGAATTATCTAGGTAGTGTGGGAGGTATAGAGGGACTGAGTGAGATTTGTCTAGGTAGGGTGGGTCTTGCATCTTAATAGAGGGAATATGAGAGAGACATAGGGTGGTGGGAATGAGGTAGAGAGGGATAGAGGGATGAAGGGAGAATTATCTAGGTAGTGTCAGAGGAATAGAGGGACCGAGATAGATTTGTCTAGGTAGGATGGGTCTTGCATCTTAATAGAGGGACTAAGAGTCGGGAAAGGTGGAGGGAGAGATAGAGAGAAGAGAGAGAGAGAGAGAGAGAGAGAGAGAGAGAGAGAGAGAGAGAGAGAGAGAGAGAGAGTATCTTCTTGAATTTGTCAAAGATAAAAGGTCTCTTTTTGAAAAAAATTAATAGACTCACAAGAAAAAATATAAGTTAATGTCCATGGATATTAATTTCCTCCAACAACCTCTTTATCCATGTAATTCTTATCTTTTCACATGCCATTTAATTTCCACCCTTGACTGATTATTTTATAATTTAATCTCAATTGTCCATCCTTAACCAAGCCCTATCTTTGCCCTAATTTTTCCCTAACCCTATTTCTTTGCTTCTCAAGCAATCTTGACAATTGATTTTCATTTTATATTGGCTTTTAATCCTATCCCTTCATTCAAATTTTGTTTTCTGTAAAATAGACCTATCATTGTCATTTTATCTTCAAGAAATTTTAATTCCAACACATGCTACTCAAGGAAACAAGTACAATATTCAATATTTTTCTATCACTATCACTAGGCTTATTGTTGCATACTCAAAATTTGAGGGAAATCAAGAATATAAAGCAAGATGGAGAAGGACAATGGAGGTGAATCAACCATGGCATAGGAATATGGGTAATATTTCTTCATTATTTTATGTTTATTTGTGCTTCATTGTTAGTTTAGGGATCTAGCCTTTGAGTGTTATTGATTAATGTCTTTCACCTTAATTTTTTCCTATTCTACATTGGTGAACCCAACATGAGCTATCCAGATTTGAAAAAAATTTGGAGTTTCAAGTCCGCAATGCATCTGTAAGGCGAATGATTTATTTAAGAGACAATGTGATGCATTTGTTGTACAACACAATGTATGCAATATATTTTGTGTTGTATTTATGAAGACAAAAAGTGATATTCATAGCACTAAGAGAAATATTTGCTTAACTATATAGAAAATCATTTTATTAATCTATTTTCACATTTTTTATCATTTCTTAGCTTTTTAGTCTTAGGATAATTTCATTATTTCTATTTCAGAATTTTCTAAACTTTGCTAGATTTGAAATATTTTTGTAGCTTTTAGGTTGTTCACCATATATGTTTCAATTGTGAGTCACAATCACCTTTTGGTAACTTGTTTCATTCGCTCTTTAGTTCATGCCAATCACTATCTAGTGTGTTCCATTCGCTTTCCCTTTTTTTGTAGTCAAAGTTTGATTAGCTGCATCTATTCTAGAATAGTGGGTCACATCTATGACATTTTTAGCTGCATTTGTGTGTTATTATTAATTAGGCTTTTAGTTAGTAGTTTTTTATTTTATGCTTTTCTATTTGGTAGATTAGAGGTTTTTGTGTTACTGATACTTGGTTGGCAACTTGTGGAATTCGTGGGGACAATAAATTACTATTGAGACAACTAATCCATGTTCTTGAAGGGTTTTATTTTTCTTTGATTTTTAAGTAAACATTTTTATTTGGGAATTAAAAATAAGTGGGTGTCTTTTATTTATAACATTTTTAATTTGGGATTAAAAAGAATTATTTTTTTCTTTATATTGTAATTTTTTTTGTGTTTTAAGGTGTGTATGCTCTTCAATCATAGGTTATATGATCTTGGGAATAAAAAATACTTCTCAAAACTTTCATTTTCACATGACACATTTTGTTTTCCAAAGGTTAATGAATATTTGCTAGTGTGAGAAAATACATGTGTATAATCTCTCCTCACATTTTTATATGATCTTGGAGATCAAAATAATTGTATTTGTATCACTTTTTTATACTCCTTTAGAAGGGTCTACTGTTGAGACACATCCTAACAAAGAACTCATTGGCAACCCAAAGCGGTGTTTCCCCTGGGCTGCTATATAAAAGGGTAGAATGAAAGTCAAGTAGAATCTAATATTAGCCTTTGTGATGCAGTGCCAATCCAAAAGGGCAAGTACCCACATGGTATTCTATGTACCCAATTACGGTTGGTTAAAGCCTTAAGTGACTTTTTGGAAACATGCGAGGTGTCAAGTCCCCAAGCAATGCCTAGAAGACAATTAGTTAGAGGCCCACCCATATTGATTGAGTTATTTATTGGTTTCATTCTGAGTGCAAAGGTGTAGTATCACAACTTGAAGTTACTCAACATATGGCTCCCTTGAAATGAGACAAAAATCCCTCGCTTGGCATAACCTACTTGTTTGCTTGTAGCTTTTCAATGAGAGGGTGATTTGGTAATCCTTCCAGTCTTGGAGGCCCCTATCCATCATCTCTTGTAAATACAATATTGCATACACCTCCTAAAAGTCTCCCTCCACTTGCGTCGAATGAGATTCTATTTTTTGGGCCTATGATTTGTTTCCATTCGCCATTGACCTTACAAATATGAAGTGTTTTATGTGTGTGAAGTATTTTAAAATTGTGATTAGACATGTGTAAATTGGGGTGAATTATTAGGAATAGGATTCCATTTAATTGCAATCCTAAACATATTTCATGTATCTCCTAAGTCCTTCAAAAGAGTTTCCCAACACTAGGATTAGAAAGATATTAAATTCAAATGAAATGAACATGTAAATTGACATTTTTAATTATTCCTAAATAATAGGAACATGTGGGGGAATCCAAGATAAGTTCCTAAATAATAGGAGCACATGGGACACCCACATGGAAGGTGGAACCCCACCTTGTTTTAGTTTATTGTTTGGAGGATTGATAACACTTCAGTAATGCATATCTAGGTTCATAAAAAATAGGGGTTTATATTTACAAGAGTGAAGTGGCACTATCAGTCTAGTATAAGTTCAATATAAGTTTATTTTAGTTTAGTTTATTTGAATTCAATTCAATTCAATTTAATTTAGTTCAGCTCAATTATGGTTCAGTTATCTTTAGGGGCATGTAGTTATTTTAATTTGTATACTAGCTGACTTGACTAATGAATTTAGTTGCATGATAGATAATAGGTGGATACTTTCAATTAGGTTGTGATGATCAATCATGCATATTTTTTTCATAAATTGGTGGAGAGATATGATTCAGTTAAGAGAGGTTGACGTGGGTCCACCTTGGGCACCCAAGTTTGCATCTTTCAAATAGACCTTTTACAAGAGAATAAATTTACAAGGCTTAGTTAAGTGGGCCCATTCTTGGGTGAAAACTTTGAGGTGGAGTTTAGAGGATATCTTCTTGACCAAAGTTCAGTTAAGTGTTCAATTTGGGGCACCAAATTTTAGGAACACTTTTGTTTGTCTTGTGTTAACATGGAGGAACTCTACTTTCCAAATCTAGGTGTAGGTTTTTGAGAGGATTTTTATTCTCTTGTAATTGACAACTCTTAGGAGTTTACAAAGCTCATAATTTCCTATTTATTGTAGCAAGTGAAGAATATTATTGTAAGGTTAAATAATATAAGCACTTATATGTTGTGTCACTTCTATGTTTTGTCATTCTTCTACAATATTGCATCTATTTCTATAAATGATAAAATTTATCTAGACAGATTAATCATACACAAATAATTCTGACAAACTATACTTAATTATATTTATAGTCACATATTTTTAAAAGTTTTAAGCTACAAATTTACCTTCATTTTCAACATGAACAAACCTTGAACATGCACATAACACTCAAAAAAAATAATTCACTCAATAGCTAAGACTTGTTTTCAGATTGTTTATTGTATTTTAAATCACATTTCACAAAAAACTCAAGACAAAAATTCAATCCAAAACATTCAAACTAGGGATAAACACACTATTCACCGCATCTTCCGAACTATAAACCGCAATTAAAAAAAATAGAGCACCACTTTTTTTGAAACTTATGCACAACATATGTAGGACAATAAAACACATTTGATAGACCATGAACCACATTTCCTAGTTGATAGAAAATTCTAGTGTGGTCTTATTTTGGATCAATTCCTAATTGTAATAATCTCATTAGATAACAAAATTTATCATTTTAGATCATTAATTTGATTCCATTTCATTAGTTTCATACACCTTAATTCAAACCATGGGGCACTCATTAGTTGCATACACTTTTGCAGAATCAAGATTAGGAGGCTTATTAGACTTTTGATTGGATCATTTTCACAAATTTAGGTTATCTTGACCTTGTCACTTTATCAATCAATCCTTTTCATTTGATTTGGTCCTTTAAACTCATGAGTCTAGTTTGGCATCCACTTTATCAATCATCATCACTTTAGTCTTTGTCCTTTTTAAGGTCTTGATAATTAGATTTGGTACTTTGGACTGTCTTAGTTTGTTTAGTAGTATCTTCTTAGGTCCATAAAAGTGCTTAGTCTTCACATCATAACTTTGGTCATACATAACATTCATCATAAAATCACATTTTCATACTTTAATCTTAATCACACCATAGATTTTGGATGATAGTCACATTACCACATCTCAGCTTCATTTATTGTCACTTTGTACCTTAATATTGGCCATAAGTGCATGATCATTTGGAATTTATTATACATTGGAAAACCCAAAAAACATAGCATAGTTGCATACTTAGTCCTAGTCCCAACATTTCAATGATTAGACTTGATATAATATTCATCAAATTTGCAAGCGAAACGAGATTATAAATGAAAAGAAAAGAAATGGACTATACCAATGAAGACCCCTTTTTTAGTCCTACTAGCAACATGAAGTTTAGGTCTTCATCCAATGAGACACCTATGGCATGATCATCATTTCCCAATCCTTTAGAAATTTTCACAATAAAAGACATCCAAATACCTCTAACTAAAGAAGAGATTGAGGCAACAACTCAAGATCGTAGTGTGGCATGGTTTGCAGATGAGATGGTAGCACAAGACACACAATGATTCCTACAAAAATTGTTACAAAGTGGAGTTAAAAAACCTCATGGTTTTGATGTTAACACACTAGTGGAAACATCAATCAATTAGACTACACAAAACCAAGGGTACAATGCATCTATTCCTAATAAAACTATCCCACAAATACATACTACCATTCCATTAGGAGGGACATCACAAAGTACCACAACGGGCAATGTGGCTTCACTATTTGGAACAAAATGCTCACAAGCTATGACACAAACCCCTAGTACAATATTTAAGCCATTTGGCACATCATATAATTCTATGGGTGCTTCATCGTCCAATTCCCTTTCAATGGATAACAACAAGTCAAACAACAAAATGTGAAAGGTTTATATCAGTGGACCTAAGCCATAGACAAACACCACACCAAATACCAATTTGAAATTAAAAACTAATACATCATCACAAGGTCCTTTTACAAGTATTCTCTTATAGAACAACACAAAAGGGAATTTTTTCAAGAATATGGTACCCAAAATCCACATTGTCAAACAAGTTCAAGCCCACTACAAATGCAATTTAATATTAATTCTCCACCCATATTCCAATTTTGACTACAGACATATGAAATCAAATTATGTCCTTCACTCAAAACATTCAAATCCAAAACCTAACACACACATTTGTGACCAACACCAATTCATCCACCCAAAATATTGGATTGTAAGACTCAAACATGGGCACATATCATAATGCAATTGTAAACACAATGGACACAACATTGACTCAATTTGATGTCCTGAAAAATCAAATTCTTACGCTACAAAGACAAGTTGACATCATGCAAATACCAACAAAAAAAGCTTATTCAACATGAGGTTTATGTCCATACCATTTTGACAAGAGCATATAGATGCCTCCATTTCCTCACAATTATGTTACTCCAAATTTTACCAAGTATGGAGGAAAGGGGAGCCCAATTTAACATGTGAGGGAATTTAACATGTTCTGCATAGACATCGCATTTGAACATACACACCTCATGAGATTATTCCCAAGGAGTCTCACAAGACAAACACTCAAATGGTTTTCCCACTTACCTACAAGCATAAGAAAATAGGATGAACTAGTCGATAAATTTGTGACACATTTTTCTTATAACATTTAAATTAATTCACCATATCCACATCAAGTGTCATACAAAACAAGAGAAAGATGAGTCATTTATATCATTTTTTCAAAGATGGAGAATTTTAGCTAGTTGATGTCCTTTTGAGATACTTGAGAAACAAAGGATTTTCATATTCATTTAAAACTTGGTCACAAAACTAAAATACCAATTGCAAGTCCATTATTGCACTATATTCAATAAAATTGTGGAGAAAGACATTACCATCAAAAATAAATTGATTGTAAAAGGGGAACTTAAAACTCTCAACAAAAAACAGAACACCCAAAGTACCTCAAATGAATTAAAAAAAAAAGTATCATGCTCACAATACAAATTATGGAGTTTTAGACACAAAGTAAATACACCAAATTCATCCCATAATCACCCTTAAAGGACCTAATGCATCAAATTATTCACCACATGTCCTTGAGAAAACAACAAACACCATCCAAAACAGCCAAGGATGTGCACCTCAAATGAATTTCCCACCAAGATGAAAATACACTCCCTTATGGGAACCAATTGAATATGTCTTGAAACAAATTTTGTACTCTAAGGTCCCCCAACTTCATAAGGTAAAGCATTATGATATAGGTCAGTTTAAACCATCATGGTCGGATGATAATGCCTTCTGTGACTATCACCATACTAAAGGACATAAAACTTTGTCATATCAAAAACTTAAGAACATAATCGAAGACCTCATTGAAAATGACATTATAGAGGTAAAAAACGAACAATTGGCCACGTTTCAAAGAGCCATGGATATTGAATTTCAAATTTTAATCAATAAAATTGTGCAGATCTATCTTAACAATGTTATGATATTCTCAAAGAATGTTGAGAAACATCTGTCACATGTAAAACAAGTGTTTGAGAAATGTAGGGAGTTTGGAATATCCCTAAATCCAAAAAAGAGTATCTTTGCAATTCATAACGGTAAGCTGTTGGGACACATAATCTCAAAGTAGGGAGTTACTATTGATCATGAAAGAGTCAAAGCTATACTTGAACTATCATTACCCAATCATAAGAAAGGGTTGCAGATATTTTTAGGTAGAATCAATTTTATAAGAGGGTTTATTCCTGATGTTGTGAATTTATTACAGCCATTGACTGCCATGTTTAAGGAAAATACAGTTTTTAGTTGGACCAGAGAAGCCAAAAATAGCTTTGAAGCAATGAAGGATGCCTTAGCATCAGCCCCAACATTGGTAAATCCAGATTTCTCTAAAGAATTTACTCTATATGCTTTTGGTAGCATTAGTTTCATTTCTACCATGCTAGTTTAGAAGAACAATGATAATCTAGAGCAGCCAATTGCCTTCTTTAGTCAAGCCCTTGCTGATTATGAACAAAAATATACATTTGTAGAAAAAATTATCCACGCTGTCATAAGAAGATTTAAGAAATTCAAGCCTTTAATCTCTAACAATAAGATTCATATTATGGTTACACACCCAATCGTTAAGGAGTTTTTGTTGAGCAGAGATCTAAATGAGAAAAGGGTTCGGTTGATCATGAAAGTGATGGAATACGATGTAGATATCAAGATTACCAGACTTGTTAGAGGAAAGGGTCTTTGTGAGCAACTTGTTGCAGGGTCTAGGAATGAAAAATAATTAGAAACAGATGTTTTAGCTGATATTGGTGGGCCTCAAAATGTTCGAGATGATACTCTTGTGTTGGTTACAAGTTGGGTTCAAGATATGACCCATTTTTTACAAACTAGTGAGTGTCCTTCAGGTTTAGATAAAGCTAAATGAAGATACTTAAGATTACAGTCCATTCCATATGTGCTAGTGGATAATATTCTTTTCAAAAAGGATCTTAATGGTGTACTGTTGAGATGTATCAATACTGATCAAATAAAATGAGTGCTTCATGAGTTTCATGATGGAGTTGTAGGAGGTATTTTTGCTCCTAGGAAGATTGCTTGGAAGATAATGAGAGTTGGATATTACTTGCCTAGCTTATGCAAATATGTCCATGCTTGGGTGAGGAAGTGTATTATATCTTCTTTATTTGTAGGGAAGGAAAAGCTACCAGCCATGCCTTTGTAGCTGATTCAAGTTCAACAACCTTTCATAAGATGGGACATTGACTTTATTAGAACCATAAATCCACCTTCAAGTGTTGGTCACAGGTGGATAATTATTGCTATGGACTATTTTACAAGATGGATAGAGGCAATAGATTTGAAAGAAGCTAATTAATATTCTGTATTGAACTTCTATAATGCCATAGTAACAAGGTTCGGGGTTCCTGATTCAATTATATCTTATAACACTCTAAAATTTGTGGGATTAAGAGTTAAAGATTGGGTTGTTAAACATGGAATTCATTTGAATACATCTTCAAATTATTACCCTTAGGGTAATGGTTTAGCTGAAAGTACAAATAAGAATCTTATCATAATCATTAAGAGGACCTTGGAGGATAATCAAAGGACTTTGCACACAAATCTAAAGTATGCACTTTGGGTAGATAGAGTGACTCCTTAAAGGTCTATTGGTAACTCACCATATATGTTGGTTTATGGTAAAGAGGCAAGATTTCCTCTATCTGTGGAGCCACCAACTCTTGACATTATACACTAGTTAGATAGTTTCCTTTTTATAGGTCTCCTATTTTCAATACGTGCCAAGTAGCCTAATCTGGTCCACTGAGTTATAGCCATGTGCAGTTTCTCGAGGTCTATTTCTAAGTTTTTCTAATGACTCCATGCCCAATGGATGAGTCTAGGTCACTGGTCTTTGATAATTAGCAGGAAAACATCCAGTAGATGTCGCCAAAAATGTTACCAGATTTTCACCTATAGGCTCAATAAGGAAGAGCCATCTATGTTTCAAGATAAATGGTAGATTTTATTAAACCTTCTATACTACATTCAATTATATAAATGAAACAAATTTATTGGATTATAAGAAAAAAAGAACATAAATTTATTATATTCATACAAGTGAATGAAACGTAAAATATTTTTACAATATTTTGATGAAAAGTAATCTTATTGAATGTAATCGTAAACATGTGTCTCACACAGCAAGCCGTGAGATTGACTTACTTATTTGATACAGATAGGAATTAAACTATACAAGAATGAGTAAATGATAGTTAAATGAACATGTAAAGAAGGTAACCAGTCATTGCCTGAATGATTGGTTCTATAAAGGTGTCTAGTGTATGATGGCTTTTCCTTGCTCCCTGGTCCCGAAGTTTCCTTGTGTCAGGTTACCTACATTGGGTAAAGAAATGAGTTAGAACATTAGGTTCTAGGCAATGAAATGTTGCATTCTAGACATGCCCACCTACCCATACATGCATATGCTAATTTCTATGTACATAAAATGCATTGCCTATCCTAAGTGTCCATAAAAACCAAAAAGGAAGAATATTACACATACTTAGGGTATGCATTTGTTTTTTTTTAACATTGTTCACTTCATGTGTAGATCTGGGTGAGAAAGTGTTTCTGAGTGATTCATCAGATTCATCAAGTTATATTATGAGTGAGGTGAAGGTGGCTCCCACAAGGGTTGAGCCTAGCTCATAGAAATGTTCGAATATTCTAAGTGCGTATGATATTATATTGTAAGATAGTTAATATCAATCATGATAGATTCATAATCGTAATGCAGAAGAGAGTACAACGTTGTTTCACAATAATAAATTTCAATACTACAATAAAATTTTCACATACTTTGACAAGGTTCTTTATGCATAGAGAAGGCTCGATGTTTAATTTTAAATAGTGATTACCTCGCAAAAGGAGGCAGCATGTTTTCCTTTAACAATCCCAAGAATCACATGGCAATGTTATGACAAAGAAAAGAAACAAAGCCTCAGTGACATGAATCATCGTATTGTCAATTTATTAAAGAAGCATATTTTATTTGTCATCCTGAGAGTAATGCTTTTTGGGGCAAATGAATGACTAGTTGGATTGCCAATATGGTTTATGTTCATGTGCTAGAGGCAGGAAATGGGGATCATTGTTTTATTCTCATAATAGAGCATTTGTTATCACGGCAATGCAACAGTCCTAATACTAGGGTAAGTCTTAGAAATCCAGTAAATAGAGCCCATGCATACATGTGGGAGAGCATAATTTGCATGAAGGTAGAGTCAAGTTATAGTGATGATAACTATTGTACATGATAGCCCAGGCATTTGCATATCCCGTTAGGATAGTTTTGTCTATAAATACAAGCTACTAATAATCTTTGTTTAAAAGACAAAGATTGATACTTTTATGCAAGAACAGTCATTTTGGTTATTCTATGAAGAGTAATAGGACAGTTTATCTTGAAATTTCAAGAGTAGTAATAGGAAATATTCATGTGATATTATAGTGAGAGTCTTGTGTGGAATGTAGTTTAAGTGAAATTACTAAGAAAAGCCACAGTGAATTGGTTAAAGGCCATGTATGAGAGTTTTGTTCTTCAAAACCTCACATAGTTTAAATCATGAAATCTTCAATAAAGTTTTTCTAATGCAGAAAATGCATTAATTTAGTTT
Source organism: Sequoiadendron giganteum (assembly GCA_007115665.2). Taxonomy (NCBI): domain Eukaryota; kingdom Viridiplantae; phylum Streptophyta; class Pinopsida; order Cupressales; family Cupressaceae; genus Sequoiadendron; species Sequoiadendron giganteum. The sequence continues at coordinate 153,364,970 of CM021104.1, forward strand.
GACTTAATTCCTGAAGGAGTTTGTTTTGGGTTTTTTCTCAGAAGTAATCTCATTTGATCAATGCTAAGATTTCAAATAGTCTTGTTAATACATTTTTCTAGTATTTGATGTGATTGCAAAAGGAGCTAGGGTCTTATATCCAGAAAAAGTAGCATACAATATATAGTGAGGAGGGATCTCCTTAAAAAACTACAAAAATGTCCAAGAATTTGTATAGGACACAGGCCTAAAAGTAACCTTGATTGATTTTTTTTCCATTTTGTCTGAATACCCTGAGCTTTTGAGTGAAACCCTCGAAAACCTATAGCAGGACAAAGATCTCATGGGTTTTTTGTAGAATAATAGTCAAGCTTAATACTTTTTCTTTCCAGAAGAAACATAAACAAAAAAATGAGGAAAAGAAGATAGGGAGGTAGTATCTTTTACACTTCATGCAAATGCACAAGTGACAACCATTAAACCTACATGAAATCCTCAAAGACAATACGAGAGTAAAGGCAAGATCAAATGACCATAGAATGAGATCCGTGGCCACAAAAAGAAGAAAAAAAAAACATCAATTTTTTTCATGATGAGAAATGCCATGAATCAAGGAGCTGCAGGAGGTCGCGGCCATGAAGAATGGATTTCTTCTATTCGATACTCAAAAAATATAATAATGCAACAGGAAAATGCTTACCTTCAGCTTGTTCATGTTTTTGTCTAGAAGACATGTCTCTTTTATGCAGAAATCCACCATGTTTTCACCAAGAGAAGCTCAAGAGAATCACATAAAACACTTGGTCGGTGACATAACTCCTTGGAGAAGTTTCCACTTTTGGAAAAAATGTGAAATGAAAGGAAGTTTCGAGCTTTTCTTTAGGGTTTCTAACCCTATTTCCACTACCATAGTTAAGTTAAATTTTGTTGGCATTTGTTTTCAAAATATGTTATGACAATTGAAACCCATGGCCTTTGTATATTTGCCAATATTTGCTAAGTGTTACCTAGACTTGTGCATTCGACTAGTAAGTCTTTTTGGACTTAGCCATTTTGAATATAGTGTTTTTATGGAAGATAAATACCACCTCACATTGTTAAAGATATCGAACAAGGAGCCACCTAATTGCCACATTACCAAACATGATGGATAATGTCGAGGAGAGCTTAATGCCACTTAGAATCCTACATTGACTTATTATTGTTCCTTTATGGTCGATTGTGGTAAAGTAGTATTTTATGTTTTGCATTCATGCTTATGTGTAACAAATGAGATTAAGGTGCTTTATAAGCCTTCATTCCTTATTGTTATGTCTTTTAAAGCAAACAATGATGTGGCCAATTTAGCAGAGGTTATAGGGTTTGTTTTGACTTTTCATTACTTTGTTGAGGATATCTAGGAACTATTCTCTTATAACTTTATGTTTGGTCAAGCGAGACTCTTTCATGTATATTTATGCTTTTTGAGGGCTTGTAGGGAGGTTGAAAGTTGTTTACAAGCATATGCCACAAATATTGGAGCTACTTTTTGATTCTTTATAGGTTTTGGAGGGAATTTTGGAGCCATTACGAGTGGTCATCTTGGTAGACTAATTCATGTTTGAATTTTCTCGCATTTGAAGCCCCTTTTGGAGATGATTCAGGTGCTATATTTTACGATTTTGGAGTTCGTCCGACTCAAACAGTTTTTCTAGTTCCTTTTTTGGTGGTTTTTGGACGGAAACATTTTGTTACTTAGTCATTTTGGACTCATTTTGTAAGTCAATTCTGGATATGGAGATTTTAGCTTGGAGTGACTTTTACAGTCCTTAGTGAATTTTTGGCATGTTTTGTAACTCAATTTTTTGAATACGATTCATAGTGGAGACCTTTATTATTACTGGAGATTCATCTCTTGTCTTTTCATTCTTGAAAATTTGTGTATGTGAAGTGATTGATCAAGTTAACAGTGAAATTACTTTCCTCACAGATTTGTCTCATAGGTTCATACCTTTCTACAACTAGTTTACTCATGCAAGTTACTAATTTTGTCAACTTGGTGCATGTTATTTTTTTAAAATGTGAAGTTAACTTCCTTTTTATGCAAATTTTTCTATATAGGCCTATTAGTAAAATATTTATGCATCAATATACAACAATGAATATTACATACTTAGCTACATCCAAGTTCTAATCATTTTCTGTCAGTATTCTGTGGTCATGTTTTTACCACTAGCTTTTGTATATCAATTCATTTACATTAGTATTTCACTTTATGTAATATTTCCCCCTTTTTCCCATCATATAAGTAGTTTAGAAGACCTTACTAGCTAGGAAGCTGGCCTATCCGGAGGTTAATTTAAATTTTACGTGACCCACAGCCTTCAAATGATCCCATGTTCCTCCAAAGCATTAAGTTTTAGAGCTTAACCAGGGTGCAACTTTAGGAGCTAACAATTTTTTGATCGAGAAATTCATTTACAATATCAATTTGATAACAAGTAATATTTCTAACAAAAAATCTGATGCTATCCTTATGATATTTGGACATTTTACAAGATGGCTAAACAATATCCAAAGAGACAAAGCCCATGTTGACTTTGGCTCCAATAATAAATTCCAAGGTAATGCTCTTTATTGAAAGGCACACCAAGAAGGCTACTTTTTTTGTAACAAGTTTCCTAAATCCGCTCACTACTATGTGATTGAAGAAATTAAAGGACTTATTGCTTATTTATGAATTCCCAATCCTAGAACTCTTCTGGGAATCCAACGAATATTATTAAAAATTTAAATTTATTTGTATTCATAATATATACTCTTAGATAATGATAGTAACCATTACATTTCCAAATTTACATCATATAAATAAATTCACGTATTTCAATCTATAGATTGTAGCAGAAAGTTCAATGTTAAAACTATCATAACGTTCACATCCCCCATCCAAAATTAAAAGTTCAATACGTTCGAGAAAGGGGAAAGAACAAGGGACAAAACCCATAAATGGTTTTGCAAGAGTTTTAAACACTCACAAGCATATTTTTTGGAACTCAGCCATCTAGATGAACAACTGAATCTTAGAACTTGACTCTTCTAGTTTACACATACTGGTTACAATACTAAAGTTTGCATCACTCCTACAACAAATGTAGGAATTGGCTTAGGAAGTATTCGTAGAGTTCCATGACCAGTTGGTTATTATTGAATGTCATTGTAATTTATTTCTTATAATCATATTTGATAGAAAAAAATAAAAATAGTGAAAGATAGCAGCAAGTATCTACAAATATTCCACTACAAATTTGAAGGAATTAAGGACAAACACATAACTAACAACTTACCTAAAATCCACACCTAAAAATATAGAATTAAAATGTTTTCGAGAGCTCAAGAAGATGGTGAAAGAAATATCTGCATCACATTCTCCCTCTTCTTACTCTTTATCCTCATTCGATCCACTACTACTCAAGACATACTCTTTCCCGTTGAGATTTATCTTAGAGTGAAGAGATAGGGAAGGTGACACAAATTATGTATATTTAGATGTGTCAGAAGCCTCTCAGTTTCGAATCCTTTCCCAATTCTATTACTGGACTATGGGTGGATACTTGAAACTAAAAATTAAATAAAACTAAGACCCCTCGTATAAAGAACACACAAAACCATTGAATTGGATAAAATCTTTCTTATATGACTCATAAGTATTAAATAAAATCTCCATTAAACACACAATATGCCTATAAATAAATATATTTAGGAAAAACCATATATCTTCTTGTACAAGTAGAGCAAGAATAATAATATAACACCAATAATTACATCATGATTCAAACCATAAGTTATGGGATACTTATCCCTTTTAACAATAATTATTTAGATTTCAATTTCATTATTATCTCTTCTTTTATATGGTCACTCCAGTGATGAAATAGGAAGGTATTAGTCTTTTTTAATAGTCTATCTTACTATACTGGTCTAAATGTCAAATTGTAAAAATCAGTTACTCAGACTATAACTAGGGGTTTTCCCATTGGTTCTTTCCCACCAGTATGTCCCTCTAAACCAACATTATGTAAAAATATATATTAATATTAATAAAATTATAGTGGCTTGCCACTTTTGTGGAAAAAAATTTAGAGTTTTGAGTTTAAACCTAACCCAATCTAATCACCAAACATTGGAAAAATTAGAAGAGAATTTATGATTAAACTAAATTAAACTAAATTAAACCTTTTAACCTAGCCTTTGCTGCAATTGCAAGCAACATTAATCATATATATTTTTTCTGATTTTTATTTCTCTTGTTGGTCAGGTATATCATACCCAATTACCCAACATGAATTCTATGTCGAGAATTGCATAGATGTAGGAAATAATTATTACTTTTTGTTCATTCAATTGAGTATTGAAACAAAATTAGAAACTAACCAGAAAATTCTTATTTTCACAATGTCATATATGCTACATTCTTCTAACTGCAGAATAATTTTCTAAGTAAACTAAAAATTAAAATATTCAAGCAAAGAATGTTACCTTGATTTGGAAAAGACAATCAATAGAGCTCTTGGATGGTCACAAATTCTAATATTTTTCTTGTTTGTTTCCAAGTCCATCCTCTTTCCCTCCTTCCTTCAAATTTTCCCCCCAAATCTGAGAGATAGAGTGAAACAATATTAAAAAAATCTTGTCTCTTCCCCTTTGAATTCCATGCCTACAAGATGTGTTCTCTTTTTTTTTCCATTAGATACTTCTAATCAAAATGCTACTTATAGGTGTGAAGCCAAATTTCTAGACCTTTTGCCAAATTCCTTGTGCTTGATGGATGTGGAATATTAGATTCAAAATGACAATTGCATTGATAGTCCAAATATAACTAGCAAATGTCCCAATGCCTCAAATCATCAGTCATTCCCACAATCCACACCAAACTCCTCATTACTCCCAAGGGAACAAGATATGCCCAAAATAGTGCAAAATCTCAACATGCAATAAAATAGATACACTAAACTATTAATACTGGAAATAAGAAATGTAAAACTCTAGTGAGGCTAAACCTTCCATATAGAACTCAAGACTAAGACCAAAATAAAAAATCCTTAAAATATTATACTAAACACTTCTGAAAAGTCACAATACACAAAAGAAAAACTCTCCAAGATCTTATCAAAAACTCATAACTGAACTCAAATATGAATCTCAAGTTTATATTTTTATGAATAAATAGAAACCAAGAGATTATAGCCATCAAGGGGGTGATCATTTTTTTCTACCCACAACATTCTTTCTAAATTAACAAGAGATTAGTGCCTTGGTGATTAAACAATCAATTTTGGACACCACTCAATCAAATCCAACAATCATAGAGTTCATTTGAGAAAGGATGGCTTACATTTGTCTGAAATAAAATAAAAAACACAAAAATGTAGGTCACTCGTGGTCTATTACTTAATGTTGTTGTTTGTTCAAGATCCTTATTGTTGTCGCTTGCCCAAGATCATAGACTTTTTTGAAAAGCCACTTGTTGTTTCTGATGTAGAAAATGAAAACGAAGAGGGAAATACAAATTTATTGTAGGAAAATCATTGTTTTCATTGTCTTAATTTTAGACAATTAAAGAATATTATATAATATTTTATACTAGTAATCACACCATGGTGTGCAATGGGTATGTTGAAGAGGTGTGGAAGGTCAAATAAGATCAATTGATAGGTCATTTTGAAAATTAATATATTTGATATTTATGTATATTTATTATTTGATAATATATTTATTTATAATTATACAATTTATGTCATTTTCTAAATAGTCTTGCAACACTCATATTATAAACAATAGTTAAAAAAAAAGTCTAAAAACATATTATAAGTTTATTTTTATTTTTTAAAAGATGAAAATAATTAAACAAAATTGGACAATTACAAAATATTGAATGGCCTAGTTTACCCATAAAAGAATATAGAAGGTTGTATCTCCATTATCAACTGGTTAAGGTAAATCATATTTTGAGTGAGGTGCATCCTTGCTTAGCTGGTATAGGCCTATTATGTCCAAGAAAACAAGAGAAAATGGTGAAATAGATCTATTTATTACATGTAAATAAATTTTCTAAAACTTTACCAAAATACAACCCCCTGAATTGCAAAAAAAAATTGATACATTATTCGGAAGTGAATATTTCAAAAAATAGGATGATTGATTATTGGTTACAGTAGGTAGAAAGATGTAGTGGCTGTTGGTATATATAAGGATTGAACCCAATGCCCACATGAAATTATTTTCATACAGGTTTGTAAATATTATAGAGCCATTTCAATAACAATTTCTGTAAACTTTAAATGAAAAAGTAATGAAAGCATATTGATGTTATATGCCCATTCTTTTCTTAATCTGATGATGGATGTAACAAAATAACATTTGGCAAGCAAAAATTATATTTCCAATTATTTCTATTTATTTCTTGATGAGCTTTGTTTATATAAGAAACTTCATTTACAAATATAAATATTTGTAAATGAAGTTTCTTATATAAACAGAGCTCATCAAGAAAGAAATAATAATACATAGTGTTCAGTTCAACTATCTAACAAAATATTGTTTAAGTTGATGGAGTAAAAAGAAAAAAACTATTGAGATTTGAGTGGTTGAAATAATAATAATAATAGTAATTATATAAAATAAAAAAACTACCAGTTATCATATACTTGCCTACCAGTGAGGAGAGTAATGGAGATTAACTTATAGTAATGTATAATAAATTTTGGTGGGTGAAATAAATGATTTAGTAAAACAATTCTTAAATATGTTGGCATCACCATAGTTGCAGCAAAGTGGAGCTTTACAAATAAGGTAACATAATTTTGGATGTTAATCTTTAATAATATTTGGTTGGCGTTATTAATCAACTCTTGTTTATTCTTTTTTTTTTTTAATTATGTAATAGGGTTAAAACTAATGGTGAGAATGATATATTGATATATAGAACATAAATGGAAGGAGGAATTACCTTACTTTTCCATAATAAATAATGTAGAAATCTTTATCCTAGAAATTACTGATGTAATATTATTGTATAATAGTAATTTTTGTAACTAATATTTTGGTAAATTAATTTATGGAGTAGAGGGAGAAATTGTAGGAAAAATCCATTTGAAATTTTAAATGCAACATTGGCATTAATATAAAACTAAATAATATTTTGATCCTACTATGAATTTAAACTATTAAGATGCAAAGAATCACAAAATAAATAAATTTAAAATTATGGTCAATAAAAGGATATTGGAAAAACATTCCCTATATTAAAAATGATAATATTTTGGTTTCATTGGTGAAATAATCTAAAATCAAGAATTGAATAATAAAAGTACTCTTGGTAGGGTGAGTAACTAGTCAAAATAACATTATTTAATGTTAAATTCTTTAACAAATTTTATTGTAATTTTGTTGTTAACAACAATATTCTACTAATGAATACATTGTAACTAAATACAAATTTTATTCTTGAGTTTAATAATAAAAGAATCATTAATATTTAGATTAGAAGATTTAAATGTAGATTATATAATAATGGTGCTAAAAAATACAAACAATAAATATTTATATCAAAATGATTCTATATATCTACATTATTATTCCTATACATAAATATTTATATTTTAATAATAAACTAATAATAAATAATATATAATGTTTTAATATTTTGGATAAGAAAAAATGTGGCTCTTAACAATTAATGCAGATTCATGGATTTAAATCTATGACAATAGATCAGGGAAGATAAAACGAACAATATTAAATATTTCGTTCATTTGCAAGCAACTTGCAAGTCTAATGTTTTGTTCTTGGCATTAGAACACCAGGGATTTAAATCTATGACAAGAGATAAAGAAAGATAAAAAGAACAGTATTTAATATTCCATTCATTTGCAAGCAAGTCTAGTGTTTCATGTCATAGATAAGGGAAGATAAAAAGAACAGTATTAAATATTTTTATTGGAAGACAATAAAAATAAAATTTCCATTGAGGGCTCCACCTACCACCGTAAAAATCCACTTTAGTATTTAAAAGGTATTCTAGGAATTCCTAGATTACAATTTCTCCTTAAAGAGAGGGGAATATATTTCCATACCCATATGAAAGATTCTAATGTTCTAAATAAGAATATTTCGATAAATTCCATCGAATATTGTTCTTCAAAAGTTAGTATTTCTTTATTTTTATTTTATTTTTTTCATTTGGAAATTAATAATATGTATAAGAATTAAAATATATTTATTTGTAAGTGTTATTTTTAATATTTTACAGCTTTAAAATTTATTTCATAGAAACAATGTATAATATATAAGTTGCAGAAAAATTAAAACTATTATATCAAGGTTATCTACTCTATAGTAAATCTAATTGATGAATTCATGATGATATGCAACCTTAGCGAGGTGTGTGGGTCAAGATTCAAACGCAATAATAATCTCATGTATGGTGACATCGTTGACCACCCTATTTTATCAAAGATATTAAAATAAGTTAAATCAAACACCCTTACACTTGATTTCAAGAGTTGGTAGACAAATGCTTATAGTTTGATAAAACCTTGAGTTATTCGTCCTTCAATTTAATAAGATCAAATTTGGTTAGAGATTAGAAGTAGCATTGCATAGTGAGTGTGTGATGAGTATGTGCTAGGTTGCAAATTTAGGGTAGAAAAAAAAAAACTATGATGGATGTGTTAAAACCCACTGTAAATGTGGGCATGAGAGTATAGTTCTTTCTTAGTTCTCAAGTATATTTAAAACAAGTTTATAATGGTATGGCTGTATATTGTGCGTTAGTCAGCATTGACATCAAATGATGTTCCCTTAACTCCTACTCTTCTAATGTTTAGAATGTTAATTAGCTTAATTAATGTATTTAAAAAAATTAGTTGGTTTTTTCTCTAGTGTAAAATTATGGGCATTACACAAGGTTCCATAGGAACCAAGAACAATTGGTTCCTAGTTCCCATGGAACCTACGACAAAGGTTCCTAGGTCATATTCAAGCCTCGATGATAGGAAAAAAGGAACCATGATGCAAGGAAGAAATAATTAAATTTTTGTGTGATTTTTGAAGGTGATATGATATGTCCTAATGGCGGCCAAAGTCTTGCAAGATGAATTTTCGTAGAAATTTTTGAAGTATCAAGATTTATCTTGAGAAAAAGGTGTTATTTTGCATAACCTAGTGCATTGCATTTTTTTGCTACATCCTAAAGTTTTTCATTGTACCTCAATAAGAAATTTTACAGAGATTTGATGGTTGATGGGATATCACTGAATTTGCAAAGATGTCAAAATATATCTACATCCCGAAAATATTAATCTCATTCTTCAAAAGCAATAAATAAAATATCATAATCCTACTAAAGGGAAAATTCCCACATCCAAACAGGTGTTGATTTTCCCTAAAAGATGATTTTAACATTCGAGTTGGGCTCAAATTTTCATAGAAGGTGACAACGTATGGAGGAAAAAATTGTATGCATATTTTCCACTCACTCTAGCTATGAATAGTAATGGCATAGTCATCTAGCTACTAGAATTGATTGTAGATTAGTTCCATTGATCTAAAGTGTTTATTTTGGGTGCAATTCAACTTGGACCATGCATTTAAACTATGAATGGTGAAGATTAGGGTTAATGCCTCACTACTGATAATGAAAATTTTGAGTCATTTCTAAAGTTTGGTTGTGGTGTGGTCTCTAGATGCTAAGTTGGAAGGAATCCATCAATGCTAAGTCTAGTTTTCTAAAGGATTATAGACTTGTGGAATAGAAGAAAACTAGTATTTTAATATGTTTTATTTTACAGAATATGTTTGTAATACCCCTTCGTTTTGTTCCTTATTCGGTTTGCTTTATGTTATGTTTGGTTGCAGTTACTTTGATACTCGATACATTTTGTTATGATGTTTTGTTTGCTACTATTGAACGACAACTATTATTATGTGATGTGTTGATCTAATTATTGTTTCACATGCATTATGGATTAATGATGTTGAAGAGTTAGCATGAGATGTTATTATGAGACTATTGGAATTATGATGGAAGTGTCAGTTTTGATGAGTGTATTGGTGAAGAAGACAAGTTTGCATCACTCGCTTGCGAGTGCCCTACGAATCCGTAATTCCTTCTTCACGGTGTGTATTATATGCTGGATATATTTTATGGATTTTTTTACTTGGTTGCAAGATTGCAGGTACATGACATCAACTCCACCTGGGTTCACAGGTTTGAGCGTGTCGATCTAACGGTTAAGTTGAATGGGAGATAGTAGCTAGGTAACATGTGTCAAATTTACACCCTAGCCTTAGTGTGTCATCAGTCATGTGTGTCAATTCATTGTCGGTCTTGCTTTAATATTATTTAATTATGAAGGATTCTTTATTTGGAAATAGATATTTAGAATAATTGCATTTAAATCATGTTGATGATTATTTACATTAAATAATGCAATGTGGATAAAAGTTTATATTTAAAATTAATTAATTATATTTAATTTATTTAGTCAATTAAATTTAATCCAAGGGGGTTGAATTTAGTGATTAAATAATTAAATTAATTAATTAAACGTGATGCAAGAAAATGAAAGGAAATAAAAGAATCAAAATTAACTATTTGGGAAATGAGTTTCAACTTTAGAAATTAATTTATTATTTCAAATTGCATTTTAAATTAAAAGTGGGCTTTTGAAAAATTGAAATTGAAATTAATATCTAATTTGCATGTAATGTCAATTAGGGTTATATTAGGTATTTTTGACTTATAAGGAAGGCATGTTTTAATTTGAGGGGAGAAAAGTTTTAGAAAAATTCATTTTTACTACAAAGAAGAAATTTTGGAAAAAATTGCACAAAGGAAGGGTTTGAAGAAAGTTTGATTGTAGAATTGATTGGATGAAAGATTGTTGGGTTTTGTATTGGATTCATTGGATGATTGAAGAAAATTTGGGAAATCTTTGGAGGAGGCTTGCAACAGAAATTCATCTCTTCCTGTAGCTTCTTGAACTGGGTTTTCTTCTGTGTTTTTATTGTTCTTGATTGTTTTTAAAATAGTAGTGATTAAAGATTTGTTTGTTAAATCCGTTTTAGAAAATAAATTTGTTGTTAGAAGAAAAAAATCAAATAAATTTGCAGCTTTTGTTTTGTGAAAATTCTTCAGTGAAAATCATGAGAACCTGAGTTGAATTTAATTTGTTTGAGGAAATCGATTATTTTTTTTTAGATTCAAACATAGAGATTGAACAATGTTTTTAGAATGTTTTTAGAAAATGAAACCCTCTGTTTATTATTAAAAATCGGACTTTAAAATCCGCAGGGTAGTTATATTTTTCATGGTCAAATGGTCTGGTTGCAAAACGTATAACTCCACTTACACAAACTAGGTTGTCCAAACATTTAAAGGGTTTCTGCATGGTGGAATTTTATTATCCCTATAAAAAACTTGGAAATACTCAGATCACAATTTTTGAGTTATGCTTGAAACACGATACTACTATTAAGTTATTTTCCCATGGCTGCTTTGATAATAAAATAATAATAAATTGATATTTCTAAATATTACTATTTTATGTATTGTTATTATAATATTAAAATATTATTTAATAATATTTTATATTATAATTTATAATATTAAATTATAATATTTATTTATATTATTTTAAATAAAATTTGTATATTAGATTAGTGGAAATAAAATTATAAACGTATGGGGAAATTATTGTTTATTCTAAAATGACATGTTAAAGTTTAATTGAAGGAGTTAAATATTTGATTTAAAGAATGCATAATTTAAGATTTAATTGTGAAATTTAAATTCATGTGTAAAAGGTCCAATTATTAATTTGATTTAATTGAAAAAATATATATATGATGTTGGGTTATAGTCCAAATATTGATCTTATTTTAACACAATAAGTTATGGAAGAGACCAAATGTTAATTTGATTAATTTAATAATGATTTAATTTGCAAGGGCAATTGGTTATTTAATTTAAAGCGAAATGTTTTGAGTTACAGTTGAAAATACTTATTTTGTTAAGAGCAATTAGAGAATTAAATATTAGTGTAATCTCTCCCCTATTTGAAAAGATGAATTTTTAATTCAGTTTTATCGATATAATGAATTATGTAATGAATTGAGAAATTGATTTACAGTATCCAAATGTAGTTTATTCTATTGCCTTCAATGATTATGTCTTTCATGTTTATGCTTTGAGAATGGGTTGAATAACTGTTAGTTTATAAGTCTTCCAGATGGTTTGTTGTTTGTTAGGGTTGTCATTGTGATGTCAACCCATTGTGAATTCTCTTGATAGTGCATGAGATTGTGTCTATGTTAGTACTCGATTTTCATGAACGGAGATATTTGCATCTCCTTGGTTTAGCAGTGGATTATGAGGTCCATGTCTCCTTGTATGGAGTGACCTTGTTATATGGGTTCATCTTTATCGCCTCCTGAGAAAGGATTAGATGTGTTATCTTGTTTGTTGCACCTTGGTTCCATTGACATTTGGATGGTGTGTATGTGCTGTTTAGTAGAAGAGTGGCTTGTAACGGGGGTCGACACCCGAAGTGGTGTCAAGGATAACTCATTGTAAGTTATTTAATCAAGTGATAACTAAAACAATACCTAGATGATTAGGATGACACTCTATCTAAGACAACTGTTGTCAATTGTGTTATGTGTATGGTTCGGTGAACATAATTATTCGATTTTATGTCTAGAATCAAAGTGACCTATGTTAGTGATATTAGTGTGGTACCTGAGTTGTACTCGTTTGGTTCATTTGTTTGGTTATGTCAGTATGAGTCTGCCTTTGGTTAGTGATTGTAGATCTTTGTCCATGTTATGTGGTTACTATCTCCTAGCATGGGGGGTGAGCCTTCGGGTACCACATTGGTTGGGTGGAACATGCACCAAAACCATTAGGTCCCCATTGATCTTCAGTACTTGGTGGCGAGACATCCAAATGGATGACTCGAGTTCTTGTGTTATTCTTGCTTTGTAATATTCCAATTTGTATAAGTTATTTTACCCCTCTTATGTTTATGAGTTGGAATTATGTAATTGTAATCTTATGTATGATTGTCTCATTCTAGGAATGAGTGTTGTAACTATTGAATTAAGGTAATGATTATGAGATGGTATCTTGGTTGAATATCTTATTATGTTATATGGTATTCTCATGATGTATGATGTTTATTTCATAAAGCTCATAATGCTTTGGTTATATGTAATATGTATGTATGGGTTTAAGTAATCCTAACCTTGTAGCCTTAGAGGTTGTTGTTAATTAGTAAGTGAATGTGTATGTTAACTACACTTTATAAAAAAAAAATTGGTTCGCTTAAGTTGTTAATTACTTCCTTTAGGGTTGCAAGGCAAGGCATTACACATGGTATCAGAGTCTGGGTTTAAACACTGGGTTCTCTAGGTACATTTGTTCCCGCTATGTTGTTCCTATGATTTGTTAGTAGAGTGTTAAGTGATCACATGTTCATGGATTTTAATTTAGCATGATATACTCTATGAAAGAGAGTAGCGTGTTAGTAACCTGATATAAGGTTATGGTTGGGTAATCTTATGAATCCTACGAGATATAGAATTGGATATTCCTATGGTATTATGTATGTAGTTGTACCCCCTTGTAAATGTAATAAACCAGTAACTGTATCTTGTTTGAATGTTGTGGAAACCCATACTTGCTTTGAGTGTCTATGTGATGGTGATACTTGGTACCCATCCATGGGAAAAGGTCACATTTTGGTGTGGGTTCTACCATACCATTATGTGTGTTTGCATATTTATTACCTGATTGAGGGCCAACCCAGGTGTGGTTGAAACTTATATATAAGAGTAACCAAAAGTAGCACTTTTTCTTTTGGTTCTCTAGATCCTCAATCCATGAAGGGATAGTAGCAGCTACAAGTTCCTCAGGTGGAGTGTGCAATGTACACATAATGCGACGCAGAGCATCTTAGCTCCACCAATTTCAAGGAAACGTACCCACTACTTTCCCTTATGATGGATCAGGATACTTGATCCATATTTGTTAGCCTAATCCCCACAAATTTGAGTATAGCAGCATGGTTTGTTATTTATGCCTAGACGTCCGTTGAGGCGATGATATGGCATTAGTGAGTTAACCTCGTCTATATGAGAGGTGAAGCTCGATAGCCCCATAGTGATATTATCGTATTGCATTATATATATGTACCGTATCTTAATGTGTTCTAACATGATGCAAGAGATATGATGCCACACCCCACTCATGTTCCGACATAGTGATGGTGATGATGCCATGTGCTAGACACGTGAAGGCACATTATGATATTTTCTTTATTAGCCTACTTGTGCGATGAGCGTTATGGGGCCTCAAACACTTGTGGAGGGATCCTCATGGTGCCTTGACCATGTTGGTCGAGTAGCATATGAGTAGATCCTAGCCATGTATACCTCTGAGTTCCTACGTGTGTCTTCTCCACGAGGTATCGCGGGTGGAGTGTGTTCTGTGCATGCCTATTCCACGGACCCTCAGACACATTGCCATGTGGCATATGACCAGTCCGTGCCTTCCTTGGCTAGTGTATGACTAGGTAGAGTGACAAAATTTTATTAGTGGATACACTCTAGATCATGTGGATAGCATTCTCATTCCGCATCACATGAAGGCTATTATCATTCTAGTCAGACATTGTTTCCTCCTTCCTCGTTGGTGGCTAGTATCTAGTCACATAATTATGTACAGTGCAATTTTAAAGATTGTGAACTTTCTTTCGATTATTGATGATTTTTCAATTTGATTGTGAGGGCCGACACTTTTTTTATAATTGATTGTGAAGGTTTAGACACAACTTGTGATCTTATTTTCTTATAACCCTAGTGATTATATATTTGATTCAGTGTTGAAATTGAACTTTAATTTGTTATTCTTTATGAACTTGGTGGCTAAGCTAATTATATTTTTTGTTTTCATGTCCGCTATGTGTCGTATTGTGATTCCTCTCCAAGGACGTATGAGGCGGACTTCGTGAGAGTGTACGAGGAAGTAGATGCAAGAAACATTGAGGATGGGGGTATGTGAGGCTGTTATACAGCTATGAGCCACTACTCACCTATGTGTGATGACTATCTCTTGGAGGCTAATCACCTTACACAACAAGAGATAGTTCATGGTGGTCTTGTTTGGATGGTTTCACTTTATGAATGACCTAACACCATCAAACGACTAATTGTGATGTTGATATATTTGAGATGGTTATATGTTCTTGATTCATGGATTCCTCTATCATGGATGGTATGTTGTTTTTCGGTGTCTAGATGGACCCTTGTGTAGCCTTGTGATGATTCCCGCTGATGTGTATTGGTGCATATGTGTATTAAGTATGTTAATCCATGGTTATGTGTTTTTGGAGACTTCGTTGGTGGTTGCTTCACCATGTTGTCTTGTTTGGATTGACAATGTACTTGGCTGAGTTGTTTACAGTATGGGTTGTCATTGTTTATGTGTTGAGGTATGGAGTGGTTCAGTTGGAACCTTTGGCTGTGTGATTTTATGGAGTTTGCTCTAGGGGTAGTTGCAGGCTTCGAAGAGTAAGCCTAATCTTTGGGGGGGAGAATGTAATACCCCTCTGTTTTTCTCCTTATTTGGTTTGCTTTATGTTATGTTTGGTTGTAGTTACTTTGATATTGGATACATTTTGTTATGATGTTTTGTTCGCTACTATTGAGTGACAACTATTATTGTGTGATGTGTTGATCTAATTATTGTTTCACATGTATTGTGGATTAATGATGTTTTAGAGTTAGCATGAGATGTTATTATGAGACTATTGGAATTATGATGGAAGTGTCAGTTTCGATGAGTGTATTGGTGAAGAAGACAGGTTCGCATCACTCGCTTGCGAGCGCTTTACGAATCCGTAATTCCTTCTTCACGGTGTGTATTGTATGATGTTTACTTGGTTGCAAGATTGCAGGTACATGACATCGACTCCACCTAGGTTTATAGGTTTGAGCATGTCGATCCAACAGTTCAGTTGAACGGGAGATAGTAGCTAGGTAACATGTGTCAAATTTACACCCTAGCCTTAGTGTGTCATAAGTCATGTCTGTCAAGTCATTGTCGGTCTTGCTTTAATGTTATTTAATTCTGAAGGATTCTTGATTTGGAAATAGATATTTAGAATAATTGCATTTAAATCATGTTGATGATTGTTTAATTTAAATAATGCAATGTGGATAAAAGTTTATATTTAAAATTAATTAATTATATTTAATTTATTTAATCAATTAAATTAAATCCAAGGGGGTTGAATTTAGTGATTAAATAATTTAATTAATTAATTAAACGTGATGCAAGAAAATGAAAGGAAATAAAAGAATTAAAATTAATTTTGGAATTTAATTTCAACGTGTGGGAATTAAATTAGAAATTGTAATTAAATTTTTATTTGGGAAATGAGTTTCAACTTTGGAGATTAATTTATTATTTCAAATTAAAAGTGGGTTTTCTAAAAATTGAAATTGAAATTAATATCTAATTTACATGTAATGTGAATTAGGGTTATATTAGGTATTTTTTATTTATAAGGAAGGCATGTTTTAATTTGAGGGGAGAAAAGTTTTTAGAAAAAATCATTTTTACTACAAAGAAGAAATTTTGGAAAAATTTGCACAAAGGAAGGGTTTGAAGAAAGTGTGATTGTAGAATTGATTGGAGGAAAGATTGTTTGCATTTGTTGGGTTTTGGATTGGATTCATTGGATGATTGAAAAAAATTCCGGAAATCTTTGGAGGAGGCTTACAGCAGAAATTCATCTCTTCCTATAGCTTCTTGAGCCAGGTTTTCTTCTGTGTTTTTATTGTTCTTGATTGTTTTTAAAATAGTAGTGATTAAAGATTTGTTTGTTAAATCTGTTTTAGAAAATAAATTTGTTGTTAGAAGAAAAGAATCAAATAAATTTGCAGCTTTTGTTTTGTGAAAATTCTTGAGTGAAAATTGTGAAAACCTCAGTTGAATTTAATTTTTTTGAGGAAATCAATTATTTTGTTTTGGATTGAAACATAGAGATCAAATATTTGTTTGTTAAATCTGTTTTAGAAAATAAATTTGGAGCTTTTGTTTTGTGAAAATTCTTCAGTGAAAATTGTGAAAACCTGAGTTGAATTTAATTTGTTTGAGGAAATCGATTATTTTGTTTTGGATTCAAACATAGAGATTGAACAATGTTTTTAGAATGTTTTTAGAAAATGAAACCCTCTGTTTATTATTAAAAACCGGATTCTAAAATCCGCAGGGTAGTTATATTTTTCATTGTCAAATGGTTTGGTTGCATCGCGTATAACTCCACTTACACAGATTGGGTTGTTAGAAAATTTAAAGGGTTTCCGCACGGTGGAATTTTGTTATCCCTGTAAAAAAATCACAAATACCTAGATCACAGTTTTTGAGTTATGCTTGAAACATGAGACTGCTATTAAGTTATTTTCCCATGGCTGCTCTGATAATAAAATAATAATAAATTGATATTTATAAATATTACTATTTTATGTATTGTTATTATAATATTAAAATATTATTTAATAATATTTTATATTATAATTTATAATATTAAAGTATAATATTTATTTATATTATTTAAATAAAATTTGTATATTAGATTAGTGGAAATAAAATTATAAACGTATGGGGAAATTATTGTTTATTCTAAAATGGCATGTTAAAATTTAATTGAAGGAGTTAAATATCTGATTTAAAGAATGCATAATTTAAGATTTAATTGTGAAATTTAAATTCATGTGTAAAAAGTCTAATTATTAATTTGATGTAATTGGTAAAATATATATATAATATTGGGCTATAGTCCAAATATTGATCTTATTTTAACACAATAAATTATGGAAGAGAGCGAATGTTAATTTGATTAATTTTATAATGATTTAATTTGCAAGGGCAATTGGTTATTTAATTTAAAGTGAAATGTTTTGAGTTATAGTTGAAAATACTTATTTTGTTAAGAGCAATTAGAGAATTAAATATTAGTGTAATTTCTCCCCTATCTGAAAAAATGAATTCTTAATTCAGTTTTATCGATATAATGAATTACATAATGAATTGAGAAATGGATTTAGAGTATCCAAATGTAGTTTCTTCTATTGCCTTCAATGATTATGTCTTTCATGTTTATGCTTTGAGAATGGGTTGAATACCTATTAGTTTATAAGTCTTCTAGATGGTCTGTTGTTTGTGAGGGTTGTCATTGTGATGTCAACCTATTGTGAATTCTCTTGATAGTGCATGAGGTTGTGTCTATGTTAGTACCCGATTTTCATGAATGGGGATGTTTGCATCTGGTTGGTTTCGGAGCAGATTATGGGATCTGTATCTCCTTGTATGGAGTGACCTTGTTATATGGGTTCATCTTTGTTGCGTCTTGAGAAAGGAGTGGACTTGTTATCTTGTTTGTTGCACCTTGGTTCCATTGACATTTGGATGGGGTGTGTGTGTTGTCTAGTAGAAAAGTGGTTTGTAATGGGGGCCGGCACCAGAAGTGGTGTCAAGGATAACTCATTGTAAGTTATTTAATCAAGTGATAACTAAAACAATACTTAGTGATTAGGATGACACTCTATCTAAGACAACTGTTGTTAATTATGTTATGTGTATGGTTCGGTGAACATACTTGGTCGATTTTATGTCTGGAAGCAAAGTGACCTATGTTAGTGATATTAGTGTGGTACTTGAGTTGTACTCGTTTGGTTCATTTGTATGGTTATGTTAGTATGAGTTTTCCTTTGGTTAGTGATTGTAGATCTTTGTCCATGTTATGTGGTTACTATCTCCTAGCATGGGGGGTGGGCCTTCGGGTACCACATTGGTTGGGTGGAACATGCAACAAAACTGTTAGGTGCCCATTTATCTTCAGTACTTGGTGGTGAGACATCCAAATGGATAGCTCGAGTTCTTGTGTTATTCTTGCTTTGTAATATTCCAATTAGTATAATTTATTTTACCCCTCTTATGTTTATGAGGTGGAATTCTATAATTGTAATCTTATGTACTATTGTCTCATTTTGGGAATGAGTGTTGTAACTATTGGATTAAGGTAATGATTATGAGATGGTATCTTGGTTGAATATCTTATTATGTTATGTGATATTCTCATGATGTATGATGTTTATTTCATAAATCTCATAATGCTTTGGTTATATGTAATATGTATGTGTGGGTTTAAGTAATCCTAACCTTGTAGCCTTAGAGGTTGTTGTTAATTAGTAAGTGAATGTGTATGTTAACTACACTTTATAAAAAAAAAATTGGTTCGCTTAATTTGTTAATTACAACTTCCTTTAGGGTTGGAAGCCGGGGCATTACAATGTCAATGGAATTAAGTATGTATTAAGGAAGATTTCTTAGTCATAGTTATGAATTTTCCTTTCTAGCATTTGTTGGCATGAATGTAATGCTCAATTAGATGAATTTAATAGCATTCTAAAAACATTAGAATGCTTGTAAATATTTTCCTAACTTTATGTATGGATATAAAATAGTCTTTGGGATCACTAAGTATTCTGTATTGCAAGAGATCATGATCATTATTGTGTGTAAATGCACAAATACATACTCTTATTTTCCTTTTTTTTCTCTTCTTAGTCTATTGTGACTCTATTGCACAATAGAAAAAAATTGAGCTAGAATCATTTAAAAATCTCACATCCATAAAATAAAGAATAAAACAATAGTGTAGGAGTATGAATATTTTTTTCACACCTATAACATTGTAATATAACTAGGGATCTATCTTTAGTGATTTGAGAACAAAATCATTTCATGTAGGTTATGATTGCGTAAGTTTATCAGGTATATAAGGGTTATATATAACTAGTTTTTGTTAGCTTATGATTGCATAACCATATAAATTCTAAGACTATCAACAAATTTAATGCATAAAATTTTAGATAGTGATAAGTCGATTAAATATTACATCTACACCAATCAAGTCTATTATTAATTTTCAAGTTAAGTGTCTCTAATTGTTTGTTTTATGTCGACATTTATTTCAGTACTCTATCCTAACTACTAATTTAAATTAATTGTATACTTATCAATTATATTTATTTCAATAACCAAAATTATAAACACAATTCAATTTAATTTATTTCTAATGCTTTATTGAATTAAAAGACATTCTACATTGACATCACAAAATATCATACCATAATCATCTAAATTTAAATAAAATCTAAGATATAACAAACATCTATTTTTTTTTAAAGTTGAAACTATAAAATAGCTCTTCCTAAAATAATTCAATTCCATTTATTAAAAAAAAATTATTATAGTTATCTTAAAATTTCTATAAAGTCTAGTTATTCCAAAATAACATTTCTAGGTCCACATTCAGACCATTGGAGATTTGAACGGAACAATTTTAAATTTTGTTAGTGGGTAGGAGGAGCATCCAAAAACAGGGTAGTGAGTTATCTCAAGGGCTTGAACAGAGATGTGAATTATGGCAAGCAGTTTGATCTTGGAAAGTTTGATCCCTGTGATTTGTATGATGTGCTGCACCAGCCAAAAGTTCAGGTGATTGTTGATCGTCTAATGTGAGTAGCAGAAAATAGGGCGTGAAAGAATAGGAATTAGAGGTAGCAGATTTAGTGCTAGATGATAAGTAGTTAAGAAAGATTTCTTCTTGTGTGCTTAAATAGAGATGTGCCTCAAGAAGAAATCCTTGTATGGTTCTTCATTATAGAGACTCTTAGGCTTCTCGGTGATGAATCAAAATGGAGCCTCGATCCTATTTTTCTATTGAAAATTAGGTCCCTATAATGGAGATAAAGAAAGGTGTAAGAAGGTAGCCGAGGAAATCACCATCTAGAATGTTGATGGCTAATCAGAGATATCTGAGTCAGGGATCGTTAAGAAGAATTCCCAAATCAAGATAGATTGATTAAAAACAAAGGAGAAAGGTTGGGTTCTTAATGAGGTTATGATTTTGGAAAGATCATCGAAAATAAGGGCATCAAAAGCATTATAGAGAAAATATATTAGATTCAACAGTTGATCAATAATCTCGCATTCCAGGTTTTTGTCTCTTCTTTAAATTTATAGCAGATTTCTTTGTTTCACCATATGCTGATCTGTCTATTTCAGTAAGTTCAATTTATTATTTCTTAATGATATTAAAGGAAGTTATGTTCTGTTAGATCTAATTTCCGAACTACCTCATGGGGGTTATTCTTTTAAATAAATTAAGTCCTTCATGAGATGTAAGGTTGATTATTGGATTTTTAAACCCATGTTTAGAAGAGCTATTAGGGGTGATCCTTCTCCCATTTTTTTCTCTTCTTGACTGTCTTTTAATTGAAATTTTCTTCAATATTGTCCTTAATTCTTCCATTTTAGTGTCGTTAGTGAATTCTAATTCTTATATATTGAATTTTCATGATTGACGGTTGGAGCAGAAATTATAGCAACATTCTTCATGATCTTTACAAGATGTGGTGCTGTTCTTTTTGAAAAGAAGATTGATGGCTCCATAACTCATCTTGGGGTTTCAATTGCGTGGGCGATAGTAGTGATGGCATTGATCTAATCTGTTGGTCATATCTTTGGGGCTCACTTCAACCGTGCATTTACACTGGCCTTTGCATCTATGAAAAGATTTCTAGTGTAGGAGGTCTGTATGCAATATTTTTCATTTGGGTATTGTTGGCTTCTCAAATTTAGCCATTCCTATCAACTGTATGGAATTCCTGTATTGATTTCAATATACGGTTATGCTTGAATTGACATTGGGTTTTAATATGCGTATGTTGGCTTCTCAAATTTAGCCATTCCTATAAACCATATGGAATTCCTGTTAAGATATGAATACATGGTTGTGCTTGAATTGACATTGGGTGTTAATATGGTTATGCTTGAATTGACATTGTGTTTTATAATTGCATTGAAATCACTGATTTTAGGGTACATAGCAGCTTCAATTGTTTGGTCAATTATTGTTAGATTTGCTCTTAGGGTACATAGCAATTCAAGTTGTTGGCTCAATTACTACTAGATTTGCTCTCAGATTGGTGTTTGGAAATATAGTACACATTGCAGCAACTGTGTATCTTTTGGATCAAATTTACAGTCCTTTGTTTTGGAGTTTCTCATCACATTTTTGTTGATGTTTGTGGTTTGTGGAGTGGGCACTGATATTAGAGTGGTATATTCATATCCCTTCTTCTTTACATTCAGTTCATGCCTTTTACCTCCCCATGTAGATTTTATTTGCACATATTTCTGTTTACCCATCTACCTCATAGCTTCTACGACAGAATTACACAAGAATGGAATGAATTTTAGGTCCTACAACGGAGTTCCATCCATCATGTCCCTATGATCTTTAGGAACCTCATGGTTGTGGATGTCTGCCAAGAAAAATTACAAGCTTACAAGATTGAATCAAGGTAAAACAAGGGAAAAATCTAATGGAAAAGGACAAAATGAGTGAAAAAGTTCCAAGGTATATACTTTTTGGTGACACACTTCCTAGAACTGATTTTGTAGACACTCAAATAATCAACTGACATGATGCATCTAATCTCACTCTAATTAACATCAAATTCCTCTATTAGAATCTAAAACTAAAGCAAGTTATTAGATTAATTCACCAATATTCATTATGTCTAATTAAATTAATTAATTAATTTAATTAGATTACTAAGGGTCCTCTCATCTAATTTGATAGGATGTGTTAACTTATGAAGGGGGTGTTTCTTGGATTTGGTTGATTGATGGTAGGTAAATGGGGAAGGCTCATGCCTTGATTGTTTGGTTGATAAATTTTTAAGTTTTGATTTTGATTTAAATCTACCATAGGAAACTATGTTCAAATATTTAGATTGGGAAAACTCACATTTGTTGTACCATTGAGGTTTGTAGGAGATACTGATCCCATGTGTGGATTGTACAAATGCAAGTTTTAAAAATCAATTAACATTGTAAGGCTTGGATAGTTTGGTTGAATTGGATTACTCATGATAGATGAATCAAATTTATATTCCATGTTCCTCTTGTTTTTTGACCTTGTTGGGAACGTGAACCTCTAAGGTGTTTAGGACCAATGATGAGATGAAAAATGAATGAGGTGAAAGATATGGGTGTTTAAACTTTTAGGAACTTTGGATCAATGCCAGACTTTAGGACTTGATTCAATTCCATTTGGATAGTTTGACTAAGTGTGTTAATCCAAACAAGATGATGGTGAACTTGTAAACCCTAGGAAGTTGTGTTATCCTAGGGAAAACTCACACAAAATGATGGATTGGATAGGTGTGTTAAGCCAACAAAGGTGATCATGAACTAGTAGACCTCAGGAAGTTGTGTTATCCTAAAGGTAAATTTGTTCAAAGGATAAGACTATTTGGCTAGGTGTGTTAAACCAAAATAGAGTGATGTTGATTTTCCAAAAGTCTAGCATAAGTGATGTTTTCAAGGTCCCAAAAGTTGTTAATGAGATGATGTTTGATTGATGATCGAGATGGGTGAAGTGTTTGACTTGATCCTAGATGAACCTGAGAGGACTTACTTGCAAGACCAAGGTGATGAAGAACATGCTTTTCCCTAGGATTAACTCAAACCAAAATCAAAATTTTTGCATGAAAACCATAAGACTCAAAAGAGAATAAGCACACGTGTGGTTCAATTGTCTATTATCTTGCTTAGGTTTGGTTATTTTTACCACAAACACTTTCTTGATTATGTTTCAAACTACATGTCTAATGTCCCACTTTCTTTTCATCCCACAAGGTCCATTATGTGGAAATCAAGGAAATTAGGGAAAAAGTTTCCTAGGTTTAACCTTAGTGAAAAAAAAAGATTATAAAATCCAAGCACTTAGAAACTCTAAGGATATGATCCCTAGGGAAAGCAAGAGTACTTAAATTCATCAAAGATATTTATTTCCTCCAAGGGGTTTGAAATTTCAAGCTTCTTCTGAATGTTTGTTTTTCCACTATTTTAGATCCAAGCAAAGTGTTTTGATTCAAAGCACAGGTACAACCCTAGGCTAGAAAATGCAACATTTGTTAGGTTCCCACTTGGACGAATCCAACTGCACATATTCTGTGTGGATGACTAGATGCTTGACCACACTGGCTCCCCTCCACGAAACACACTTCTTAGGTCAACCAAGCATCAATACCCATGAATCTCCCATGGAATACTTTTAATCTCTAGAAAAAAACTGCATGTATACATGGGGCGGCTTTAGAGGACATGACCTCTTGCACCAACAAATATAAGGTATTTTTTGGCTTCTAAACAAAATTTTATAGTAAGGGCATCTAGTTTAGGGGGTGCAATGATAAACTCCTTGTGAGAGATCTCCCAACCCTTAGAACAAGGGCTTTACACATCATAAAGATACTGGGGGAGAGTTATCATGCACCGCTTCCCATTGTCCATGGCTTTCACCATGAACAAAAATTTATATAGCGGTTTGGAAGAGCTTGGCTTTAGCCTGTTACTGCTTGAGTCATTCCCTTGGGATGAGTACTTTTTCCCACCAAGTAAGGCCCTCTAAAGGTATACAATAGCAAGTAAGTGCATTCGTACTTCAATCATCTTTGTTTGCATGAACAAAGACAAAACACTCGCAATGCCTTTTTCCACACTAAAGAAGTTTGTTCAATTTTAAGTTCCCAAATAAAAATGTGAAGGCAATATTTTTGACAACTTAATATCACCAAAATGCTTTTGATTCTCAAGATCGTTGTTAAGCATGAGAGAAGTGCATACGCATTTTAAATGATGTTAATTTGAAAAAGATTGCAAAACATGACAAACACTTGTTCATTTTGTACCTCAAACAAATGATGAGTTCATTTTAAAAGCACTAAATGAAATGTGAAAGTTGTTTGTCAAATTTTAACCCAAATCAAAATCTAGTAAATGTCTAAGGTTCTTTTTAACCAACTTTAAAAAGATCAAATTAGTGCTTGATTTTAAGCCCAACTCGACAAGTGAGTTGAGTTAATATAGAAAACGAGAGTATAAAATGAATGCTCTAGATTGTTAAAGCAAGCATTAAAAAATGTTTTTCTCCAAGTCTTGATTTCAAGAAAAATCTCCACCTCCACTTCATTCGCCTTTGTTTTCACTTGATCCCAAAGTCAAACTTTTAACACCTTTGTTTAATTTGGATGCTCAACTTCTAATGCAAACCTTGATGTCAACCCTATTCCTATTAACATCATAAATCCATGATAAATAAGATTTATAATAAATAGTAACTTATCATAACAAATACAATTTTAAACATAAGAAAACTATTTGAAAAATAAATTAGTTTAAAAGTTACCACCCCAATATCTTGTTAATTATTTGCCTCATAAACCCACATTTAGCTTGTTTTTGATAAAAGGGTAAAACGGGTTTTACAGGGACCCGAAACCACAAAGTTTACAAGAGAGAGAGAGAACACCACCAATGGTCCACCAAAAAAATACATCTGTCCAACAAAAAATAGTAGCAAGTAGACAAAAAATACCAAGAGGGTCAGAAAGAAAAGGACAGCAGAAAAAAAGCACACAGGATTACTTCAGAGACCTAAGGTTAGTCTTTGTCTCTGCCTCCAAGGTGTGCATATCAATCACCCCCTTTTTAAAAGTTTGAACCACTTTTGGGGTTAAGGGGGCCTTTCATTTCAAATTAGTGTGGGTTCTTCTAGAAATGCCTCCATCCATTTCCTAGCTTTTATCTTCAGTGTCTTCAAGATCAACCACCAAGGATCCCTGCTAGGTTTTGTCAAGTTTTTTAGTCATTGCATTGATTATTATAGCATTGTGTCTTGCTATTCGGTTGTTCTATTCTGCAATGGTTTTGATGTTAATCATTAAAATCTCAACATCATTATCGGTAATCCTATTGTTGTGCATTGCATCTTTCTTACCCAGATCCACAATCTTAACTTCCATTTCCTCAATTTTGTTTTGCAGAGCCCAGTTTTTAATTTTAAGCTCGTTAATTTCGGAAAAAGTCCAGTCCAAGATTTTGGAGTGAGACTCGGAATTGGTTTTAGCCATGTAAAGAAATTCCACGGATGGCTCTTTACCAGTATTAGCTTTTTATTACATAGATAAATTCTTTAATGATCTCATTGAATCTCTACCTAGAGTGAGTGATAAATGAAAAATAATTATAATCTGACGTCACATTTTTTACACCCTAATTTTTCTTTACTTAAGATACACTTTAACTTAGTGAGACTTATGGTAGACTTCATTACTTATTATGCCAACAAATTTTGATGTCATAGGGAGATAAAGACAATCTACCTCCATGCCTACCTAGTCTTAACTCATGTACCAATGACTTAAATTCCCTCATCCTCCCAATCTTATTCTCAATAAATGTGTGTCACTTTAAAGTCTTCTAATTAGGCAAATGAATTCAAAATGCATCTGTTGATATGCCAAGATGGAAGCTATTTTGGAGCAGTTCAAATCATAACTGGCACATGGATGGCATCCTAAATTTGTTGCAAGTACCCTACTAGACATGGATGCAGCATTTTGAAAAAATAGAAAAAGACACGTGAACTACTTTAAAGACCAACAACTGTCTCTCGTAAGGCATATGCCAAATGCATGCATTTTAGAAAAAAAATTAGCAATCTTCCTACTAGCAAATTAAAAATAGTGATAGAACATGAGCTACCCTTGATCGAATTTAATGATATTGTTCGCACCCCAACAAATTCATAACATTATTGTTTGTTTATTACACTAGGAAGAAACCACCATACAATGAGAATGGGAAACAAATACCAATGTTAAAAACTAGATTGATTAGACCCCAGTGTATGAATTGATCAAATAATGTCAGAAAACAACAATCAACATTAAAGGAAAAATGACTATTGCGCCAACAATGGTAGATTTATTTTTCTTCTAAGGCTTCTAGTTCCCATATCAATCTGCTATCAATAAGAATATCGTAAGGTATAGATCTGTTGTCCGTAGTCAGAAAATAAATCATAATCACAAAGTGAAGATCCAGTGTCCGTAGTCAGAAAAGAAATCATAAATATATCACAAAATACCAATAATTAGGGATATAGGTGAGCATTAAATAAATTGAAGAGCATAAATATATATCACCCTAATTCTATATTCTGGAGTCAACATAAGTTAACTAGATAAACCAAACCAACCCATGGGTTAATCAAAATTTTTTGTTGTAATGGTGGTAAAGTTGGATCTGAGTCGGAGAAGTACATATTAAATAAAAGCAACATAAAGTGTTTAAGTTGACTACACTAGCTTATAAGGTGTTGTTGTTTCAAAGAATCTATGAAGTAGGTCATATTTCTCCATCTCCAAGTAGAGGATTAAGTGCCTTGTCCTAGATTTGTTTATTCAAGCATGATCAACCATGGAAAATCTACTATTCTATCTCTCCAGCATGATCACAAGGCTTTAAAGCTTATGTTTAACTCTTAAAAAAAAAATGCAGACTTGATTCTTTGCCTCTAATGGTTAATTCTAAGATTCTTACCCTTTCAAATTTTATTGGACAATGCCTTCCATGCAATTGATATCTTTCTAGAGGAATGTAAGATGAATTTGTTCTGAAAGAAAAAGCTGATAGAGGAACCACGAGCGCATTCAGAGAGAAACAAATTGCATCTCAGCAAAGGCAAACATAGATAGGGGATGGTCTTTCATTAAAATAAATCTACTTGAAACATACTGACCTCTAGGGTCCTCTAAGAAATAGTATGGAAAAAAAAGCTATAGCAAGGCGTGACCAGATTATGATTCGATCTCTTTTCTAGTGGAATATAAGACAAATTTGTTCCAAAAGGAAAAGTTGATAGAGGAATCATGAATGCATTTAGAGAAACATAAATTGTATCTCAGTAAAGGTAGACATAGGCAATGACTGGTCTTCAAATTCAAATAAATCTACTCCAAACATACTGACCTCTAGGACTATAAGAAATAGTATGCAGAATAAAGCTATAACAAGGCATGATTAGATTATGATTCGATCTCTTTTTTGGTGGAATATAAGACGAATTTTTTCCAAAAGGAAAATATGATATAGGAACCATGAATGCATTCAGAGAAACATAAATTGTATCTGAGTAAAGGAAAATATAGGCAATGACTAGCCTTCAAATTCAAAGAAATCTACTCCAAGCATACTGAACTATGTGAAAAAATGAAGGTAGTGAATAGTCTTTAAACCCAAATAAATCTAATTCTTTTAAAATAAAGAGATGATTCACACACCGATTCAAAGCATTAAACTATACTAAACTAGGCAAATAGGTGCATTTAAATTTTACTCTGCGACAGGGATTTTAAATTAGTTGCGTATTTAACCAAACATAGGATTAGTTTGTGAAGAAATTCTCAGAAGTTAAAGTACCTTTTCATTTGGGAAATCCAGCAAACATACTTTGTTTGTTAGCCAATAAGAGTTAGCCTAAAAAAATAAAAAAACATTTTTGATTGGCAAGCTACCTGCATGATGCTTATCAAAGTCAAGAAATAATTGCTGACTATGTCGTAGTAGTAAACAAAGATCATCTTCCCTTTTTGTTCACTTAAACACAGACCTGTATTTTAACAATGGCACAACAACACACTAAGATATTTTATAGGCCACATTAGACTCTCTAATATAATGTCTTAAGCAAATTCATGAGTGACTTGACAACCATTCGGGCCATTAGCTAAACTAAGAAATCCAGCCACAGATTGAAAGTGCTAAGAAATGAAGATTATAAAACATTCAACAAGATGTTTAATAAACATGATGAAATTTAATACAT
The DNA here is from genome assembly GCA_007115665.2 of Sequoiadendron giganteum. Lineage (NCBI taxonomy): Eukaryota > Viridiplantae > Streptophyta > Pinopsida > Cupressales > Cupressaceae > Sequoiadendron > Sequoiadendron giganteum. Next base: position 153,393,802 of record CM021104.1, read on the forward strand.
CAACTCATATTATGTCAAGCCCTCCTTCTAGCGCCATTTTATGGACATGAAAATCTGCAAATGGTTAGCATGATTCTAACATCCTCATAGAACAATACATTCTTCAAAATAAATGACAAAACTAATCCAAGCATGCAAAGACATGAAGTATATCTATTCTATGATGGATTAGTTCTATCCTTTGTGTAGAAGGCAACCCTTTCCCAATCCTTGATAAGCCAAATGAGATGATAGACAATGAGATGCTAAGTGAACTCAAGTTGCCTATAATGATAGTGCTCAAATTGTAGATGAAAAATGAGATAGAAGTCATTGAATCTATAGGAAATATTGAGAGAGGAGAAGCGAAGATTCAACAATGTGGGACTAAAACCCAACAAATGAGAGAGAGCCACTTTTCACAATGGGATTGGCCCATGCTTGTGCAATTTTTGGCTAGTGTGCCCATTTCAAATTTGAAAATGGTAATAAATGAATATGGTTGAGGGTTTTGAGGGGAATTGTGTTTGGCCAAAAAAGTCAAATAGGAGAGTTAATGAGGGCATATTCCTTGGGAATATTCCCTTGTGAGGGAAAATAGGTGTTTTTATAAATCAATTTAAATGATTTATTGTGCAAGTGGATGAATCTAGAGGATTCAGGTAATTAGGATTAAACTAATCAAGGTTTGATTAATCTAATAGGAGTTTAGGTGATATGATATTTGATTTCAATTTTTGTATTTATTTTAAATCAAATGAGAGGAAAATGCATATGAGTGATTTAATTAGATATATGTGATCTAATTAAATAAGGAACTATAGGAGATAATTAAATAATTGGATATGTGAGCTGCTAAACCATTAAAGTTTTGCACATAGATCCACGAGCCTTTCTCTCCATCCAAACAATGAGTTCCTAGCACCTATAGACGATGATGGCACTGTAATCTATTGGCAACTATCAACAAGGAAACCTATGCATACACCAAAAAAAGTCATGCCTAATATAAATTTGAGTCTAACAAGTTTAAAACCAGATTAGTTGGCACCTTGATGACTTGTGTAAGAGACATGTAAGAGCTCATAAATTCCAAGTTGGAGGACAAGTCCTTTGGAGGGATTTTGAAATTTTGGAAGAATATTCTCCTTTTATGCCATATTGAGGGAAATTGGAATATTTAATAAATCATTTAAATGATAGGTGTCTATCTGACCACCCTAACCATAATAAAATGATAAAAAAAAATTATAAGATTTTATATATAATTAGAGGACTCATGTCCCGATGTGATGCATATTTGTTTATATTTGTTTCCAAGGCACATTTTTGTTGTTGGCAGGTGTGATTTGTGAGGTGCCCCAGAAAATCCTTCATCATTTGTGATTTGTGAGAGTGTTTCTCATGTTGCACGCCCTTCACTACTCCTCCATTATTGCTAGCTTTGAATCCCGTGAATATTGAAAATGTTTTTTCTAAAAGAAAAGGTTCTATATTTATTGAAAGGGTGTGATTTGAAGTTGGAGGAGGCATGATTTCTCATTGAGGATCATGATTTTCTCTAAGCCGTGATCTACATCCTTTAGACCCATAATTTTCCATCAACCAGGCATGAAAATTTATAGGTAGATTTCTATAAAGTTTTTCACCAAAATGGAGGCAGATGTAAATATATAGATGCATGCATGTCTCCTAATTTATTTTTGAATGCTTCTTTATTTCTTCCTATAACACATATTTTGGCACCTTAATTCTTTCTTGCTCTTCTAGGGTTTTCACCTAAAAGGAGAAAGATGGGCCAAAATTCTTATGTTACATTCGAGGATTATGTGTTAATGTGTATTAATGGGGCTAAAAATGTGTCTAACTATGATATCTAAATACAATAATCTCAAATAAATATAACTTATTAATGCTAAATCTAAAGAATGTGAAATGCAAGAAAACACATTGTGATATGCTAACATTAAATCAAAAGACCTAAGAATCTAAATTAAACTAAAAATGAAAATTTAAAATGAAAGAGGGGTACGTGGAAGTGTGTTTCAGACTTGGATGAACTCATAAATTATGGAAATACTGATTCTTATGTCTTTCTAGACACTTGTGCCAAGTTGGGCGACCTAGTACTTTTTTGGGGTGATTTCGGGAAACTAACTTAGGGCGTGTTTCACCCAAATGGGTATCTAAATCCATATAAATCTTTGAAAAATATGTATAGTGGGACTAGGTTGCCACAACTAGAGGGAATTTCCCTTTTGCCTTTTTTTAAAATCTAAAGGTGGAAACAAAAGCTCTTGATCTGCACTTTTTGTTCCTCCAAGTTTTCGGAATAGAAACCTTGATTTTTGACCTGTAGGTGTCTTCCAAGTAGCAACTAGGGTTTCTTCAACCCTAGTGAGCTTAGATGATTTGTTGAATGATCTTCCACCTGCCAAATACAAAAATCTGCAAACAAACACACAAAGAAGGAGACAATGGTTGAGCTTAGAGATTTGGGGTTTACCTTAGTCAAACCCCATTTTGATAATCAAATCCAAATGAGAAACAAAAGAAGGAAAAATAATTGAATGATAAATCAATGTAAACACTTACCAAATCCTTTGTTGAAGATGTCTGCAACATGCAAGAGCAACTCCAATGGAGATGGCTTGTGAAACCCTAATTCTTATTTGCTTGCTTTGGAAGACTTGAATGTTAGAGTGCTTGTCAAGAGGAGTGAAAGTGAAAAAAATATCCAAGAAGAGAGAAAAAGGAGGATGAAAACCCTTCTTTGTACAAGCAAAACCCTAATTTTCCTAAAAATGACTCATGATAGGCTGACCTTAGGGTTTTGGGTGAAAATTGTCAAAAAAAAATTATTTAAAATTTGAAATTATGCCTAAAGGGACTAGGTCGCCGAAGGTGGTGACCTAGTTCACTTGGGAAATTTCAAGTGGTGTTCGGGAATTACTTTGTGTTTAATGAAGTTAATCAGCTTTGCCTCCCTAAACACACTTAGGTCAGGACTAAAAGTGCATTAAGGGGACAAATTATCATGTAAAAGGGTTAATTTAGGGGTGATAAGCCTAGATAAGTGTGAAAATACATTATAATACTTTAAAAAACTTTGTCATAAGGCTTAGAAAGGTGCAAGAAGGTGTTATTTAGGTGAATTATGTTGAAAGGGTCTTAGAAAAGTGAGATAATGTGTTACAATACTTCACAACACCTTAGTAAAACACTATTAGGTTATTGTTGAATTGCAAGCTTACAAGAATGAGTCAAGGCAAAACAAGGGAAAAATCTAATGGAAAAGGCCAAAATGAGCGAAAAAGTGCCAAGGTATACACTTTTTTGTGACACATTTAGCCCCCACTTTAGTGAAAGTATTAACTTACTTCAAACTCACATTAAAGTAGATGAATCATGTGTGTCGAGCGGGATAAAAATATAATCAAGCCACCAGGATCCCATGGCAAAAAAAACATAAGTATAGCAGATAACACAAGGGGTGATGTGAAAGGTGAAGAGAGAGAAAAGGAGTTGGATCAAGCTTCGATCGTTTGTCCAACTAGTTGTGGATCAAATCTAGGTTGTTTCTCTAAAAGGAAAGGAATGTACTCACTCTAGGCTGATGATACGTTCGGTTGTCCACTAGGTGAGAATACCAAAAGGTGGTGAGATACATACACATGGTTGGTATGCACTCACACACAAAAAGGTGGCTATGGGGAAAGTCATGCCGCTAGTTGGGATTCCTACTCAACCATACCAAAGTTATACCTCCTAATAAATTTCATAATGCACTGCAAAGGACAAGGGTTCGGTACATGAGACATGCAAAGCCTTGAATGCTTAGAACCCATGAACAAGTGCAAGATGGCACCATAGGCATGCAAGTTGTTTTATGCAAGGTGGCCATGTATGGAAGCTAAAAATGTGTAAAATGAAAAAACATAAAATGCAAAGGGAATGTTCAAAGGATTCTTGTTTAGTTCATGTGAGGTCTTTGACTTATGGAACATTTTGTCTAATGTCTCAAGAGAGGACCAATAAAAGAATAGAAGACTCACAACTTAGGGGATGCAGTGTATTGCATCAGGCCACTAAGAGGAATGTAATTTATGCTAAGATAAGTCACTTTCATGAAGGACATTACACACAATTTCATCCACCAAGTGAGAGACTCATTTTATGAAGTGATAAGGCTACACTAAGAACCAAGAAAAATAAAAATGCAAAAGGAAATAGTGCCAGTCTATACCCCCACTTTAAAGGAATTGCTACACATCATATTGTGAGCACTTGATTTAAAGTAGAAGAAGGTATGAGGAGGGGAAGTATGTCAGATGCGAGCCAACTCAATACATGTTTTCCACATCCCAAGATTGCTCTTGTATGCTCATGAGAGGTTAACGTTGATTCAAAAGAGGAAATAACAAGTGAAATACAAGGATAAGGCTAGTAAACCCATTTCCCCAATTGAGTGTAGGACAAAGGTGAGCTTGGAATGGATGACGATATGTTTCTCCTCGCGAGGGGTGCAAAACATGCAATAGTGAGTATGCTATGATCCTAATGCTATTACATGGAAAGGAGGAACAACTAATGTTATTTATGTGGGTAAGGGAACAAGGTTTCGACAAAGTTAGCTTTGGTGGTTACACTCTATCATATATGTGGTTAATCTCATGGTAACTTGGTTGGTGTGAAATTTTGTTCTTAGTTGAATGAAGGATTAGAGGATGATTAGGAGGTACAATAGGATATGGGGATCTAATGGAAACTTGCATATGCATAACCTCGATGGGCTTGGGTTGGTGTATCTCTAGGAAAGGGTAATTGTTTATAAGGTTTTTAACATTTCCCAAGGAAGAGATATGACTATTGCATGAAATGAGTGCAACCAGGTTGTTGTTTTCTTCCACTATGATACCTTCCCAAATAGGAGAGTGTGTAAGAGAACTATAAATAAGATGTTCAATACTTTCATTTTTTGGTTCTACACTATTGAATTCACAAATAAGGGAATGATCTATGATTGAAGTGTCTTGTTCCATCATAATATATTTTTCATGAATAGGAGAGATATTAGGGGAGGGGGAAATTTAATTGTGATGATTGTCGATGGTTGCATTTTTGTCCTCTAACGTGTCATTCTCTTGTTTCATATTATCTATCCTAAGAGGAGAGCTATTTGGAAAGTGACGAAAAATAGGTTGATCACATGACATGATTAGAGTTGGTGAAGTAGCTTCATCACTCATAGGATAGGCATTAAGAGGGGGATAACTAGGAATTAGATGGTTACCAATGATTGGACTGGTTTGTTGAAAGAGACTCTTCCAAATGTGAGGAACACTAGGAAGGAAAGAAAATTTTCTATAACCCTCAATCATTGGGGTGTTTGATACCAACATATCCTTAGTTTTTAAAACATTATCATAAATAGGGGAGGTGTTGGGAGAGGATGGAAGACTAGGCAAGGTAGTAACCATTATTTTAGATTTATGTTTTATATGTTCTTTGCAAGAGGGAGGAGGAAGAGGAAGACAATTAGGACCATCATGATCATAAATGATTGTATCTCCTTTCCACAAGATACCTTCATCACCAAATGGAGAGATATCAGGAGAGGAAAAATTATGATTATCATGACTATCGATGTTTCCAACCTCTTGTGGAAAATATTTAGAGGATGAGAAAGGAGATATGAAGTCATCAAGGAATTCATCTAACATTTCCAATTCATCGCTAATAAAGGGATTAAGAAGGGTGTGAGTGGGTACATGTGATGTTGTTAATGTTTTGTTTTCAGTTTCTATGAAATCTGATTGAAATGATTTAGGAACTAATGTAGGAAATGAAAATTGCAAAAGTCTGATTGCCATGAATACAAAAAAAAATTATTTCTAATAAGTTGAATGTAATACAAGCTATGAAAACTTAAAATGTAATGTAAAGACATAGGATGAAGTGCAACTTTCTGATTTTAAACAATGTAATTTACTAATTGTACTCGAAAGAAATTTTTATGAATGCAAAATGAAATTTAAGCATTGCATGAAAGGAGCTAATCTAAGCTAGATTGAATAAAATGCATGTAATAGAAAGGAAACCCACTAATATAGATATATAAAGGGGGAAAGCATAAGCCTAAAACTAGATATTTAAGCTCTATAAAAGGTCATTTTAGAGGCCTAAAGGGACTAGGTCACCTAGAGTGGCGACCTAGTCCTCTTGGTGACTTTTTGGAGATTTTTATGATGCAGACCTAAAATGAAATACATTATTTTGATGATTTTGAATGATTTAATATGCAAAAATGCAATATAAATTAAATTCTAACTAATGCAAAAATTTAAAACCCTAGAATGCAAATTAAATAATGCAGAATGCAATGTAATGCAAACCTAGGATGATGATGGACTCCAATGCAGCAAAGAGGGGATTCAAAATTCAGGTTCAGCAAAATATAACACAGATTTTGGCACCTTAATTATTTCATACTCTTCTAGGGTTTGTCACCTAAAATGAGAAAGATGGGCCAAAATGCTTATGTTACATTCAAGAATTATGTGTTAGTGTGTGTTAATGGGGGTACGAATGTGTCTAACTATGGAATGTCTAAATAGAATAAGCTGAAAGAATTATAACTTATTCATCCTAAATCTAAACAATGTGAAATGCTAGAAAACACATTGTGATATGCTAACATTAAATCAAAACACCTAAAAATGTGAATTAAACAAAAACATAAAACTGTAAATGAAAGAGGGGTATCTGGAAGTGTGTTGCAGACTTGGAGGAACTCGAAAATTCTAGAAATACTAATTTTTATGTTTGTTGGGACACTTGTGCTAAGTTGGGTGACCTAGTCCTTTTTAAGGGTGATTTTAAGAAACTAACCCAAGGCCCGTTTCAGCCAAATGGTTATCTAAATCCACATAAATCTCTATAAAATATGCGTACTAGGACTAGGTCACCACAACTGGCAGGAATGTCCCGTTTTCCTTCTCTTAAAATTTGAAGGTGGAAATAAAGGCTCTTGATCTACACTTTCTATTCCTCCAAGTGTTTGGAACAAAAACCTTGATTTTCATCTTGTAGGTGTCTTCCAAGGTGAAACTAGGGTTTCTTCAACCCTAGTGAGCTTGGATTATTTTTTGAATGATCTTCCACCATTTAAAATACCTAAGTCTGCAAACAGACACACACAGAAGGAGACAATGGTTAGGCTTAGAGATTTGGGTTTTGCCTTAGTCAAACCCCATTTTGATAATCAAATATAAATGAGAAACAAAGGGAGGAAAGATGATTGAATGATAAAGCAATGTAAACACTTACCAAATCCTTTGTTGAAGATGTCTGCAACATGCAAGAGCAACTCAAATGGAGATGGATTGTGAAACCCTAATGCTTGTTTGCTTGCATTGAAAGACTTGAATGCTAGAGTGCTTATCAAGAGGAATGAAGGTTAAAAAAATGAGCCAAGAAGAGAGAAAAATGATGATGAAAACCCTTATTTGTACATGTAAAAGCCTATTTTTTTTGAAAATGACTAATGATAGGTCGACCTTAGGGTTTTGGCAAAAAATTCCAACAAGTTTTTTATTTAAAATTTGAAATGTATGCCTAAAGGGACTAGGTCACTGAAGGTGGTGACCTAGTCCACTTGGGAAATTTCAAGTGGTGGTTAGGGTTTAATTTGTGTTTAATGAAGTTAATCAGCTTTGCCTCTTGAAACACACTTAGCTCAAGATTAAAATTACATTAAGGGGACAAATTAGAATAGTAAAAGGGTTAATTTAAGGGTGATCAACCTAGATAAGTGTGAAAATGTATTAAAATAATTTACAACACTTTGTCATGAGGCTTATAAAGGTGTGCAAGAAGGTGTTATTTAGGTGAATTATGTTGAAAGGGTCTTAGAAAAGTGAGGAAATGTGTTACAACACTTCAGAACACCTTAGTAAAACACCATTAGGTTATTGTTGAATTGCAAGCTTACAAGATTGAATCAAGGTAAAACAAGGGCAAAATCTAATGGAAAAGGCCAAAATGAGTGAAAAAGTTCCAAGGTATATACTTTTTGGTGACACACTTCCTAGAATTGATTTTGTAGACACTCAAATAATGAATTGGCACAATGCATCTAATCTTGCTCTAATTAATATCAAATTCCTCTATTAAAATCTGAAATTAAAACAATTTATTAGATTAATTCACCAATATTCATCATGTTTGATTAAATAAATAAATTTATTTAATTAAAGTCCTAACGTGTCTCTCATTTAATTTGATAAATCAAATAATTTAAATCAAATGTCAAATTCCTAAAATTCCTCCAAGTTAATTGATCTGAATTAATTAACCCATAATCCTAATTACGCATCCTCTAGGTTTTGACTCAACCTGGGTCAAACCTAAACCCTTTACTAACCCACCCACTTTTACATGTGATTCATTTTATTTAATTATCTAATTACCCCTATTTTCCCTCACAAGTCACATTCCCAATAAATATTCCTTAATTAACTCCACTTATTTGACTTTCTCGCCCAACCCATTTCCCTCCCAAATGTCTCAACCACATTCATTTAATGTATGTTACAAAGCCATTAATCTCTCTTACACCTCTCAAATCATCAACCACTTGCACATTATTCAAAATGTGTTTATTCCTCTTACACTAGCATGTTGACAAGTGGCACCTTGCCATTGGCTCATGTTTAATCCTAGATTCCTCCCATCTCTCTATCTTTCAAGCCTTCAACCTATAAATACAGGGCACTTCTACTACAAATTGACCTACAATCTCAAGAATTTTCATTATCAACTACAATATTGGGCATTTGCACTATAGGCACTTGTATCTTTCATCATCATGAGAAGCTTATCAAGGGGGTGGGAAAGGGAATCCTTTCTACATCAAAGGAGCACCACTCCCACTATGGGATAGGGTTTGATCACGTTTTCATGTGCTTTCATTTAGTTGGTTTTATTTCTTATTTTTTGTTTGCATATGTAACATTATGAATTATCTCATAGGAGGACCTAGTTTTCTTTGTTTAACTTGACATATATGAAATGTTTGTTTAAGTTTAAAATTTTCAGGTTTAGTACTTACATCTGGAACTAGAAGGAGGGCCCAAACCCATGATAGTTTAAGCATTATATTCAAGTTTTAGCATTCAAATTTAGATTGAGTTTCTTTGATATGACAGTTTAAGCATTAGATTTCATTTTCTAAAAAAATTCTAAAAGCTAACGAGCTTTATCTTTGCATCTGTTAGAATGTTTCTAAAAGTTAGCAAGCTCTGTCTATGCTATCTTTTATCTTATTCTTTGTGCAAGAGTTAAAAAAATATTTAGAAATGCAAATGATTCTTGTTATGAATAGATGGAATTGATTCTGGTGCTTTTTTGCTATGATTGCATTCTACCATTCTATTAATGAATTTATTTTTCTATACCTAATTGTAGTTGTCTTCACATTTTATGGTCTTCTTATGAATTCCCAAATTTGAAACCTTGTCCGATTGAACTTTGAATCAATAGACCTTGTACTGCTTTATGGGTCTTGGTGATTAGTTTACTCTAGTCGACATATGGAAAGCATTAGATATTAAGATCATTGACTAGTTTCATTCAGTCTCATAGTGATTCTAATTTGTTTCTATAGGAGAAACTCTACATAAAGGTCTACAAACTTTAGTGTTCTTGCAAATAAAGTGTTAATTTTTTGTGTTGTTCCATATAACAAATAATAGCACACAACATCAACTTTTGAGAAATCAGTCTCCTTTACCTCAATCATTCTTAGAGTTTGTCCAACCTTTCAAAAAATTATACAGGAAACTTGTGTTAATGCAAACCAAGACTTATTCAACGTGTTTATAAGAATCATGCTCAATTAGAAACCACTGCATTGTGTGCACCCTATAAATCATTACAAAATATTTTCTTCTATTCAAAATATCTCTTCAATATATTGCATTTCTTTATGCTTTGTGGAATTTTGTTCAAACTATCTCTTCAATCTATCAAGTTTCTTCATGCTTTAAGGAATGCTCATACACTATTTAGTATTCACCAACAACATAAACTTAGCAAGCCCCAAAGCGAGCCTACCAGTCTACCCTTGGATAGCTAGATTTGGCACCCATGGTCTTCATCAAAACCACCTCCCATTCAATATGGCACCGATGGTATTGTTTTAAATGTGACACAAAGATGGTCTCTCTTTTTTAAAGGTGTCACTTACAACATTCGTTCAGAAGTCGACAATATACATAATCTTCTTAATATGAGTTTGAAAGGAATTAGGTTAAGAGATCTAAATCTTTTTTAAATTATGGAATGGAGACTTCACATTTTGTTAGGCAATAAAAGCAAAATTTTAAATTGTGCAATTGACACAATTTGTGTCTTTCTAAAAATTGTGGAATAGGGCCAATCTTTGCTTGACATTTAGCTAATATAATCAATGTTGAGAAAATTGCTGCTTTATATCTTGCCATGGAGCTTTCCCTTTAGTCATAGTGTGGGGACCAAATTACATAAAATCCACATTGATTTGAGTTTGATGAATATCGATTGCTAAATATTTAAAAGTATATATATTAAATTTCATTTAAATAATAAAAAAGAGAGTAAATAAATTTATTCATAATAATTTGATTTTTAAAATATTCTTCTAGTTTTGTAGGCATGCCTTTTCCTTTGACATTTCCAATTTAGGCATTTATTTTAAGCATCATTTCACTACCAATTCAAACTTTGTGAAACGAAAAATCAAGTAAATAAAGATAATTTATAATTTATATGATGTACAATTTAATTGAAATAATAAAATAATTTCATTACATATTTTATTATATTTAATATTTGATATAATATAAAAGAATAAATATATTTTTTATTCAAAAAATATAATCAAATAACATATAAATAAATATTTTATTTCATAATTAATATTGCAATATAAAAGATGTTATTTAAAATAAATATATATAAATTATTTAGAGTGTTGTTAAAAGCAAAATAAATAGAAAAATAAAATTCAAGTTTGTTACTAGTAAAGAAAAAACAACAAAATACTATATTCATGAAGTGACAAAAAGGAAAAGAAATTAGATTTTTTTAGTTTTCATTAAAAGTTATGATTTTATTTTTTTTCCCAAAAAAAGACTCTAAGCTTTTTTTTCATCAAGTTAGATTTTTATTTTGTCCCATCTCCCACTATTATCGCAACTGTGATACTGGAATGAGATTAATTGCCCTTATGGTCCAAGCTTTCTAGCCAATTATATTTCAGAAAGTTCATTTCTAAAATATATTTTGCTATCTAATTTACATGTTCACTTTAATAATAGACAAATATTTGTTAAATAGAACATAAAAATGATCTCTCATTCGTTAAGAACAACTTATTAATCAAAAGTACTATAATAAAAATGATCTCTCATTCCTTAAGAGGTTCAACATATTGGAGGTTGAACCTCTGCCAATGACAGTTGCCCTCTCATGACAGTAGATGGCCCTTTTGCCCTTTTATTGGATATTCCTGTATTTAAGCAAACACTATAACCATCAGAAAATGCATATAAGTTTAAATAAAATGGAGTTTTGATTTTTACAAAGCTTAGTCTTTAGTCTTTTTTTTTTATCCTGTTTGTAAGTACCACTCTACTTCTAACTCTGATCAAAAGATCTTACCAATAGGGAGCTTGATTTAATACAGAAAAAAATTCAGAGAAATAAAACATAAAATTTCAAATTGAAAACAATCTAATCGAATGTACCATCATAATACTCGAAGTTTTCTGATTTCTGATGGAGAAAATTAAGGAAAAAGAAAAAAAAGACACTTATCAAATACCTTAAGAACCACTTTTTCTTATTCATTTTTCCGTGATTCAACCCCAAAAGCTAGTCAGTAATTGAGATAATCACGCCTACAGCTCTCATCCTTGGCTGTGGGAGAACTCATATAAGAGATTCCAGTGCCATTGTTTCCAAAGGAAAGAGCTCATTACATGGTGTCTTCCCTTGGATCATAACAATATCCTCAGATGCCATCATAATCTATCGCTTTTAGGAAAGACAAATCACACCTACAGACTTGGAGCAGAGGACAAGGGAATGAAGAGGTGATGAGTTCCCTGCAGGTGCATATTCTGAACATATTCGGAGGCTGTTAAAAAATTTCTCTTTTAATGATTTTGCATATATAACCATCCCAGTCTTGTGAAAAGATATGAACATTGAATACTTATGGCTTTCTCAGGTTTTCAAATTTTTTCGTTCTCTCGAGGTAGAACTTACAGCTTATGCTATAAGGGGATATGTATTGCCGATGAAGATTGAGATAAAATGAATGTGCATGATGCTTGAAACTGTGGCTACTGTACCTGGGACGGTAGAGGAATGCTCCTACACTGCAAGTCACTGAGGAGATTCCAAGACAGGGGAGGATGGATAAAGGGTCTTGTATAAGAAGCAGAGAATGAGAGGATGCATCTGATGAGATTCATGGAGGTGTCAAATCCCAAATGGTATGAGAGAGCATTGGTGTTCACAGTGCAAGGAGTGTTCTTCGGGAGGGAACTGGACAATGGCAACATTCCAAATGTGTCAGCACCTGCCATAGCCATAGATTATTGGAGGCTTTACAAAGATTCAACTCTCAGGGATGTGGTCATGGTAGTCAGGGTTGATGAGGCTCACCATCCCGATGTCAATCATTTTGCATCAGTAAGTTATTCATTTTCAGATAATTTTTGGTAATTATTTTGGGAGCCTTTTAAAATCATGAATCTCTATTTTCATGAGGGTTAAATATTTTATCTTTGCTTATGTAGGAATATATTTATTACAAGGGAAAAGAATTCAGAGAGGCTGCAGCTTCCATAATTTGATCAGTTTATGTTTGACTTCAGAAAATTCCACCTGTTATACAATTTGAGGAGAGCTTCTTATGCATTACAAATAGACCATTAGAATACGTTCTTATATATATGTTATTACTAGGTTAGAGGAATGCCCTGGAGGGAAGCTTTGGAATGTTTTTTATTAAGGTAACATTGCATGAGGATGTATTATCAGTGAAAAAAAGCATTTCAAACTATGGAGTTTGATAAAAACATTTCATTATAGAATTTTGTAATAATTATTAGTAACTTTATCATGCAGTATCAATTGCAGTAACTTGAACTGAATATTGAGGGTTAGCTTTTTTAAAATTAAAATTTTGAAAAAAAAAATGTTTAACTAAACTTTCTTAATCAATGCTTTACAAAATTTTACATTAAATATCTATATTCTTCATTGAATTCTTTAACCCTATTTTTTATTATAGTATAGATATATGATTCAATTATTTTTTATAATAGAAAATTTGAATTATACACCCATTTTTTATGAAAAATAAACATGTTCAATATCAATTGTTGATAAATTTAATATTTATCAAAATATAACTTCAATTGATGAGATTCAAGGCTTGGACTAAACAAACATGAAAATATGAAACTTATATGAAAATTTAAAATTTAGTTTCCTCAATATGAAATTACGATGATTATAACCATCTTTTTTATGCTGCTAAAAATCAACCAACATAGCATGCTTATAAACACGACCTTATGTGAACTTATAATAGAAATATATGAAGAAAAACAACATAATAAGATAATAACAATGAGGCACAAACAAAAAACATAAAAGCATAAAATAAAATAGAATTTACATGAAGAAACCCTTGTGGGAAAAAACTTCACCAAGAAGAGAAGCCAAGTATGCATCATCATCAACTAAATGAGATTATAGTACAACCACTTTCATTCTCTTCTTTGGCACCAACATGGTATCAAGTTTTTGTGCCTTGAAAAAGCTCCTCATGCCTCAACTTTTCATTGTTCTTGTAGATTAAAACTATACTTAACTATTTATCACGCTTTCTATATCCAAAGAGCTGATTTTATAGATGTGTGAAAAGGTCTTAAGCCCAAAACAATGCTTCCAACTTGGGCACCCACACTTGGAAGATAAACATTATAATAAATGCAATAAATGATGGAAAACCAAGTGACACTTGTTGCCTCTTTGGAAGCTCGCACTTAGAGAGTCCCAATAGTCATTCATTTATCATTTTATATTATCCTTTGTGAATAGAACCAAAGATGTTAATCTCTCACTCCAATCTAAGTTTAGAATCTTAAAAGATAGCATGCAAACCTATAATTGTCTTTATATAGAATACCCTGATTACAGTCTCAACATAGATCTACATATCAAATATTTTAGTTAACATGTAAAACATGCAAATGCATCTCTATACATTTTAAATCCATATAATGATCTAGACATTCACACCAAATATGTCACATAAATAATAGAATAAGTATAAATCTTGATTTAACAAGAGTAGATTGGAACCTATTAGGAAAAACCAAGTTGCCTAGGAGCTTATAACATATGAAATATTTGTTTTCGTTATGAATATCATGACTTGTAATATTCATGGGCTAAATAAACCATTGGAACTTGGCATATTGTGAAATGATCCATTATGGACTTGAAAGTGCATGTCCTCCTTATTCAACGATGGAGTATTGCATTTGCAATGTAAAATTTGCCTTTTGTGGACTTTATACTATTTGGAACCCTATAAGAATCTAGGGTACCAATGGATTTTGTAACAAAAATTTCTTAGAAACCATCATGGAAGACAGAAGGAATGCTACCAACTGAAATCTTCATAATATTTATACTCCTAGCTCAAGAGCTCCTAGGATTCAACTCTGAAATTCTTTACTAGTGCTTATATCAAATAGCTAGAGGGTGCATTCAATGTTGGTTGGGAAATTTTACACTCGTCTTTATCCTTCTAGAAAATTAAGGGGCTTGGAGGATTTTTTGGATAGCATGATGTATTTTTCTAATTTTATTTCCACTCAAGGACTTTTGTATGTTGATCTCAAGGGATCTAAGTTTACTTGGTCTAACATATGCCAAGGGAAAAATCATACTCAAGTTAAACTGGATAGAGTTTTGATCTCATGTGATTGTGATATTCTTATAAAACTACATCTCTCAGCCCTTCCTAGATCCACTTTATACCATACTACTCTTGTTTTGGGTTGGGATAAGCAGAGACACAATGACCCCTTCCTAGTTAGATATAAGATTATGTGGAACCTGCATTTCAATTTTAAGGATCTCATTCAACATTCATGGAATCTCCCATACAAAGGAGCACCTATGTCTCGATAGGCTCAAAAGATTAAAAGGATTATATATCATGTGAAGTTGTAACAAAAATTTCTTTGTAAATATCTTCCACACTAAGTGCTCCATGCTTACTAATCTAAGAGATATTCAAGCTATGATGGAGTCTAGAGTTATTGATTATTAAATTTCAAGGAGAGAAAGGGAGATCAAAGAGGAATGGTTCCAAGTTACGAAGGAGGGAAAAAAAGGGAAACAAAAATATATAATATAATGGTGTAAGAGAGAAAATTTACACCCCTAGGAAAATTCCCCCTTTACATCACCCCTACCTTAGAAAAATAATGGATGATTGAGATCCACATCTTCCACATTTTTCCATCCACTTGGTGCCTCATTTTGGTGTCGATGGACGAATATTGTTGGGGATGTACGCAAGCCACCTAGATGCACATGCATTATGATTCCATCCTAATAGTGTTGTTCCCTATGGAATCCACAGAGGCATTACATTTCTCCATTGGCAATGAAGTGTAACGTCTCTACCTCCGTTGACCAACAAGAAATGAGTCTCTTGCCTCCTTTTTTACATTCAAATGCTCTATCTCTCCATTATTCATTCCTTCTTGGAATCTTGAGAATTCTACTTCATTCTCATACTTTCAAGTTTCAACAACACTCTTTTTTGGTTGCACGTTGTTTGATTTTTAGCTCCTACACTTCGTTTATTGAAACAATGTTGTTATTGGAGGGCTTTCAAGATCTCTCCTCATACTTACCTTGAGTTCTCATAGTTGTGGAGGTTGTATTGTTCTTCACTATTTCTCTTTGCATCACTTTGTGTATTTACATAGCATACTTTTTTTTGGTGATTGCTCTTAGCATTATTTTCTCTATTTCTACATTATTTTCCATATACTATTGCTACATATAGTTGTGCGTGGAGGAGAAACACCAAAGTGGGTGTCTAACTGAGGAAGTCCTCTAAAAACAATCCCAACATTTTCCTTGGTCTTATGTGTGTAGGTATTTTTGCATGGAGCTCTTTGAGGATTCGACTCTCGAGTAGAAAGGTCCATTTTTCTCAGCTTCTCATCTTTAATTATAGCTTAGATTAGAGGTAATATCTTATTGTTGTACTTCAATTTTGTACCTTTTCAAATATTTTTCTGGAGTATAAAAGATCAGTAGGTCAGAATTTAGTTGATTTTCTAGTGTTTTAATATTTTCCTAAGACTTTATGTTTGTAAAAATGCCAAAATACATATGAGATTTCAATGTGTGATGTTGGAGTCCATATTGTACTCTATCATCCTTAGACAATGAGCTATTTTGGTAGTGTATTTAACCCTTAAATTCAACTCTCCTAAGCCAATGAAATATTTGGTTTTGCAGAAGAATAGTAGCACCTAGATTGTTCTTCCTTTTTTACCTCAACATTTCAACCTTTTCAATTCACCTAGTAAAACTTAAGGTAGTTTAGGGCAGTCTATTTTATAGGAATCTCCTATGACCTAAGGTCCTCAAGCATCCATTCCCCCTTCTCTAAAATTTGGTGAACCTAGTGTCAACTATTTTGATCTTGTCCCTTGGTATCAAAGGACCTTCTCTCATCCCTTAGGCATATGTGTTGTAGGTTCATGCATTGTAGGGAATATAGCTTTGCATCCCGATCTACAACCCCTAGCTACATAGTTAGAATGGCTCGTAGATATTTAGGGAAAAAAAATAGATAGGTCATTGTTAGATGTCTAAACCATTGGAGTCTACCAGGTTTCTTTCACTTGTGTACATAAATATGGTTTTTTTTGCATGCATTCCTCTTGCTCGACCTACGAATGGATCACCGAACATATCTTTACATCATAGGATCGACCTATGAAAAAAGAGCCTTGCCCCTTGTACATTCATGTTCACATCAACAGGAACATCATAATTGGTGTCTTGGTTGACCCCATGAGTCATGTGAATGTTATAATGGAGGAGATTATATTGATAAAAAAAATTCATAGGGAGGAACACAAGAAGTTGAATACCACCATACATACACATGATGGACTCTCGGTCCTTCCTCTTAGTTATATCACCATTTCAGTCTTGGTAGGGCTTAGGGCCATATACACCTCTTTTGATATCATTCCAAATTTAGATTTATTCAGGGTGAAACTAGGAATTCCATGGTTGGTTTCTATGGATGATATCACTTTTGTTATTCATAAATGTCTTAATTTTTCTCATGAGGGATCTATGCATGACACCAGATAAAAACCATTTGTGTTGTGTGTGGCCTACTCACTAGATCACTTTTGGCCCACCCTAGTCACTCCACTTACCCCAAGGATGGACTTGATGTATCACACCTATATCAAGTATAAGACTCAAGGTACAGTACTGAAATTAATGTCCCTACATCCCCTACATTATCTCTACCAAAGGTTGCATGATTGCGTAGAAGCAAGCTTCCTCCTCCTCTAAACAAAAGAGGAAGAGGAAGCTTGCTCCTGCCCAAGATCATTCAACTTATTCTAATAATTCATCTAATTTTTCCTCTTGCCCTATTGTGATGCTCTTGACCCCTACTCGCATGCCTTGCCTAGGGAACTCAACGGTGCCTCTTGGAAAAAATCCAAGCATCAATTGTTCAAAATTTTGTCTTGCCCACAATGCCTAGGCCCATCATTTATGGTAAGGGGAAGGGCCCTCATGTCTTGTTTCCCCTATTTCTCAATATTTGCAGCCTCCTACTACTCCTACCCCACAAGCAATGAATGGGAAGAGACCCATTTCTTAGGAACTTTTGTGTGCTTCTCCACTTGTTGTCATTTCGCTCCTATGCTTTCTACTCCTGTGTCTGTCCAAGAGGCTTCCTTCCATCGATGATAATTGTGGAGGACATGTATATGGTAGAATAGGAGCCTCTTGTCCCTTCTCAAGAAGTGACATCTAGTTCCTGGAACCAACAAAACTATCTTGTGCATGTCCATAAGTGTAGTTTTCAAAAATATATTTATTCTAATAGTTTAATAAATTTTTATTTTTTAGTTTTTTATTTCTACTAAAAATAGGTTATCAACACAAAATATTAGGTAGATTACCATGCACCAAGGAAAAATGCTAAAACTTATTAAAAATTTGAAAAAAATATGATGCACTAGATAAACAAATCTATATCAAGATGGTATATTTTTTCCATTTTACATAAATATTTAATATGAAAGTTGATGTCGAATGGAAAAAACTATTTTTTGATACACACACATTGTAATATTTATTTAAGAATATATATTTATCAAAATTGGAAAAAAATATGTGCATGCACTAAAGTTTCAAGTTATAAATACACACAAAAAAAAAATTGAAAGAAAAAAAAATTACTATAAAAATTTTGGCATCTCATGTAGCTTCATTTTTCAACATTTTTTCAACAACTAAATTATAGTATTAATTTATGAAAAAATAGTTTAAAATAATTTGTATTTAAAAAAAAAAAACTATATAGGAGCAAATTTGTACCCCTAATACAAATTCCCCTTTTACCCCTCTCCACTTCAGAAAACCAAATTTGGAGGCTTAATTCCACATAATCTTGTTGCTCTTCAGCCACTTGGCACCTATTTTCATTGTTGGTGGAGGTGTTTTTTTTAGGGACACCCACACGACGCATAGACGTTAGTGCAACATGCTTATGACCTTGGTAGATTCCTGTAGCTGGACTATGCAAAGATGTTAGATTTCCTATTAGAAATCAAATTGTAATACCTCCCTTCTGTTGGCCGACCTGAATATGGTCATTTCTTCATTTCTGTTCTTTATATTCACCTCGTATTCCTTCATTCAAAGGCTGGTTGATCTCTACACACTCATTCACAAGCTCTCAGAATTCACTCCAAGCATTGCAGCAGTATTTTTCATTCCATAGCAGCAATATATTTACTCCATCACTTCAATAGAGCAAGTGTAGGATGAATCCATTCTAGAAAAGGCTTGAGTTCCTCTCATATCTCTCCTCCACTAGACTTGAACCCTTTGGAAGGAGGTGGTAAGCTCCTCACCCATCTTCTCTATTACTTGGTTGAGTTAGCACTTTATTGTTTTGTGGTGTTTTGTGTACTTTTCTTGTATTTCCTTCTTTATCACATTATTTATACATCATTGAAAACTTGATTTTCCATGGAGGTGGAAACACCAAAACGGGGGTTTGACTGAGGTAAACCACTAAATATCCTTCCAACATTTTCCCTCTTTTCTATGTGTAGATGTAGAGATCTTGTAGTAAGCTAGCGAAAAGGTTATTATGTGGGATAGTCTTTGTCATTCCCTTATCACACTCATCTTCATGTTTTACATTTCATACTGCTATTTTGCACCTTTAGAAACTAGGGGTCTTATTGGTTTCACAAAAGTTGAGGCCTTACAATATAAGTGTGTTTAATCTATTTTTCACTAGTACTATGTATGTAATAGATGTTAGGAGCAAACTATCATATATTAGGATCTAGTTGGTTATTTATAGTAGCATGAAGGTGATAGATACCATAAGATACACATATTATAATAACCAATTTAGCTATGTTTCACCATTACTATATAAGTGGAAAATTCCAAGGCCTACGCCATTATAAGTTGGATTGACCTTTTTTAGTCACATTAAGGAAATAAAAGTAACTTAAGAGGTCCAGATTTGTTAAAAAATAATCAATGGCCATATGTGACTTATGTTGTTACACTTCTTATTAAACTAGATTAGTTAATCTTGCATTTCAAAAATGAAATTTAATAAATTCAATTCAATGAACTTGCTAACATTTACCTTAGTATAAAGGCCAAAAGTCTCATTCAAGAGGGTATCTTTCATCACCAACTGGTCAGTTGTAGATGTATCCAACATACCTACCTCCTAACTATCTATGGGGTCATAACCATAGGGTGACCCACAAGCCTGATAAATATGGGGTGGAACCCTACCCCTCAAATTCTACCTCGTCTCACGCTATACTATAAGACTGGCATGCTCTATGATGCTCTAGGTCAAGGAACTAATGCACTATAATGTCTCAACCTTAACACTCTCCTTTACAATGGAAGGGATAGCCATGTTCTCGTAAGTTGGTCTAGAGAGTTCTCTTCTCGTTGGCCATTTTTTATCAATGCATGCCCCTAGTCTATTCTATGCACACCCTCTACCCTGGAAGCCCCACATATCAAAATATTTAGGGATTTTGTTAAGGAAAAATGAGCGCAATAGAGTTTCCTCAAGAAATATCAAGTTGGACCTCATTATTGTTGCATGGAGGATGGTCAAAAACCATCCACCACCTCTACCAAAAATGGTTCTTTATCCCTTAGTGATTGCAACAATGGATATGAAACATCTTTCTCATAGGGAATAGAGGTTGATTTGTCTATGGGTTTGTGAAAAGGGAACACAAGTCAAATTTTGTACTTTTTTCACTTTTGAATTGTTTGTAGGATAGTTTATCTCCATAATATTTTCTATACTCTCATCTCTTCTCCACCCAACCACTTAATTACTTGTGTAGGATCTTTCAACCTTGCAATCAACTCCTCAATTTATTTTTTTCTTATTTTTAATTTCCCCGATTAAATTTTATTGAGTTCTAGGAATATGTTGAGGAATTATCAGAGGAGTTTGTTGAGGTGGTTGTTCATTAGGTATTTGGTCATGAGGTGAAGAAGGATTTTAAGGAAAAGGATTTGGATTATCAACTCCTGAAAAAATTAAGAAATTAACTCCAAAAACCTATTAAATCTACCTATGTAATAACAAATTGACAAAAATAAAAAACTTACTCCTTTGAGCTCCCCATCAACTTGGTAGCATTCTAGTGAAGAATTGGTGAAGAATTGATGGACTAACCATGAGATTTAGGCTCTCAATAATGTGAGCATGCTTGGGAAGGTTTTATAGGTCATAGATGGGAAAAAAGCATACTAAAATAATGAATTGACTTTTTTTTTTTTGTATAACATGGCATAACATGCTCATGTTATGGTTTTTCAAAAAAAAAGAAAATTGGCCACTTTTTGGCCCCCATCTTTTTGCACCTACCCCTATGAGAGTAAACCAAGGCTTGTTGTGTCAGTATGAACTTGAGAGGCTTTCCTTATACCAGGTACACATAAAGGTCATGTGATCTACTAAATAGAATATTATGGACTAATTGTGGGTGTCTAAGGAACTATACGATGCACAATTTCAAATAATCTATATTAATTACAAGTATATATTTTTAATTTTCATTCAAAATAAACTAGTCCTATTGTAAATAAAAGAAATATTTTTTAAATAAAGTTAGATTAATTAAAGAAATATATAGAATACTTGATAATAACTCAATCCAATCAAAATAAACTAGACATATTTGAGCTAAGTTAGAATTAAGTGAGCACTTTTGAATTAGATAAACTAGGCTAGTATATTAATAATTATATAAGGGGTGTAGACTTCATTCCAAATGGGCTATAGAAAAATACTTGTAAAAATATGAAAATATCTAAATAAAATTGGCATTTACTTCAAATATATAAAATAGTTGAAAATTTACGCATATTTCAAATATAAATATCAAAATTATATGAACTCAATTAGAAGTAAAATATCATTGATTGTGTTTTTTTTCATTTAAAATCAAGTTATTAGTGTTAAATTATTGTTGGTTATTTTTTAATTTATTTAAAAAATATTTTCTTCTTTAGATTAAAGTTTACTAAAGCTTTGTTATAGACCCATATTAGAAGGGACTCTATGAGTTTAAATTATACTATCATTAATGCTACATAATGAGTTCATTTATTAGTAAGCTTATATTTATTTATAATTTATTTTTATATCTTGTACATTGAATTTTAAACATTTAAAAATTGATTTGCCATTTTTTTTACCTTGTAATAAAAATAAATTGATTAAAATTTGATCCATATAAACAATACACATTACTTCAAATAGTTCATCTCAATTAAATTACTCTCTAATATATATATAATAAATATTGCAATATTCTTTAAAGTATCTCTTACACATTCAATAATATTTCCAAAAACTTCCATTGTAGTAGATTGTTCTATGACAATGCTCCTAGCCTTAGAAAATAGTAGATTGGTATCTCATATCTCCATACAAAGACACATAACTCTTCAATTGTTTTAAGCTATAAAAAATATCAATTTCATTATCACTTTTTTTATTAATAAAGAAAGGTTAGGGCCCTAATCGCAATAACATCAAAAGCAAGAAAAATGCCTAAAGGCTAACTAGTTCAAATAGATAGAATAAAAAAAGATACTTTGGCTTCAAAATTCAAAAACCATACCTAGCACATGTAGGCCTAAATGAAACAATCATGTATGCTTGAGCATAACAAAGACAAATTACTCATTTTATTTGTTGATAAGATTTCGATTAATCTTTAACTCTAAAAGAATATTCTTCCAAGTGTTCTCTGGGTCCTCCAAAGTCTCATTCCTTAGCTAATACGGTTTGATTATTTTCTTTCTTTCATTCAGCTTCCTCAATATTCACTTACCTATTATAGTGCCAAATATAGCCTAGTTCATAATCCCATTGGTGATTGATATATTGTAGCTTATTTCATTGTCCAACTTGATAATCTTCTCCTTGAGGGAATCATTGTCTTCATGTTACTCAATAATATTCACCCTACCCTACAAATCCTCTATCTAAATTTTAACATTATTAAGGGAAAATGATTCCAATTCATCCTCTTCCTCTGAGCTCTCTTTTTCCTTAAATTTTTTTAATTTTCTTCCACCAAGCCAAATTCCATTTCATTCTCCTCTTCATCCATTCTAGTTTTTTTTCATTCATTTAAATATCTTCAGCCTCCCTATCCTCACTAGTGTCGTCCTCCTCAACCACGTCAATTTCCATCCATCCATCGCTTGCTAGCTAATATCATGGTCCTCCTCAAATAAAAGGGTGCACTCCTCATTCAAGGAGTCCACAACCTCCTCATAAAAGGCCATTTTTTTTCCTTTACAATCCTTACCTTTTTTCTAATTCCCTACTTTAGCTAAGTGGGTTTACCTTCTTTCTCCCTTTTCACTACTCAAAACACCATGTTCATTTGAACCCTTTTTTTTTGGGATCTCTATAGTCATTTTATTTTTATCCTTACCTTTTAGGGTGCTTAAAATCTTCCTTTTGAGACATTATTTTTATACTAGTTTTTTTTTTTCTAAGAAGAGGGGTTAGGATAAATTTCAACAATGGTAGAGGTTTGAGAAATAACATCTTGGGGGGGATCAGACTTGGGTTTTCTTTCCATGAGAAAGGTTATCTTGAATCAAGAGGGGGTTATTTTTCAAAAACTTTATCTACAACAGTTTAATAACTTTAGCAAGACAAGGTTGTAGAGTTATGGAAAGCACATGGTTGTAAATTCTTACTATGAGGCTTTGGTGCAGTGGGGGGAAGCTCCTTTGACAATACATTGATGAAGGGATGACATTAGAAAAAATGAATGTTGATTTTTCATTATTCCTTATATGATTTAGGAAATGGAAATGATAACCATTCCATAATTTTGTATCTACCCTCTAAAGTAAAATAGTGTATTATATGTAAACTTACAAGGCTGAAGGGAGCTCGCAACTTTTCCCTATCATAGCCATTATGGAATCTCTACAACTTTTGTTTCTCAAAGAAACTATCAATGAACCTTTGACAATTTTCATTACTAAATTTTCAGAATTGTATCCCTTAACATTCAGTCTCCATCACCTCAATAATGGGCCTAGGAGTCACTTTGAATAAAAATCCACCAATAAATCAATCCACCTATCAAGATTGATGAGACACAAGGTACATCACTGAAATTGAATCATATGTGAATAAAAGTCAAGGGATGATACATTGGGCTTGTGTGAGTATTAAAAATATCATGCTTTTCCATAATTACATCCTCCTTAAAAAAATACTTAGGATTTAGAGGAAGATAAATAAATCCCTTTATTGTTTAAGTGAAATATAAGGATAATGTCTCCTCTACACCAAAAATTTAATCTATCAAAAATATTATATAATCACTATTTCATATTTTTGAACTTGATGATACAATCATTGTCCCTCATGATATTATTTTGGTGCTTCTCTTTACTAAATTGATAAGTCATAAGAAATATAATGATAATAAAAATCATGAGGTATATAAATATATGTTGTGATTAGATAGGTCCTTCACTAAATCATCAAATCTAGTTCTTTTCCTTTTCATAAACTCCTTAGCATCTGCCCTTTTGGTATTTGGCCTCATGGCACTAAATAAAATCCTATTTCCATGACAAGGGGCCTAAGGATTGTTCATAACAACCTTAACTTTATTCATTTTACAATTAATATATACCATTGAGTTTGTCCCCTATGTTTTTTATCAATAGTATCTCTTATGAAATTATTTCTTTTATTCTTTTAGGGATATAATCATAATTCCAGCTAATCCTTTGTAGCCAAGAGATCCCCACATTGGAAGCAACATCATTTGATTTTTTTCCTTCTTTGTAAGTGTATAATAACTTATATTAGTTTAAGCCCTTTATCATCCCTTTTGAATCCTCCAAAAATATCATCTAGGGGCCATCTAAGTCTCCCTTAAGAATATCTATAACTAACTTGGATTTCCCTTTTATAAAAAAATTGTTATAACCCCTCTCCTTCAATCTCTTTAGCCTTGACCAAACAGTAGTTGTTGAACACTAACATTGCAAGTGTAGGTACCCAAATACCTAGCATAACCTTTAATAAGAAGCCCCTTGTGGTCTATTATTATTCCCCTAACATCAGCTAACCTCGGGTTTCCTTTTGAGCATCAATCAAAATGTATTTTTATCTAGCCTTCACTCGGGGGAGGGGGGTCCATTTAGTTATTTTTCTACCGAAGATCTTAGCCCAATTAATCATAGTAAGGTAGTTTTTAATACCTTATTTATGTTTGATCTTCGGATTCCCATTAGATGGAATATTTTTGGTGAACCAATAATTTTTAGAGTTTAAATTATCCTAAATTTGTTGTTTTACGCTCAAGAAGTCCCTCATGTCATTTCATCTTTTATCTTTGAATATTCTCTTATTTATTTCTTTCCATAGGTTCCATGACACAAAATGAGGTATTTTCTTCAAAAAATATTCAATAATTTGATGACTAAAAGGGTGGTTGTTCTATTGTTTCACAAATTCCCTTAGAGAAAGGGGAAAACCTAATCAACTAGAAAAATTTGTAAAAATGGACACCAATGTTCCCTAGCAAAGACATAATGGAAGAAAATGTGGTCAATATTCTCTACCTCTTCATAACAAAGAGTGCACCTATTGAAAAATTGAAACACCATTCTATTAAGACCATCTATGGTGAGATTACTACCATGGGCTACAACCCACCAGAAATAGTTGATTTTGGGGATAAGTTTGGAATTCTTGATGTTCCAATCAAAGTTTTGGGGAGGAAATATAAGATGTTCCAACCTAGAATAGGAATATTTAACCAGGAACACCCCTTAATTTTTTCCACTCCAAATCGATCCATCCTCTCTATTTTGTAATAAGAAAAGGAAATCTCCAATAAGAGGTCCTAAGAGAATGGAAGAATCACTCCTTTCATTATGTTTGCCTCCTCTTCGGGTCTAATCCCCAGTTAGTTGTTCATCAAAGTTTTTTCATTTTGGGATAGTTCCTCCCCAATCAAAATAATCATGTAAGATGTTCCCCCTCAATCTTGTGAGCTCCTACTTAATATTATTTAGCTAATTAATTGATGACAACACCATGCCACTCCTTAATATTATTTATCATTTGATATCAAGTGCCAATTATTAAATTTTTGATTAATGAATGACTTATCTTGTAGATATAAATTATCAAGGTTCAAGCATATATCATTTTATGCATCTTTATATATATTGTGAAATATACATGGGGTTTTCTTAGGATTTTTTCACAAGAATGTTCATTTCCTCTAGCATGGAAAGAGTGCTAGATAAAGTAACTAAATTATATTACTTATCCTATATAAAAGGTTAATATCTGGTTATATTGCAGGATAATTTTTTTACTTTAATCCAATCAAGGATTGGTATTCTTTTAAAATTATTTCCATTTTCCCATACAAGGAGATCCATCAGGTATCAATATCCTAAAGAATTTTGTTTCTTACAATTATTCCCTTGAAAAAATGTTAAAAGTCCAAAAATTGTTTGTTACTTTAGCAAAAGCATGAGTGGGGCTTTTAGAATAGATCCTTAACTTTTGATATTGTAAAAAAACAAAAGCAATTTTAAATGCTAGATTCACTTTTTGGGCCATGCAATGAATGGAGATCATGTCTAGTGAGCAAGAAATTTATAGTTTTACAAAAAATCCATTCTTATGACCTTTCATTACTTAGGCTCCATTCACCCTACACACACCATTTTTTTTGGAAATTATGTAGTCATGCATGTATCTCCAATTTCATTCAAATATGTATTAACTAATTTAAATATATTTTGCAATGTTGTATTCCCCTTCATTTTATAAACAAGGGTTAGATGAGGTTTGCAGATACTTTCTTATACTATACACATACATACATACATACATACTCAAAAATTATTGTCTATGACTCTAACTTCATCTAAACATAATGCAATAAGTGATTGATCTTTTATTTTTTCTTATACATCATATTTTTCAACCTGAGCAAGATAGGTTTCCTATTAGCATCCATTTTTTCTGGGTAATGTGTGTTAGGAAAGTTAGGAAATGCCTACTATAGACACTGAAAAATGTATTGGTCTACGAGCGCCATTTTTCCACATCATTCTTTCTTCTCCCCCATTCAGTTTAATAGTTTTAATTATTTAATTAATTCACATTCCCTTTGATTATTATTCATTTGATTAATTAAATAAATTAATATTTATTTAATTACATTAGTAACATTATTTCTCTTTCTATAATTAAATAAATTTTCATTTATTTAAGTATTCACTCTTCATTGTTCATATATAGTTAAATAATTGTTTTTTAATTATTTAGCTATTCATTAATCTTTTTTGTTCTTCTATGGTTAAATAATTACTGGAATGGGGAAGGGACCCTAGCTCAGTTGGCTAAACCTTTCTTGTTGCAAGAGGTTGGTGACGAGGTTTAGTCTACCCCACCCCTATTGTATCAGAGGGTGTGTCACACCAGTGTCGTTGGTCACGTTAAAAATAATAATAATAACAATTTGAATTATTTCGATAATCAACTATGATAGGGTAGTTTTATTATATTATTTCAAGAATTCGATAATCAACTATGATAGGGTAGTTTTATTATATTATTTCATTCTTGTTTAATAAAAAAGTGGACGTATAGATTTTTATAATATGGTTTCTGAGTTATGGTTTTAAATTTTGTTTAGATTTGAGAAAGTCATGGTTATTTTAATTATAATATTTTTTTTTAATTCAGCTATTAACCTTTGAAAATCCATGTTTTCTTGCATCTATAACAATTTTTTCATGCAAAATTTTGTATAGATTTTTCTAGTTTTTGTAGATATGAATCTTAGCTTTCCACATAATTTTACAAATTTTAATTTCATTAAGATTTAGAAAATTTATCACAATTTTTATTTTTTGTTACCATTAAAAAAAATTTGGGTGTTACTAATCCTCTATTTGTAGTGTGTGGCTTTTTGGGAGAAAGACATTTTAAAAATAAAAACCCTTTATTTGTTTGGTTTTGTTTATCTTTGTTTAAAATAGGATTATTTTTGTTTTCTTTTAACACACTTCATGGGCTTAAAATGAACCACAGATTGCATCTCACATCATTATATCTAAAATGAACAACAATTTTCATTTCTACATTGATGAGGCTTAAAATGAAAAACAATATGCCAAACCACCAAGAGGAGACAAAACACTAGTTTTATGAGTGGAAAGCCCTAAACGGTGAAAAACCACTCTAAAAATAAGTTTCATTAAGCCTCACTAGCTACACTTTATGCCTCACTTGAAAAGCCTCACTACCTACTCAATCTACCTCACTGGCTACTCAATTTTCCTCCTCGGCTTCTCAATTTGCATCACTTGAAATCAAACAACACTTCAGAAGAATTAACCAAAGTTCATAGGGTTACTATGTTTCCATACAATTCACTAATCTATACATGCACTAGAAAAGCCCCATCTTCCTTAGTTACATACAAACACTCAACATGAAACCCTTCTTGCATACATAGATAACCACATCATCACACGACTCCTTTCACCTTGAAAAACATAAACAAGGTTTTAGCTGAAATATTTATGAACATGAAATCATCAAACTTTGTTTTCATTTTGACTATAACCTACTTGTATGATCAAATAGTTGACACAACGACTTACTCTGATGATAATCATTCATGGAAAAAATTGGACACCAAAAAAATGAACATCCTCACATTCAAAAAACTATCAAACACATCCACATTTTCTCTTTACTCCAACAAATCCTCAAGTCACCTATAACCATGTTATGGTGTCATGCTAGTCTCTTCAAAGACAATGTATCAAAAAATTCATTACACTCTATCATGAGAGGAATGTGCACATATGATAAACCCAATATGCAAAGAAAGTGATATATGAAAGCACTAAATAATGCCACCATTGAAATAAAAATCCTCCCTGAGTATTCTATCACAAAATACATGGTATTGAAACCATCCAAAAACTCTTATCTTCCCATTTTCTTTTCATCTCTTTATTTCTATATGAATATGCTTGATACACACATACTACAAGGTCTTCAACACCCTATTTTCTTGTATATAGATCACAATCATACCTAAATTCAAATCATATCAAGGCATTGATGACCTTTCACATTCCACCACTCCTCCAAACAATTACAAACCTATCAGCAACCAAACACAAAATTTTGACACTTTACATACCCATCAATGTGAAGACATGGAGAAATAATTTTTCATAAATTTAAATGAAGACCCTTAATCCTTGAACACCCAACCAAAAAAATTGAATAATAGCGTTTGATTTTTCTTTGAGTGCTAAATTATAAACTCTTAACCTATATCATAACTTCCCAACTTCCTTCACACAATGTAATCATTTCAAAACTCTCAAATGGAGACATTTGTTAAGGCCAAAACCGTTGAATAGGGATAGTTGTAAAAACCAAAGACAAGACTTAACCAATATTTCATTCATTTTCCTGAGTAACTACTATTCTAACTTTGAATAAGTGTTTTTAATCAAAAGACACCTACATGATTCTTCATCAAAAAACATCATTGAACAATGTAATAATACTAAATCACTTGCTAGGCTGATAGAAAATATCTTAGTTACCTAAGAAACTCTCAATACATAATAATATATCTCCTTCAAAGTATAAAGTACTTAGATTGAGCTTTTCATTAGTCTTTAAATATCCATAAAACCCACTTGAAATATTTCATTTGATATGAACAAACACCTTTGATAACAATAACCTTTTCATGAGGAAATAACCCTTGAACACTTTTGTAGTGATCATCAACCAACAAGCTAATCCAACCTTTGTGTACTAATTGAACCCTTGTTCATTCTTTGCATCACAACGATCATCAACAAAACAAATTTGACATCAAAGACAGAAAATTCCAATGCTAGAAAATTCCACCTTTGGCATTGATGTCAACATAGAAAAATTTACATCCTTGTTCTTGATCATAAAATTGTTGTTCTCCCCCTTTGACAACAATGACAAAGGATTCCTATGGCAACTTCAGGGGTGCGATGGCCTCTCCTCTTGGCTATCAAACTAATCACCTGGCGGAGGCGGCTGGTGCTTACGATATTATAAATTTAGCCCAAAGTCTCAATATTAAAAACTTATGGCTTGAAGGAGACTCCAAAAACATAATTGACTGCCTCCGTGGACCATCAAATCATGGATTGATGAAGCTAAATTGAAATTGGTCAAGTTTGAAAAAGTTAAAATAACACACGCCTACAAAGAAGCCAATGTTGTTGCGGAATTTTTTGCTAATGAAGGAGTTAAGAGTAAAGAAGTGTGTACCTAGCTTAATAATAGCGATCTAAATATTAAAGTCTATGCCCTATTAAACTATGATAAATCACATGGTAAGGCTTCATGTTATCCCTTTCATGAGGATAGGTTCGATCTTTCACATCACAATCATTAGATTGTATGGGACCGAGCTCTGTGGAGTAATTTGCAAGTTTACTTTGCACGCTTTGTTGGTGCTTAGATTTGGCAGGGCCAATTTTAGAAAGGATTGTGTTTGGTTCTTCCTCAATGTTTTGGCCAATATGGGTGGGGATAGAAACCAAAATGAGCCGGATAGCTATGAAATCCAGATGAAAAATGCTAAGGTTTTGAACAAGATAAAAAGTGGAGGTATTATTCCTTTTCTGGAGAAGCTTCATGGTTCTGATCTAGAGGCTACGAATCTCTTTGCCAAAAATTGGCATGATGGTAACTTGACTCTGTTCGGCAGGAATGTGGAGCTCACTGAAGATTTAATTGCCAAAGTTACGGGATTACCCACTAATGGGAAGAAGTTTTTTAGGGAAAGGGCTTACTCTGATGAAGCTGTTATCAGATTCCCCAAAAATGACAAGGAAAAGCAAAACTGGGTCAAAATTGTGAATAGCTACTTTGATGTTGACTCCATAAAATCTATATGGAGAAAGGTCCTTTGGGCTATTATGGAGTATATCATGGTGGGCAGGCATTTTACTAAAGTCTATGGGTACCACTTCGCCCTCCTCAACCATTTTTGCCACAAGGTAAGGGTTTCTATCCCTTATTATCTCTTCTGCTCTCTGAAGAAAAGTTTGGAGGACAATAAAAAGAACCCCAAAAGATTTCCTATTCTTCATACTGGGTTAATTAGGCTTATTGTTGAATATCTACATGTGCATGCCCCTGCTACCTCGGAAGCCAACCCTGATGTTGATAGTGATGATACTGAGCCCAGTGGCTTGGAGGATTTTCCTAACACTTGCCCTGGCCCAAAAGCCCCTAGTTTGCATGTTGGCCCTTCAAGGGAACCAAGTAAAACCTAGATTACGTTTGAGCCCAACTGTCCTCCTCCTAAGATCAGCCCTGCTAGCAAGACTACCCAGGCTAAAAGCCTTGTCTCTTACATCGAAGATTCCTCTAAGTCAGAGGAAGTTGATACCAACATTTATGTGTGCTGTGTGGACCCTTTACCGGACACACATAATGTCGACAATTACCCTGTTAACACTGGTAAAGAGCCCTCCCTGAATTTTATCAACTTGGCTAAAACCAATTCTGAGTCCCATTCTAAACTCCTAGATTGGACCTTCTCTGAGATCAATGAGCTTAAAATTAAAAAATGGGCCCTGCAAAGTAAGATCGAGGAAATGGAGGTTAAGATTGGAGAATTGGGTAATAAAGAAGCGGTGCATAGTAACAAGAACACTGATACCGATGTTGAGTGCTTAAGGAATAACATCATAATTATTGTGGAACAAAACAACCATATAACAAGACACAATGCTATAATTATTAATGCAATGACTGAAAAGCTTGACAAAGCCCAGTAGGGATCTCAGGTGGTTGATCTGGAAGAAACTGAAGATAAAAGCTAGGACACGGATGGAGGTATTTCTAGAAGAAGCCATGCCAATTTCAAGTGCAAGGCCCCCTTAACCCTGAAAATGGTTCAAACCTTAAAAAAGGGGGTGAAAGACATGTAGGATATGGAGGCAGAGACAGAGGCTATCCTTAGGTCTCCGAAGTAATGGGTGTTTTGTGTTTTTTTTCTACTGTCCTTTCTTTTCTGACCCTCTTGGTCCTTTTTGCCTTATTACTGCTAGTTTTTTCTTGGGTAGCTTTTTTTTTTTGGTGGACCTTTAGTGTTCTCTTATCTATTTTGTAAACTTTGTGGTTTCGGGTCCCTGTAAAACCCATTTTACCCTTCTATCAAAACAATGAAAAAGGAATGATAAACAAATAAAACCTACATTATAGCACTTTACACTATCAATAATGATTGAAATAATATAAAACACCTGTAAGTTTCAAGTACAACTCACCATCACATTTCAAGATCATTATTATACCAAGTACTCCACTCCATAATATACCACTGAAACACACAAATTGTTATCCAAAGCTCAATCTTCATACCAAATCCACTTGAGGAAGAAAGCACTGCAAGATGCTATCAAGACACTATGTCAAATTAATATTCTCAAGCAATTATCAACTCATTGAGCGGGTGCATGGAAATGGGTAGCAATTATGTGGACACCCACCATAACGTGAGCACATTATAATGCCCTCACATTATGTCTCTGTTAAATCTAGGCAAGGTCTCAGTGGCTACAACTACAAACAAATAACGCAAGCATGTTATAGCACGCCCATGTTATTAATTGTTAAAAACAAAAAAACAAATGCAAATCTCTTATTTGCATTTTAACTGGTTTTTTTTTTACACCCACGGTCAAAAACCCAAGAATATCGGGCTCGCATTCTAGGAGGATAATTTCTTCACCAAGAATCCCCATTTCTTCACAACGATGGTGTCACGATGATGAGGAGTTGTAAGAGGTAAGGATTCTATGGTTTTTGTTTTGAATTTTTTAGTTTTAGGTTGAATTTGATATCTATTTGTTTGAATTTTTAGGAGATGCAAATCAACCTGCAAACCCTCAAAATCCTCATCAAGAAGACCAACCAAATCCTCAAGATCAAAATCAACCACAACATCAAAATCCTCCACCAATCACTCAACCCCCTCCTACCACTCAACAAAATTTAATGAGTGAAAGTGAGAACAACAAAAAACAAATTGAGGACTTGATCAATAGGTTGAGTGATCCAAATGGTTCAACTATAGAAAGAATGACCCTAGCAAATTCATTGAAATATATGTTCGCAAATTTAGATTCAATTAGCAAAAAAATAACTAGATGGCAAGATAGGAGGTAGGCGGCTAGGGACTATTATGCAAATAAAATATCATACAATGATGTGAAAGATTTAAAAATTACAAAAGGTGGTTTGTGCTCATTATTCACCGACCCACACACAAATCAAAATCTTACCCTCAATGTGAAGAGGTTTCCTATCCATTGGTGCCACCACCAATAGATGAAGAACCGATTTTATGATATCTGGTACATGGTCTTCAATTACCCACCATGCAACAATTGTGAGGTCCTGCAATATTTCCTTGGGAAACTATAGAGTGAGTTCATATTAAAAAAAATCCCAAATTATTTTGATATGAGGGATTTATAGGGGAGAGGTGGGGGGTCAGCTCAAGATATACCTAGTGCACAGTCAGATCCTATGCGGCAAGGTAGATGAGCTCTCACTAGGCCACCTCATGAGCATGTTGTTATGCCTTCTGTCGTGAAGGAAAGTGCTAACATAGAGACATTGCAGGAAATCAGCATTTTGAACCAGAGTGTCATCCATCATACTAGCCCTATTCTACAACGCCATCCAGGAGAATCTTCTAGTGGTGGCCTTCGAACACATGTGTGTCAATCTTGCGGGGCTACCTGTTCACGTGACCCCACCGACCCTGAGGAGACTAGTACGCAGGATCCATCTACAACTATGGAGATGGAAAGGGTAGCCGACATTTTGCATGAGGCATATGGCATTGATAGTCAGGTAAAAGTTAGTGCATGTGTTCATTGAATTTAATTTAGTAAATTTTGATTTTGAAATGCAAGATTAACTAAAAATGTTTTATGATTTTAATAAAATTGCAGGGTCACAGTGTTGAGACTGGATACACTAGACCCCACCAACCTATTTTTGTAGTACACCTATCGCTAGGTAATATAACTAGTAAACAATTATAAGTTTATTTCATATTAATGGCATTGTTTTACAAATGTTAATTTAATATGCAAGTTTGGATGTTGAATAGACTAATATTGGAGGTTTTGAGGGAACACTTCCGAGTGGCGGTGGATTTACTCAAACCTTCACGCAGGTAATAGAATAAAGAGTTTAACTAATGAATCAAGTACTTAGTAGATTTGTGTAGTTTATACATGCACATCGTTGATTACGTTGAATAATTTGTTATTTTATTTTCAGTTGTTCCGAGACGATACACCTCTGAATGTGATGAGGGCAATGAATATTGGTGTGACATCTACTATAAAATCCTCGATGGCTCTGATAGAAGAGGTATCAGGCAAATTAGTAAATTTTAATTTACATTTGTTGTTATAGATGTCAATTAGTGAAAAATCAAACCATTATTGATTCATGTAGTTTTTGTCTATTTGTATGGTTTATACAGGGCTTGATCATGCTTGAGCATGGGCATGAGGATATTTCCCTCATGGAGAGAGATTGTGAGATGGTTGTAAGTTATTATTTTGTCAAATATATCATTTTTTATAATGTAATTTCTATATATTCATGTCTTTACTTCTTATTGTAACAATTAAAACTTCACCATGAACTATTCCTAGGAGGAGTAGCAAGAGCACTCCACGAGTGCAGCAAAAATGAGTGACAGACCTATCGCCATCTGAGGGAAAAGGAAAGGAAAAGATTTTATTTCTTATGCATGGAGAGCAATGACTTTGATTTCAGAGTCCTTTGTTATAAGCCTGCATGGCAGTTTTGTACATATTTTTAATTGGACATATTTGACATTGTATGCCTAGATGGAATTCTCGTAAGCCTATATGGCTATTTTGTACATAGATTTCATACTTATATCAACATATATTGATGTATTCCTACATGGCTCTTTGGTTAATAAAAATATCTTTTATCGATGCCTATCCATATTTCCATTTGAGTGTATACTTTGTGGCTTACATGTTTTCATACATATACCTTGTATTCATTCATATACTTTGTTTTAATTTGTGTATACTATGTATTCGTGTATATACTTTATGAGGCTTACATGCTTTTTAGTACTTGTACTTCCCTTATTGACATGTACATGTTTGAATTATTCATATGTATAATTATTAATTGCTTAGCCCTAGCATTGATCTATGTCATCCTCAATGCATGATCCTTGAGAAATTTCAACGTGTGGGAATTAAATTAGAAATTGTAATTAAATGTTTATTTGGGAAATTAGTTGCAACTTTGGAAATTAATTTATTATTTGAAATTGCATTTTAAATTGCAAGTGGGTTTTTGAAAATTGGAATTTAAATTAAAATTGAAATTAATATCTAATTTGCATGCAATGTGAATTAGGGTTGTAAAAATTGAAATTGAAATTGAAATATCTAATTTGCATGTAATGTGAATTAGGGTTGAATTAAGTATTTTTGATTTATAAGGAATACATGTATTAATTTTAGGGCAAAAAAGTCTTTAGGAAAATTCATTTTTACAGCAGAGAAGAAATTTTGGAAAAATTTGCACAAAGAAGGGTTTGAAGAAAGTTTTGATTGTTGAATTGATTGGAGGAAAGATTGTTTGTATTTGTTGAGTTTTGGATTGGATTCATTGGAGGATTGAATAAAATTCAAGAAATCTTTGGAGGAGGCTTGCATCAGAAATTCATCTCTTCCTGTAGCTTCTTGTACCAGGTTTTCCTCTTTGTGTTTTATTGTTCTTGATTGCTTTTTTTTTAAATAGTAGTGATTAAAGATTTGTTTGTTAAATCTGTTTTAGAAAATAAATTTGATATTAGAAGAAAAGAATTAAATAAATTTACAGCCTTTAGTGAGGTCAAACTATTGGAACTATGGTCTCTATCTGAATTATGTTCTTGAGAAACAATATGTTTCTTTAATATTTTTATTTCTTGAAGAGCACAAAGTAATTCAATTTCACAATTTTCTACCTCAGACTGATTTTTAGATTCTTTATTTGGTGTCTCCTCTGATTCTTTGTTTCAGACCTTTTGAGTTTCAACTTTTGCCATAAATAAAGTTAAGCCTTCATCATCCAGTGAGCCATCAGACTCAAGATCTGAATCTTCTTTTGAAAAAGACTTTTTTTCAGTTGAAAGTTAAACTTCTTTTTAGGATAGTAAGTTTTTTTCTTAAGTTGTCTTTCTAGTTTTTCATCTTCATAAGACTGATCAGCATGAGAAAATTTCACAGCCAAATTTCTAGGTTTGCCACAAGTAGAACATTTAAAAGGCATCTTACCCTTATACTTCTTTTTCAGTTTCTTAACAAGAAGAGCTTCTTTGGAATCAAACATATCAGAGTCACTATCATCTGATAAAGTTTTATTTTCTTCTTTAAAGGTAGTTTCTTTTCTAGAAGAATTATTTTTGTTGATTCTCATTTCATAGACAGTTAAAGTACCTTGTAAACTATCTAGGGTGAGTTGGTCAAAGTATTTTGTTTCTTCAAGAGTAGCAATTTTAGCTTCAAATTAATTTGGTAAAGTTCTGATAACCTTAGTGACAACATCAAACTCCTTTACCTCTTCTCCCAACCCTTTCATAGCATTAACAATTTCATCAACTCTTAAGAAATAATAAGCTATTCTTTTATCATCCTTCGTTTTAATTTCTTCAAACTGATGTTTGAGAGTAAGGACTTTTGACTATTTTCCTTTTTCATTTCCTTGATAAATAGTTTCCACTTTAATCTAGATTTCCCTAGCAGAACTACAATGCATAACCTTGAAAAAAAAATCTTTAGTCAATGCACACAAGACAACATTTTTTTCTCTAGCATTGGTTTCATATTTTTTCCTCTCATCAGCAGATGTGGGAAGAGTAGTTGGTATAGTGTATCTAGCTAATAAAATACTCCACACATCAAGATCTATAGAAGTCATAGATGTTTCCATTCTGATCTTCCAAAACACATAAGACGTTCCATCAAACAATGGAGCTCTTGTAATAGAAGTGCCTTCATGAGCTTGAGACATGTAAAACAAACATCCAAGACCAAAATCAATCCTAGGTTGGGAAACTGACAGAAGACCCTAGGCTCTGATACCACTTGTTGGAAGTGGAACAACACTGAGAGGGGGGGGTGAATCAGGGTTGTAAATATTTCTTATAGGACAAACTAAAAAATCACCACATGAAGTATACTATGACAACAAACACATAAAAATATAGCTTAAATGGACAACATCATAACATCATAATTTTTATAAGAGAGAATGAACAAGCATACAAAACAAATGCCTTTATTTCTAGAAGAAAACAGATCTATACTTCAGCATGAAGAAAAAACTACGCAAATAGTACTGAAGGTTATTGAACTGGATAAGTATATATATCAGAGCAATTGGGGAACCTAAAAGACAATTTCAGCATAAAAGACAGGAGGTAAACATGTGGACATGAAATAATAGAGACACAAAGAGATGCAGAGTGGAAAACCCTCTAGGGGTAGAAAAACCACTCCAAAATGCCTTGCAGGCTTAATCTCAAAAATATATTTACAATATCGTTCTGAGCACCAACTCAGTCACTGAAACAATTTGAAGCAACTACTTCAATAGGAGTACCAATTCCTTATCAAAATCTCTTACATGTAGAGTTCTCTTGTAAAGTAAAGATCTTATAACTGCACTATATGTGCAATTCTAAAAACTCCACTGCACAAGACAATTCATTCCATGATAACATATAGAATATATAACCTCAACTTGTTATCTACAAAACTTCAACCAAATTGAATCTCTGTTGTAGAAACAAGAAATTGTTACAAAACAAATCTGTATCTAATAACCAGGGTTTGTACTAGGAAAACAAAACCCTTCACAAGAATACGTGTACCCATATTGTTCTTCATGTTTCTTTC
Source organism: Sequoiadendron giganteum (assembly GCA_007115665.2). Taxonomy (NCBI): domain Eukaryota; kingdom Viridiplantae; phylum Streptophyta; class Pinopsida; order Cupressales; family Cupressaceae; genus Sequoiadendron; species Sequoiadendron giganteum. The sequence continues at coordinate 153,431,770 of CM021104.1, forward strand.
TTTCATAATGAATCATACACAAAATTCAATTGATTCAAGGTTCAATTGGACAAGGTTTCAAATTTGGCAATTCACAAGAAGACCGTAAAATATGAAGACAACTGTAGTTAGGTATAGAAAAATTAATTCATTAATAGAATGGCGGAATGTAATCATAGCAAAAAAGCACCAGAAGCAATTCCATCTATTCATAACAAGAATCAATTGCATTTCTAAATAATTTTTGAACTCTTGCACAAAGAATAAGATAAAAGATAGCATAGACAAAGCTCGTTAAATTTTAGAAACATTCTAACAGAAGCATAGATAAAGCTCATTAGCTTTTAGAATTTTTTTATCAAATGAAATCTAATGCTTAAACTGGCATATCAAAGAAACTCAATCTAAATTTGAATGCTAAAATTTGAATCTAATGCTTAACTTGTCATGGGTTCGAGCCCTCCTTCTAGTGCCAGATGTAAGTACTCAACCTAAAAATGTTAAACTTAAACAAAAAATTCATATATGTTAATTTAAACAAAGAAAACTATGTGCTCCTATGAGATAATTCATCATGAACTACATATGCAAACAAAAAATAAGAAATAAAACCAACTAAATGAAAGCTCATAAAACACAATCAAACCCTATCCCATAGTGGGAGTGGTGCTCCTTTGATCTGGAAAGGATTCCCTTTCCCACCCCCTTGATAAGCTTCTGATGATGATGAAATATGCAAGTTCCTATAGTGCAAATACCCAATATTGTAGTTGATAATGAAAATGCTTGAGATTGTAGGTCAATTTGTAGTAGAAGTGCCCTATATTTATAGGTTGAAGGCTTGCAAGATAGAGTGATGGGAGGAATTTGGGATTAAACATGAGCCAATGGAATGGTGACACTTGTCAATATGATAGTGGAAGACGAATAAACACATTTTGAAGAATGTGCAAGTGGTTGAGGATTTGAGGGGTGTAAGAGAGATTAATGGCTTTGTAAGAGTCATTAAATGAATGTGGTTGAGATATTTTGGAAGGGAAATGGGTTGGGAAAGAAAGTCAAATAAGTGGAGCTAATGAAGGAATATTTATTGGGAATATGACTTGTGAGGGAAAATAGGGGTAATTAGATAATTAAATAAAATGGATCTCATGTGCAAGTGGGTAGGTTAGTCAAGGGTTTAGGTTTGACCCAAGTTGAGTCAAAACCTAGAGGATGGGTAATTAGGATTATAGGTTAATAAATTTAGATTAATTAACTTGGAGTAATCTTAGTTATATTACATTTGATTTAGATTATTTGATTTATCAAATTAGATGAGAGGACCCTTAGGACTTTAATTAAATAAATTAATTTATTTAATCAGACATGATGAATATTGGTGAATTAATCTAATAAATTGCTTTAGTTTCATATTTTAATAAAGGAATTTGATGTTAATTAGAACGAGATTAGATGCATTGTGTTAGTTGATTATTTGAGTGTCTACAAAATCAATTCTAGGAAGTGTGTCACCAAAATGTATATACCTTGGAACTTTTTCACTCATTTTGGCCTTTTTCCATTAGATTTTGCCGTTGTTTTACCTTGGTTCAATCTTGTAAGCTTGCAATTCAAAAATAACCTAACGGTGTTTTACTAAGGTGTTGTGAAATGTTGTAACACATTTCCTCACTTTTCTAAGACCCTTTCAACATAATTCACCTAAATAACACCTTCTCGCACACCTTTATAAAAATCATGACAAAGTGTTGTAAGGTATTGTAATATATTTTCACACTTAACTAGGCTCATCACCCATAAATTAACCCTTTTACTATTATAATTTGTCCCCTTAATGTACTTTTAGTCCTGACCTAAGTGTGTTTCAAGAGGCAAAGTTGATTAACTTCACTAAACACAAATTAATTCCAGACCACGACTTGAAATTGCCCAAGTGGACCAGGTCACCACCTTCGATGATCTAATCCCTTTACGCATATATTTCAAATTCCAAATAAAAAAATTGTGGGAATTTTTCCCCAAAACCCTAAGGTCGTCCTATCATTAGTCATTTTATAGAAAATTAGGGTTTTGCATGTACAAATAAGGGCTTTCATCCTCATTTTGCTCTCTTCTTGGCTCATTTTTTTCACCTTCACTCCTCTTGACAAGCACTCTAGCGTTCAAGTCTTTCAAAGAAAGCAAACAAGCATTAGGGTTTCACAAGCCATTTCCATTCGAGTTGCTCTTGCATGTTGCAAAAATATTCAACAAAGGATTTGGTAAGTGTTTACATTGCTTTATCATTCAATCATATTTCCTTCCCTTGTTTCTCATTTAGATCTAACTATCAAAATGGGCTTTGACTAAGGCGAAACCCAAATCTCTAATCCTAACCATTGTCTCCTTCTTTGTGTGTCTATTTGCAGATTTGGGTATTTTGCAGGTGGAAGATCATTCAACAAATAATCCAAGCTCACTAGGGTTGAAGAAACCCTAGTTACACCTTGGAAGACACCTATAGGCCGAAAATCAATGTTTGTGGTCCGAACACTTGGAGGAATAAAAAGTGCAAATCAAGAGCCTCTCTTTCCACCTTCAAATTTTTAGAAAAGGAAAAATAGAGTGAAAACAAGCAATGTGGGATTATTCAACATCCAATGGCCAAGTGTCACTTGTCGAGATGTGAATGGTTGAAGGTTGTGTACATTTTGGCCAAAGTGCCAATAAATGCAATTACGTAGAATTTCAAATTAGAGAAATGACATGTGAGAGGGAAAATGGAATGAAATAAATGCCAGTTGGCTCAATGCACAAGGAGATGTAAGAGGAATGAATGCCTTGTTGGATGTACAAATCCTTTTGGAATTTTTGAATTCAAATTGAGGGAATATTCCCTTTTGATGCCATGTGATGGAAAATACATGAATTAATAAATCGATTAGATCTATTTTCATGTGAAAGTTGCATTCTCTAGAAGATTTTATTGATAGGGATTAACTTAATCAAGATTTTCAATAATTTAATGATGGATTAGAAGATATGACAACTTTGAATTAAATTGATGAATTAGTTTAAATTAGAATTGAGAGGAATTGATTAATTGAATAAATGATTTTGATTTATTTAATTGAGTGGGAAAGTTTTAGATTAAATCAAATAAGGTTTAGTTTATTTAATTTGATAAGAGGACTTTAGAAAATTTAGTCAAATAAAATGATTTGTTCAACTAGACAGAGACATAGGATTAATTAAATTAAGTTGATTAATTTAATCAAAAGACTTAATCAAATAAACAATGATTTATTAAATTAAGAGACAAAATATTATGAAAATATGAGAGTATGATTCAAGAAGAAATGTTGTTAATAATCAAGATCAAGTGTGTCAAACCGAATTTGCACATTTTCCATGTGTACAACAACAAGTGATGGATGGTTGTGAAGATTCTTCATCAAGTTAATAGGTGATTTTTTAGCATGAATTAGTGGTGAGTCCCTTTGATATTTTGATATCATGCAGATAGTCATAGAAGGGAGCTTGTGGTATAGTGGGTAACCCACAACCCCGTGAAAGACCATGATGGAGGTTGTGGTATGGCAGTATGGAAATCACAACCCCAAAATAGTTTAGTGAAGGAGTCTATGATATAGTGGTACATACCCCACAATCCTCCATGAAGAGGGCCCACAATATGGTGGTAAGCTGCAGACACCATGATGGATGTTTGGATGGTTTGTGGTGGAGCGGTGTCATGCGATATCATAGTAAAAGACAACGGTGATGTTAGGTGGTGATGAATGATTGAGTAGGGATGACATGGAGGTTCTTCATCAAGGAGACCTTGTATCAAAGTGAGTTATGCTTTAGTCTCTTCGATGACCCAGTGGGGACTTGATCGGTGGAATTCCTAGATTTTAGGGAGAGATGCTTTGGTCTCTCCTTGACACAATGAAGAAAAAGTGAAGTGTGATGGTGAAGTTAATTCCAATCAGGTGCAAATCACCTAAGTCAATGGTCGCATGAACGGTAGTGCATAAATGGTGTAACTATCTAGGTGACACTAATGCTGTAGGGAAGTGGACGATGACACTAAGGCAACCATGGGCACCAAAATTGAATGTGGATTATGTTGACATAAGGGAAAGGGAATAAAACACATGGAAGGAAGGGGCAACCCTAGGTCATGGAGGTTTAGGAAGAAAAATTGCATCAAACCTCCATGCCCTCCATCTCCACCCCCTTCACCTCCACCTCCACCCACTCCACCCACTCCACCTCATAACCCCCCACCTCCACCACCTGCATCTGATGGTTCTCGCTTGTAAGAAGAGATTGATGTGAATGCTAGATCCATTCAAGATCAAATTGATGCTTTTATAATGAAGAATGTATTCCACCACATTTGAGGCATTTTGCATCTACGATGCAAATTATTGTTCATGTTGTTAGGTCCATTGATCCAGAATTAGACAAGAATCAAAGATGGCTAGAGGAGAGGAGACAGTCATGTTCTGAAAATGAAAAAAAAAGAAATGAAGAGATGCAGTAGAGAGCGGCAACACTTTATTTTAAGACAATGATCTTAGTGAATTTTATTGAATTTTGCAGTTCGCACTGACAATGATCTTATTTTTATAATGAATTTGACCTTGGATGCATATTTTATAAAGAGTTTGGTTGGATGGATATTTTTTGGCTGGATGGATCTATTAATTAATATTGTATTCACTTTTTAATTGCTAGTTCTTCTAACTATAAGTTTTAGAGGTGTATCTATGATGGATTTCATTCACAAATTTTGAACTTTTTAAGAAATGTTTTGATATAATAGACACTAAACGAATCATTATGTCTTAGAATATGACTTTGTTTTGATTTAATAAACCCTAAAGCCAAAAGCCATCATATATTATTAATTACATTGTTTAAATGTACATTTTAAAAAACAATATATATTTAACTTAATGAAATCTGGTTTCCTTGAGAAACTTCACCAAATTTTATCCCCTTAAGACATCATTTTTTCCTAGGACCTTCATTCATAGATCCCCTTAATTCATCCTATTACACTCCCTTAAGCCATCACAAATTTTCCTAATGAAAAATATTAATGATGTAATTTTTAATGAGATTTCATATCACATTAAAAATTAAATTTTATCCCTTTAAGACATCATTTTTTCCTAGGACCTTCATTCATAGACCCCCTTAAGCCATCCTATTATGACCCCTTAAGCCAACACAATTTCTCCTATTAAAAAATATTAATGATGTAATTTGTAATGAGATTTCATATCACATTAATGAGCTTTTTATGTGTGTTTTAAGTTTTTTTTAGTATGTGTACATGTACAAAGATTACATAGTTAGATCTTACATTTTGAAATTTGTACGTGTATGATCAAGTTAAATGATGTATGTATGTGTACGCACATGTATCCTAGAATTTTTTACACTCATGTATGGTAATGATGCATGCATGCTAATTTTGTATAATTTTTCCAGGTTCATTTATATACATCATGGATCAATTTAACATTAATGATATTCTTAATGATCTACCTTTTCAGCCTCCCCTCCACCTCATAATCCCCCACATCCAGTACGAGGATTTGATGAGGCTCACTTATGAGCCAAGATCAATGATAATTTTATATCCATTCATAACCAAATTAGTGTTATTCAAAATGAAGCATTGGTTTCTCCACACCTAAGGTGTTTTTCATCCGTAATGCAAAACATTGTCAATGTCACTAGGAATATTAATTCAGACTTAGATATGAATTGATGATGGCAAGAGGAGATGAGATAATTTTATTCATATGGTCTCTCCTACAAAGATATTTTGGACTTGAAAATAACAAACTCGCATCTTGCACCTTATTTTACCAACCATTTCACTAATATACCTATTCCTACAAATAAGCCTAGGATATCAATGAGGTCGTGCACACATCCACAAATGGCTACACAGTTTTGGGAGCAATGGTGGATGGTATTTGACCATCCACCACATGCTAATTTGGAGGTCCCTTTATACTACCACATGCTAATTTGGATGGTATTTGACCATCAACCAAATAAACTTTTAAGTGAATTGATTTTTGGAGGACTAAAAATAATCACGATCTCAAAATATTCGAAGCTACTCATTTTTAATCTCCTTACTCATTTTCATTGTAGTTGTAACTACCTCTTGTGATACTATGGATGATGTATGAAATTCCTTCAACTAGTTCCATTAGCTTTCTTTTCCAGTCTTATGTTAGTAGTGGTGTGTTCCTTGTTAGTGTAGAATATTCTATGACATATTCTCTCATGTTTTTTTTTCTTTTTGAAGATAAGATTGCTTATGTGTAATTTTTAGCCTTACTCTTTTATTGAGTTGTATGTCACTTTTCAAGGAGTGGTTTCTCTCCTTTGCACTATATATGCACATCTTCTCATGAGTTTATTTATTTTAGATCGTTATGGATTATTCATCTTTCTATGTTATATTCTTTCTTGCAACATTTTGTGTTTTCTAAATAACTTATAGGACATGTGATTTGTTCTCTATCATACCCAAATTTTATTGACAATCAATCTAGTATATCATGACGAAATTTGCATTCCTTTCCAAGTGTTTCCAAAACTTGTTAAATAATCTTGTAATGAGCCTAGTTCTTAAAATTTTTACTATTTTTTAATTTGTGTTACTCTCTAATTCCTTTAATATAAAGACCCCACCTAAAACATAAGATTAATTTATTTACCTAAAATAAATGTATTTTTACTTAAGGTATTTTTTTATTTTTCCAAAAACCAAAACTTATTAATTATTAATTTTATTTGTGAACAACCAATATTTTTTTACTAAATATAATATAAGTATATTTATATAAACACTACTTAAATAATTGTATGTGTAATAGATAGATTGAATATTAAGTGAATACATTAATTATTTATTAAACTAACATAGATACTTAAATACATGTACCTAAAATAAATAATTAAATAAAACATAAAACTATTTTATTTTAGATTTAATTTCTTTTAATTAAAAAATATTATATTTTAGGAGAATATTATTATTTAATATATAAGTTATTATGTATACATTATCACATTCATAAGTAAACAAACCATAAATAAATAGAACATACAACTATTTTATTCATTTTCACACATAAATAAATAAGTAAAACATATGAGTTATTTTAGAATAATTATATAATATTTTGATTGTACTTACATAAAAATATATAAAATTTAATAGAAATTAGGGTTTAACTTAATATATTGATTGAAAAAACTTATATATGTGTGAACACTAATTATAATGATTTGATCACACTTTAAACATATAAAAAGTTAAAATGATATTGTAATGAGCATTAAATATGTTGAAAGAACTAATCATATTCCACTATCTATTTTCTATTTAATGTAATCATTATAATTTATTTTGAAGAAGAAATAATCATGAGCCAATTGAAATATTTTCAAGCTTCAAATTTAAGAATATACGTTTTATATTTTTTAATAAATAATTTTTTTATTGCATTTAAAATGTGGAGATAAAATTTAACTTCTCATAGTTTCAAAATTGTTCAAAATCTTTGAAAAACCTAAGTGAAATATTTGAGATGATGCAAAAAATAATTTTGATAGCACATCATTTTCTACCTAATTAATAGCCTACACATTTAAAAAAAAATTATCATTTGAAATGCATTTAATATCCAAAATCTATTAATGAATAGTTTATATTAATTAGACATAAAAAAATTATTTCTATAATACATGTGTAAAACCTTTCTAAATTTTTTTTGATAACCTTCTTAAACCTATTCTATTTAGGTAGAAGCTATCTTATTTAAAATATAAATGCATGAATACAGGCTATTTTATTTATGTTTTGTGTACTTCATTAATTGATAATGTCAAGCTTTGATTTTTTTAATATTTAATCTTTTAGTTGCAGGGACTTTTGAGACCATATTCAGGTTATTTTGTCCACATATTGACCCTAAGAAATCCATGATAATGAATCTGAATAACTGAGCTAATCCTCATCCAGGCTAATGAATCTCCCAAAAGCAGTTGTCAAACCAAGTCCAGGCTGATATAAATGAATCGAAATGTGATTCAATGGTGCTCTGGAACACTGCATTTCACAGGGGCATACGCTAATTGAGAATCTGGTGGAGCCAATGAATAGTATTCTTTCTAAGGAGAGGAAAAGCAGTTGGGGAAATAGGAAACAAACCTGTAATTGTCCTTACTTTTCTCTGATGATCCCATCTTACCCCATCAAACGATTTGGTGGCTAACTTTATGCTCAAATGAGTATTCCAGTAGAGATCGCTGAGTCAATGAAAATCAGAGATAAACTGTTCTATTTTAAATTTCGATCAAACAGCGGGAAATTTAGGCAGATTTGAAATTCAATTTAAGCGCGTTGGGCAATTTAAACAGATTTGACACCTCCATGAATGTCAGCACTTGCATCCTCCCATTCTCTGCTTATTTGGAATGTTATCATTGTCCAGTTCCTTGAGGAATTCAGTATGAGTGAATGGCTTCTTCTTCAAGGTAACCCACAGTCCTGTGAGCAAGCAAGTACAGCGTAAAGTAGGCGTTGAAGAGCACTCCTTGCACTGTGAACACCAAGGCTCTCTCATACCATTTGGGATTTTACACCTCCATGAATGTCATCACATGCATCCTCTCATTCTCTGCTTCTTCTACAAGACCCTTTATCCATCCTCCACTGTCTTGGAATCTCCTCACTGACTTGCACTGTACGAGCATTCCTCCTACCGCCGTAGGTACAGCAGCCACAGTTTCAAGCATCATGCACCTTCAATTTATTTCGATCTTCATCGGCAATACATATCCACTTATATAGCATAAGTTCTAAGTTCTACCTGAACAGAACAAACAAATTAGAAAACCTAAGAAAGCCATCAGTATTCAATGTTCATATCTTTTCACAAGACTGGGATGGTTATACATGCAAAATGCACAAAAGAGAAAATTTTAACAGCCTACGAATATGTTCAGAATATGCACCTGCAGGGAACTCATCACCTCTTCATTCCCTTGTCCTCTGCTCCTAAATAAATCCTAACTAATGAAATTTGAGGCAGAAAGTCGGTAGGTGTGATTTGTTTCTCCTAAAAGCGATAGATTATGATGGCATCTGAGGATATTGTTATGATCCAAGGGAAGACACCATGTAATGAGCTCTTGCCTTTGGAAACAATGGCACTGGAATCTCTTATATGAGTTCTCCCACAGCCAAGGATGAGAGCTGTAGGCGTGATTATCTCAATTCCTGACTAGCTTTTGGGGTTGGATCACGGAAAAATGAATAAGAAAAAGTGGTTCTTAAGGTATTTGATAAATGCTTTTCTTTTGTTTTCTCTTACTTTCTCCATCAGAAATCAGAAAAATTTGAGTATTACGATGGTACATTTGATGAGATTGTTTTCAATTTGAAATTTTATGTTTTGTTTATCTGAATTTTTT
>CM021104.1:153441352-153480648 GCA_007115665.2 Sequoiadendron giganteum
CTCAATCATTCTTAGATTTTGTGCAATCTTTCAAAAAATTGTATAGGGAACTTGTGTTAATGCAAACCAAGACTTATTCAACATGTTTATAAGAATCATGCTCAATTAGAAACCACTGCATTGTGTGCACCCTATAAATCATTACAAAATATTTTCTTCTATTCAAAATATCTCTTCAATCTATTGCATTTCTTTATGCTTTGTGGAATGTTGTTCAAACTATCAAGTATCTTTATGCACGGGTGTGTAATACATGTCTCTTCAAACTATCGAGTTTCTTCATGCTTTAAGGAATGCTCATACACTATTTAGTATTCATCAACAACATAAACTTAGCAAGCCCCAAAGCGAGTCTACCAGTCTGCCCTTGGATAGCTAGATTTGGCACCCATGGTCTTCATCAAAACCACCTCCCATTCAATATGGCACCCATGGTATTGTTTTAAATGTGACACAAAGATGGTCTTTCTTTTTTAAAGGTGTCACTTACAACATTAGTTCAGAAGTCGACTATATACATAATCTTCTTAATATGAGTTTGAAAGGAATTAGTTTAAGAAATCTAAATCTTTTTTAAATTATGGAATGGAGACTTCACATTTTGTCAGGCAATAAAAGTGAATTTTTAAATTGTGCAATTGAGGCGATTTGTGTCTTTTTAAAAATTGTGGAATAGGGGCAATCTTTGCTTGACATTTAGCTAATATAATCAATGTTGATATAATTGTTGAGAAAATTGCTGCTTTATATCATTGCCATGGAGCTTTTCCTTTAGTCATAGTGTGGGGACCAAATCACATAAAATCCATATTGATTTGAGTTTGATGAATATTGACTGCTAAATATTTAAAAGTATATATATTAAATTTCATTTAAATAATAAAAAAGAGAGTAAATAAATTTATTCATAATAATTTGATTTTTAAAATATTCTTCTAGTTTTGTAGGCATGCCTTTTCCTTTAACAAAACATAAAATTTCAAATTGAAAACAATCTAATCGAATGTACCATCATAATACTCGATGTTTTCTGATTTCTGATGGAGAAAGTTAAGAAAAAAGAAAAGAAAGACACTTATCAAATACCTTAAGAACCACTTTTTCTTATTCATTTTTCTGTGAGTCAACCCCAAAAGCTAGTCAGTAATTGAGATAATCACGCCTACAGCTCTCATCCTTGGCTATGGGAGAACTCATATAAGAGATTCCAATGCCATTGTTTCCAAAGGCAAGAGCTCATTACATGGTGTCTTCCCTTGGATCATTATAGAATTTTATAATAATTATTAGTAACTTTATCATGCAGTATCAATTGTAGTAATTTGAACTGAATATTGAGGGTTAGCCTTTTTTAAATTAAAATTATGAAAAAAATAAATGTTTAACTAAAATTTCTCAATCAATGCTTTACAAAATTTTACATTAAATATCTATATTCTTCATTGAATTCTTTAACCCTATTTTTTATTATAGTATAGATATATGATTCAATTTTTTTTATAATAGAAAATTTGAATTATACACCCATTTTTTATGAAAAATAAACAAGTTCAATATCAATTGTTGATAAATTTAATATTTGTCAAAATATAACTTTAATTGATGAGATTCAAGGCTTGGACTAAACAAACATGAAAATATGAAACTTATATGAAAATTTAAAATTTAGTTTCCTCAATATGGAATTACAATGATTATAACCATCTTTTTTATGCTGCTAAAAATCAACCAACATAGCATGCTTATAAACACTACCTTATGTGAACTTCTAATAGAAATATATGAAGAAAAACAACATAATAAGATAATAACAATCACGCACAAACAAAAAACATAAAAGCATAAAATAAAATAGAATTTACATGAAGAAACCCTTGTGGGAAAAAACTTCACCAAGAAGAGAAGCCAAGTATGCATCATCATCAACTAAATGAGATTATAGTACAACCACTTTCATTCTCTTCTTTGGCACCAACATGGAATCAAGTTTGTGTGCCTTGAAAAACCTCCTCATGCCTCAACTTGTCATTGTTCTTGTAGATTAAAACTATACTTAACTATTTCTCATGCTTTCTATATCCAAAGAGCTGATTTTATAGATGTGTGAAAAGGTCTTAAGCCCAAAACAATGCTTCCAACTTGGGCACCCACACTTGGAAGATAAACATTATAATAAATGCAATAAATGATGAAAAACCAAGTGACACTTGTTGCCTCTTTGGAAGCTCGCACTTGGAGAGTCGCAATAGTCATTCATTTATCATTTTATATTATCCTTTGTGAATAGAACCAAAGATGTTAATCTCTCACTACAATCTAAGTTTAGAATCCTAAAAGATAGCATGCAAACCTATAATTGTCTTTATATAGAGCACCCTGTGGCTCGATAGGCTCAAAAGATTAAAAGGATTATATATCATGTGAAGTTGGAACAAAACTTTCTTTGTAAATATCTTCCACACTAAGTGCTCCATGCTTACTAATCTAAGAGATATTCAAGCTATGATGGAGTCTAGAGTTATTGATTATTAAATTTCAAGGAGAGAAAGGGAGCTCAAATAGGAATGGTTCCAAGTTACGAAGGAGGAAACAAAAATATATAATATAATGGTGTAATAGAGAAAATTTACACCCCTAGGAAAATTCCCCATTTACATCACCCCTACCTTAGAAAAATAATGGATTATTGAGATCCACATCTGCCACATTTTTCCGTCCACTTGGTGCCTCATTTTGGTGATGATGGAGGAATATTTTTGGGGATGTATGCACGCCACATGGATGCACATGCACTATGATTCCATCCTAATAGTGTTGTTCCCTATGGAATCCACAGAGGCGTTACATTTCTCCATTGGCAATGAAGTGTAACGTCTCTACCTCCCTTGACCAACAAGAAATGAGTCTCTTGCCTCCTTTTCTACATTCAAATTCTCTATCTCTCCATTCTTCCATTCCTTCTTGGAATCTTGAGAATTCTACTTCATTCTCATACTTTCAAGCTTCAACAACACTCTTTTTTGGTTACACGTTGTTTGTTTTTTAGCTCCTACACTTCGTTTATTGAAACAATGTTGTTATTGGAGGGCTTTCAAGATCTCTCCTCATACTTACCTTGAGTGCTCATAGTTGTGGAGGTTGTATTGTTCTTCACTATTTCTCTTTGCATCACTTTGTGTATTTACATAGCATACTTTTTTTTGGTGATTGCTCTTAGAATTATTTTCTCTATTTCTACATTACTTTCCATATACTATTGCTACATATAGTTGTGTGTAGAGGTGAAACATCAAAGTGGGTGTCTAACTGAGGAAGTCCTCTAAAAACAATCCCAACATTTTCCTTCATCTTATGTGTGTAGGTATTTTCACATGGAGCTCTTTGAGGATTCGACTCTCGAGTAGAAAGGTCTGTTTTTCTTAGCTTCTCCTCTTTAATTATAGCTTAGATTATAGGTAATATCTTATTGTTGTACTTCAATTTTGTACCTTTTCAAGTATTTTTCTGGAGTATAAAAGATTAGTAGGTCAGAATTTAGTTGATTTTCTAGTGTTTTAATATTTTCCTAAGACTTTATGTTTATAAAAATGCCAAAACACATATGAGATTCCAACATGTGATGTTGGAGTCCATAGTGTACTCTATCATCCCTAGACAATGAGCTATTTTGGTAGTGTATTGAACCCTCAACATCAACTCTCCTAAGCCAATGAAATATTTGGTTTTGCAGAAGAATAGTAGCACCTAGATTGTTCTTCCTTTTTTACCTCAACATTTTAACCTTTTCAATTCACCTAGAAAAACTTGAGGTAGTTTAGGGTAGTCTATTTTTTAGGAATCTCCTATGACCTAAGGTCCTCAAGCATCGAGTCCCCCTTCTCTAAAATTTGGTGAACCTACTGTCAACTATTTTGATCTTGTCCCTTGGTATCAAAGGACCTTCTCTCATCCCTTAGGCATATGTTTTGTAGGTTCATGCATTGTAGGGAATATAGCCTTGCATCCTGATCTACAACCCCTAGCTACGTAGTTAGAATGGTCCATAGATATTTAGGGAAAAAAACTAGGTAGGTCACTATTAGATGTCTGAACCGTTGGAGTCTACCAAGTTTCTTTCACCTGTGTACATAAATATGGTTTTTTTTGCATGCATTCCTCTTGCCCGACCTACGAATGGATCACCAGACATATATTTTACATCATAGGATCTACCTATGAAAAAGAGCCTTGCCGCTTGTACATTGATGTCCGCATCAATAGGAACATCATAATTGGTGTCTTGGTTGACCCCATGAGTCATGTGAATGTTATAATGGAGGAGATTATAATGATAAAAAAAATTCATAGGGAGGAACACAAGAAGTTGAATACCACCATACATACACATGATGGACTCTCAGTCCTTCCTCTTAGTTATATCACCCTTTTGGTCTTGGTAGGGCTTAGGGCCATAGACACCTGTTTTGATATCATTCCAAAGTTAGATTTATTCAGAGTGAAACTAGGAATTCCATGGTTGGTTTCTATGGATGATGTCACTTTTGTTATTCATAAATGTCTTAATTTTTCTCATGAGGGATCTATACATGACACTAGATAAAAACCATTTGTGTTGTGTGGGGCCTACTCACTAGATCACTTTTGGCCCACCCTAGTCACTCCACTTACCCCTAGGATGGACTTGATGTATCACACCTATGTCAAGTATAAGACTCAAGGCACAATACTGAAATTAACATACCCTACATCCCCTACATTATCTCTACCAAAGGTTGCATGATTGTGTAGAAGCAAGCCTCCTCCTCCTCTAAACAAAAGAGGAAGAGGAAGCTTGCTCATGCCCAAGATCATTCAACTTATTCTACTACTTCATCTAATTTTTCCTCTTTCCCTATTGTGATGCCCTTGACCCCTACTCACATGCCTTGCCTAGGGAACTCGATGGTGCCTCTTGGAAAAAATCCAACCATCAATTGTTCAAAATTTTGTCTTTCCCATAATGCCTAAGCCCATCATTTATGGTGAGGGGAAGGGCCCTCATGTCTTTTTTCCCCTATGTCTCAATCTTTGCAGCCTCCTACTACTCCTACCCCACAAGCAATGAATGGGAAGAGGCCCATTTCTTAGGAACTTGTGTGGCCTTCTCCACTTGTTGTCATTTTGCTCCTACACTTTCTACTTCTACGTCTGTCCAAGAGGCTTTCCTTCCATCGACGATAATTGTGGAGGACATGCATATGGTAGAATAGGAGCCTCTTGTCCCTTCTCAAGAAGTGACATCTAGTTCCTGGAACCAACAAAACTATCTTGTGCATGTGCATAAAAGTTGAAGAAAGGATATGGCAGCCAAACAAGCCAACTTTTGGGTAAAAGTACAAATTTGTGTCACACTTTTGGCCAACTTATCAGCATAATTGAATTTATGTATTTCTAACTATAATTTAATTTTGGTCAAACCTATGATCTAGTAAGATTGATTTTAGCTAAGTTAGATATTTCCAAAACTTTTTTAGCTAAAATTGTTGGCTAAAAATATATGGAGGACCACTCGGAGGCCAATTTACCAAAAAATTAAAAGTACTTGAAAAATTTGAACTTTCAATAACTCCTAAGTTCACATGTAAATAACATTTTTAAAAAAATATAAAAATACACTTTTGTAGATCCATAAGTGTAGTTTTCAAAAATATATTTATTTTAATAGTTTAATAAATTTTTAATTTTTAGTTTTTTATTTCTACTAAAAATAGGTTATCAACACAAAATATTAGGCAGATTACCATGCACCAAGGAAAAATGCTAAAACTTATTAAAATTTTGAAAAAAATATGATGCACTAGATAAATGAATCTATATCAAGATGCTATATTTTTTCCATTTTACATAAATATTTAATATGAAAGTTGACGTCGAATGGAAAAAATTATTTTTTGATACACACACATTTTAATATTTATTTAAGAATATATAATTATCAAAATTGGAAAAAAAATATGTGCATGCACTAAAGTTTCAAGTTATAAATACACACAAAAAAAAATTGAAACAAAAAAAAATTACTATAAAAAGTTTGGCATCTCATGTAGCTTCATTTTTCAACATTTTTTCAGCAACTAAATTATGTATTAATTTATGAAAAAATAGTTTAAAATAATTTGTATTTAAAAAAAGAAACTATATAGGAGCGAATTTGTACCCCTAATGCAAATTCCCCTTTTACCCCTCTCCACTTTAGAAAACCAAATTTGGAGGCTTAATTCCACATAATCTCGTTGCTCTTCACCCACTTGGCACCTATTTTCATTGTTGGTGGAGGTGTTTTTTTCGGGACACCCACATGATGCGTAGACGTCAGTGCAACATGCTTATGACCTTGGTAAATTTTGCGACCTTGGTAAATTCTTGTAGCTGGATTGTGCAAAGATGTTAGATTTCCTATTAGAAATCAAATTGTAATACCTCCCTTCTGTTGGTCGACCCGAATATGGTCATTCCTTCATTTCTATTCTTTATATTCACCTCATATTCCTTCATTCAGAGGCTAGTTGATATCTACACACTCATTCACAAGCTCTTGGCATTCACTCCAAGCATTGTAGTAGTATTTTTCATTCCATAGCAGCAATATATTTACTCCATCACTTCAATAGAGCAAGTGTAGGATGACTCCATTCTAGAAAAGGCTTGAGTTCCTCTCATATCTCTCCTCCACTAGACTTGAGCCCTTTGGATGGAGGTGGTAAGCTCCTCACCCATCTTCTCTATTACTTGGTTGAGTTAGCACTTTATTGTTTTGTGGTGTTTTGTGTACTTTTCTTGTATTTCCTTCTTTATCACATTATTTCTACATCATTGAAAACTTGATTTTCCATGGAGGTGGAAACACCAAAATGGGGGTTTGACTGAGGTAAACCACTAAATATCCTTCCAACATTTTCCCTCTTTTCTGTGTGTAGATGGAGAGATCTTGGAGTAAGCTAGTGAAAAGGTTATTTTGTGAGATCGTCTTTGTCATTCGCTTATCACACTCATCTTCATGTTTTATATTTCATACTGCTATTTTGCACCTTTAGAAACTAGGGGTCTTATTGGTTTCACAAAAGTTGAGGCCTTACAATATAAGTGTGTTTAATCTATTTTTCACTAGTACTATGTATGTAATAGATGTTAGGAGCAAACTATCATATATTAGGATCTAGTTGGTTATTTATAGTAGCATGAAGGTGATAGATACCATAAGATACACATATTATAATAACCAATTTAGCTATGTTTCACCATTACTATATAAGTGGAAAATTCCAAGGCCTACGCCATTATAAGTTGGATTGACCTTTTTTAGTCACATTAAGGAAATAAAAGTAACTTAAGAGGTCCAGATTTGTTAAAAAATAATCAATGGCCATATGTGACTTATGTTGTTACACTTCTTATTAAACTAGATTAGTTAATCTTGCATTTCAAAAATGAAATTTAATAAATTCAATTCAATGAACTTGCTAACATTTACCTTAGTATAAAGGCCAAAAGTCTCATTCAAGAGGGTATCTTTCATCACCAACTGGTCAGTTGTAGATGTATCCAACATACCTACCTCCTAACTATCTATGGGGTCATAACCATAGGGTGACCCACAAGCCTGATAAATATGGGGTGGAACCCTACCCCTCAAATTCTACCTCGTCTCACGCTATACTATAAGACTGGCATGCTCTATGATGCTCTAGGTCAAGGAACTAATGCACTATAATGTCTCAACCTTAACACTCTCCTTTACAATGGAAGGGATAGCCATGTTCTCGTAAGTTGGTCTAGAGAGTTCTCTTCTCGTTGGCCATTTTTTATCAATGCATGCCCCTAGTCTATTCTATGCACACCCTCTACCCTGGAAGCCCCACATATCAAAATATTTAGGGATTTTGTTAAGGAAAAATGAGCGCAATAGAGTTTCCTCAAGAAATATCAAGTTGGACCTCATTATTGTTGCATGGAGGATGGTCAAAAACCATCCACCACCTCTACCAAAAATGGTTCTTTATCCCTTAGTGATTGCAACAATGGATATGAAACATCTTTCTCATAGGGAATAGAGGTTGATTTGTCTATGGGTTTGTGAAAAGGGAACACAAGTCAAATTTTGTACTTTTTTCACTTTTGAATTGTTTGTAGGATAGTTTATCTCCATAATATTTTCTATACTCTCATCTCTTCTCCACCCAACCACTTAATTACTTGTGTAGGATCTTTCAACCTTGCAATCAACTCCTCAATTTATTTTTTTCTTATTTTTAATTTCCCCGATTAAATTTTATTGAGTTCTAGGAATATGTTGAGGAATTATCAGAGGAGTTTGTTGAGGTGGTTGTTCATTAGGTATTTGGTCATGAGGTGAAGAAGGATTTTAAGGAAAAGGATTTGGATTATCAACTCCTGAAAAAATTAAGAAATTAACTCCAAAAACCTATTAAATCTACCTATGTAATAACAAATTGACAAAAATAAAAAACTTACTCCTTTGAGCTCCCCATCAACTTGGTAGCATTCTAGTGAAGAATTGGTGAAGAATTGATGGACTAACCATGAGATTTAGGCTCTCAATAATGTGAGCATGCTTGGGAAGGTTTTATAGGTCATAGATGGGAAAAAAGCATACTAAAATAATGAATTGACTTTTTTTTTTTTGTATAACATGGCATAACATGCTCATGTTATGGTTTTTCAAAAAAAAAGAAAATTGGCCACTTTTTGGCCCCCATCTTTTTGCACCTACCCCTATGAGAGTAAACCAAGGCTTGTTGTGTCAGTATGAACTTGAGAGGCTTTCCTTATACCAGGTACACATAAAGGTCATGTGATCTACTAAATAGAATATTATGGACTAATTGTGGGTGTCTAAGGAACTATACGATGCACAATTTCAAATAATCTATATTAATTACAAGTATATATTTTTAATTTTCATTCAAAATAAACTAGTCCTATTGTAAATAAAAGAAATATTTTTTAAATAAAGTTAGATTAATTAAAGAAATATATAGAATACTTGATAATAACTCAATCCAATCAAAATAAACTAGACATATTTGAGCTAAGTTAGAATTAAGTGAGCACTTTTGAATTAGATAAACTAGGCTAGTATATTAATAATTATATAAGGGGTGTAGACTTCATTCCAAATGGGCTATAGAAAAATACTTGTAAAAATATGAAAATATCTAAATAAAATTGGCATTTACTTCAAATATATAAAATAGTTGAAAATTTACGCATATTTCAAATATAAATATCAAAATTATATGAACTCAATTAGAAGTAAAATATCATTGATTGTGTTTTTTTTCATTTAAAATCAAGTTATTAGTGTTAAATTATTGTTGGTTATTTTTTAATTTATTTAAAAAATATTTTCTTCTTTAGATTAAAGTTTACTAAAGCTTTGTTATAGACCCATATTAGAAGGGACTCTATGAGTTTAAATTATACTATCATTAATGCTACATAATGAGTTCATTTATTAGTAAATATTGCAATATTCTTTAAAGTATCTCTTACACATTCAATAATATTTCCAAAAACTTCCATTGTAGTAGATTGTTCTATGACAATGCTCCTAGCCTTAGAAAATAGTAGATTGGTATCTCATATCTCCATACAAAGACACATAACTCTTCAATTGTTTTAAGCTATAAAAAATATCAATTTCATTATCACTTTTTTTATTAATAAAGAAAGGTTAGGGCCCTAATCGCAATAACATCAAAAGCAAGAAAAATGCCTAAAGGCTAACTAGTTCAAATAGATAGAATAAAAAAAGATACTTTGGCTTCAAAATTCAAAAACCATACCTAGCACATGTAGGCCTAAATGAAACAATCATGTATGCTTGAGCATAACAAAGACAAATTACTCATTTTATTTGTTGATAAGATTTCGATTAATCTTTAACTCTAAAAGAATATTCTTCCAAGTGTTCTCTGGGTCCTCCAAAGTCTCATTCCTTAGCTAATACGGTTTGATTATTTTCTTTCTTTCATTCAGCTTCCTCAATATTCACTTACCTATTATAGTGCCAAATATAGCCTAGTTCATAATCCCATTGGTGATTGATATATTGTAGCTTATTTCATTGTCCAACTTGATAATCTTCTCCTTGAGGGAATCATTGTCTTCATGTTACTCAATAATATTCACCCTACCCTACAAATCCTCTATCTAAATTTTAACATTATTAAGGGAAAATGATTCCAATTCATCCTCTTCCTCTGAGCTCTCTTTTTCCTTAAATTTTTTTAATTTTCTTCCACCAAGCCAAATTCCATTTCATTCTCCTCTTCATCCATTCTAGTTTTTTTTCATTCATTTAAATATCTTCAGCCTCCCTATCCTCACTAGTGTCGTCCTCCTCAACCACGTCAATTTCCATCCATCCATCGCTTGCTAGCTAATATCATGGTCCTCCTCAAATAAAAGGGTGCACTCCTCATTCAAGGAGTCCACAACCTCCTCATAAAAGGCCATTTTTTTTCCTTTACAATCCTTACCTTTTTTCTAATTCCCTACTTTAGCTAAGTGGGTTTACCTTCTTTCTCCCTTTTCACTACTCAAAACACCATGTTCATTTGAACCCTTTTTTTTTGGGATCTCTATAGTCATTTTATTTTTATCCTTACCTTTTAGGGTGCTTAAAATCTTCCTTTTGAGACATTATTTTTATACTAGTTTTTTTTTTTCTAAGAAGAGGGGTTAGGATAAATTTCAACAATGGTAGAGGTTTGAGAAATAACATCTTGGGGGGGATCAGACTTGGGTTTTCTTTCCATGAGAAAGGTTATCTTGAATCAAGAGGGGGTTATTTTTCAAAAACTTTATCTACAACAGTTTAATAACTTTAGCAAGACAAGGTTGTAGAGTTATGGAAAGCACATGGTTGTAAATTCTTACTATGAGGCTTTGGTGCAGTGGGGGGAAGCTCCTTTGACAATACATTGATGAAGGGATGACATTAGAAAAAATGAATGTTGATTTTTCATTATTCCTTATATGATTTAGGAAATGGAAATGATAACCATTCCATAATTTTGTATCTACCCTCTAAAGTAAAATAGTGTATTATATGTAAACTTACAAGGCTGAAGGGAGCTCGCAACTTTTCCCTATCATAGCCATTATGGAATCTCTACAACTTTTGTTTCTCAAAGAAACTATCAATGAACCTTTGACAATTTTCATTACTAAATTTTCAGAATTGTATCCCTTAACATTCAGTCTCCATCACCTCAATAATGGGCCTAGGAGTCACTTTGAATAAAAATCCACCAATAAATCAATCCACCTATCAAGATTGATGAGACACAAGGTACATCACTGAAATTGAATCATATGTGAATAAAAGTCAAGGGATGATACATTGGGCTTGTGTGAGTATTAAAAATATCATGCTTTTCCATAATTACATCCTCCTTAAAAAAATACTTAGGATTTAGAGGAAGATAAATAAATCCCTTTATTGTTTAAGTGAAATATAAGGATAATGTCTCCTCTACACCAAAAATTTAATCTATCAAAAATATTATATAATCACTATTTCATATTTTTGAACTTGATGATACAATCATTGTCCCTCATGATATTATTTTGGTGCTTCTCTTTACTAAATTGATAAGTCATAAGAAATATAATGATAATAAAAATCATGAGGTATATAAATATATGTTGTGATTAGATAGGTCCTTCACTAAATCATCAAATCTAGTTCTTTTCCTTTTCATAAACTCCTTAGCATCTGCCCTTTTGGTATTTGGCCTCATGGCACTAAATAAAATCCTATTTCCATGACAAGGGGCCTAAGGATTGTTCATAACAACCTTAACTTTATTCATTTTACAATTAATATATACCATTGAGTTTGTCCCCTATGTTTTTTATCAATAGTATCTCTTATGAAATTATTTCTTTTATTCTTTTAGGGATATAATCATAATTCCAGCTAATCCTTTGTAGCCAAGAGATCCCCACATTGGAAGCAACATCATTTGATTTTTTTCCTTCTTTGTAAGTGTATAATAACTTATATTAGTTTAAGCCCTTTATCATCCCTTTTGAATCCTCCAAAAATATCATCTAGGGGCCATCTAAGTCTCCCTTAAGAATATCTATAACTAACTTGGATTTCCCTTTTATAAAAAAATTGTTATAACCCCTCTCCTTCAATCTCTTTAGCCTTGACCAAACAGTAGTTGTTGAACACTAACATTGCAAGTGTAGGTACCCAAATACCTAGCATAACCTTTAATAAGAAGCCCCTTGTGGTCTATTATTATTCCCCTAACATCAGCTAACCTCGGGTTTCCTTTTGAGCATCAATCAAAATGTATTTTTATCTAGCCTTCACTCGGGGGAGGGGGGTCCATTTAGTTATTTTTCTACCGAAGATCTTAGCCCAATTAATCATAGTAAGGTAGTTTTTAATACCTTATTTATGTTTGATCTTCGGATTCCCATTAGATGGAATATTTTTGGTGAACCAATAATTTTTAGAGTTTAAATTATCCTAAATTTGTTGTTTTACGCTCAAGAAGTCCCTCATGTCATTTCATCTTTTATCTTTGAATATTCTCTTATTTATTTCTTTCCATAGGTTCCATGACACAAAATGAGGTATTTTCTTCAAAAAATATTCAATAATTTGATGACTAAAAGGGTGGTTGTTCTATTGTTTCACAAATTCCCTTAGAGAAAGGGGAAAACCTAATCAACTAGAAAAATTTGTAAAAATGGACACCAATGTTCCCTAGCAAAGACATAATGGAAGAAAATGTGGTCAATATTCTCTACCTCTTCATAACAAAGAGTGCACCTATTGAAAAATTGAAACACCATTCTATTAAGACCATCTATGGTGAGATTACTACCATGGGCTACAACCCACCAGAAATAGTTGATTTTGGGGATAAGTTTGGAATTCTTGATGTTCCAATCAAAGTTTTGGGGAGGAAATATAAGATGTTCCAACCTAGAATAGGAATATTTAACCAGGAACACCCCTTAATTTTTTCCACTCCAAATCGATCCATCCTCTCTATTTTGTAATAAGAAAAGGAAATCTCCAATAAGAGGTCCTAAGAGAATGGAAGAATCACTCCTTTCATTATGTTTGCCTCCTCTTCGGGTCTAATCCCCAGTTAGTTGTTCATCAAAGTTTTTTCATTTTGGGATAGTTCCTCCCCAATCAAAATAATCATGTAAGATGTTCCCCCTCAATCTTGTGAGCTCCTACTTAATATTATTTAGCTAATTAATTGATGACAACACCATGCCACTCCTTAATATTATTTATCATTTGATATCAAGTGCCAATTATTAAATTTTTGATTAATGAATGACTTATCTTGTAGATATAAATTATCAAGGTTCAAGCATATATCATTTTATGCATCTTTATATATATTGTGAAATATACATGGGGTTTTCTTAGGATTTTTTCACAAGAATGTTCATTTCCTCTAGCATGGAAAGAGTGCTAGATAAAGTAACTAAATTATATTACTTATCCTATATAAAAGGTTAATATCTGGTTATATTGCAGGATAATTTTTTTACTTTAATCCAATCAAGGATTGGTATTCTTTTAAAATTATTTCCATTTTCCCATACAAGGAGATCCATCAGGTATCAATATCCTAAAGAATTTTGTTTCTTACAATTATTCCCTTGAAAAAATGTTAAAAGTCCAAAAATTGTTTGTTACTTTAGCAAAAGCATGAGTGGGGCTTTTAGAATAGATCCTTAACTTTTGATATTGTAAAAAAACAAAAGCAATTTTAAATGCTAGATTCACTTTTTGGGCCATGCAATGAATGGAGATCATGTCTAGTGAGCAAGAAATTTATAGTTTTACAAAAAATCCATTCTTATGACCTTTCATTACTTAGGCTCCATTCACCCTACACACACCATTTTTTTTGGAAATTATGTAGTCATGCATGTATCTCCAATTTCATTCAAATATGTATTAACTAATTTAAATATATTTTGCAATGTTGTATTCCCCTTCATTTTATAAACAAGGGTTAGATGAGGTTTGCAGATACTTTCTTATACTATACACATACATACATACATACATACTCAAAAATTATTGTCTATGACTCTAACTTCATCTAAACATAATGCAATAAGTGATTGATCTTTTATTTTTTCTTATACATCATATTTTTCAACCTGAGCAAGATAGGTTTCCTATTAGCATCCATTTTTTCTGGGTAATGTGTGTTAGGAAAGTTAGGAAATGCCTACTATAGACACTGAAAAATGTATTGGTCTACGAGCGCCATTTTTCCACATCATTCTTTCTTCTCCCCCATTCAGTTTAATAGTTTTAATTATTTAATTAATTCACATTCCCTTTGATTATTATTCATTTGATTAATTAAATAAATTAATATTTATTTAATTACATTAGTAACATTATTTCTCTTTCTATAATTAAATAAATTTTCATTTATTTAAGTATTCACTCTTCATTGTTCATATATAGTTAAATAATTGTTTTTTAATTATTTAGCTATTCATTAATCTTTTTTGTTCTTCTATGGTTAAATAATTACTGGAATGGGGAAGGGACCCTAGCTCAGTTGGCTAAACCTTTCTTGTTGCAAGAGGTTGGTGACGAGGTTTAGTCTACCCCACCCCTATTGTATCAGAGGGTGTGTCACACCAGTGTCGTTGGTCACGTTAAAAATAATAATAATAACAATTTGAATTATTTCGATAATCAACTATGATAGGGTAGTTTTATTATATTATTTCAAGAATTCGATAATCAACTATGATAGGGTAGTTTTATTATATTATTTCATTCTTGTTTAATAAAAAAGTGGACGTATAGATTTTTATAATATGGTTTCTGAGTTATGGTTTTAAATTTTGTTTAGATTTGAGAAAGTCATGGTTATTTTAATTATAATATTTTTTTTTAATTCAGCTATTAACCTTTGAAAATCCATGTTTTCTTGCATCTATAACAATTTTTTCATGCAAAATTTTGTATAGATTTTTCTAGTTTTTGTAGATATGAATCTTAGCTTTCCACATAATTTTACAAATTTTAATTTCATTAAGATTTAGAAAATTTATCACAATTTTTATTTTTTGTTACCATTAAAAAAAATTTGGGTGTTACTAATCCTCTATTTGTAGTGTGTGGCTTTTTGGGAGAAAGACATTTTAAAAATAAAAACCCTTTATTTGTTTGGTTTTGTTTATCTTTGTTTAAAATAGGATTATTTTTGTTTTCTTTTAACACACTTCATGGGCTTAAAATGAACCACAGATTGCATCTCACATCATTATATCTAAAATGAACAACAATTTTCATTTCTACATTGATGAGGCTTAAAATGAAAAACAATATGCCAAACCACCAAGAGGAGACAAAACACTAGTTTTATGAGTGGAAAGCCCTAAACGGTGAAAAACCACTCTAAAAATAAGTTTCATTAAGCCTCACTAGCTACACTTTATGCCTCACTTGAAAAGCCTCACTACCTACTCAATCTACCTCACTGGCTACTCAATTTTCCTCCTCGGCTTCTCAATTTGCATCACTTGAAATCAAACAACACTTCAGAAGAATTAACCAAAGTTCATAGGGTTACTATGTTTCCATACAATTCACTAATCTATACATGCACTAGAAAAGCCCCATCTTCCTTAGTTACATACAAACACTCAACATGAAACCCTTCTTGCATACATAGATAACCACATCATCACACGACTCCTTTCACCTTGAAAAACATAAACAAGGTTTTAGCTGAAATATTTATGAACATGAAATCATCAAACTTTGTTTTCATTTTGACTATAACCTACTTGTATGATCAAATAGTTGACACAACGACTTACTCTGATGATAATCATTCATGGAAAAAATTGGACACCAAAAAAATGAACATCCTCACATTCAAAAAACTATCAAACACATCCACATTTTCTCTTTACTCCAACAAATCCTCAAGTCACCTATAACCATGTTATGGTGTCATGCTAGTCTCTTCAAAGACAATGTATCAAAAAATTCATTACACTCTATCATGAGAGGAATGTGCACATATGATAAACCCAATATGCAAAGAAAGTGATATATGAAAGCACTAAATAATGCCACCATTGAAATAAAAATCCTCCCTGAGTATTCTATCACAAAATACATGGTATTGAAACCATCCAAAAACTCTTATCTTCCCATTTTCTTTTCATCTCTTTATTTCTATATGAATATGCTTGATACACACATACTACAAGGTCTTCAACACCCTATTTTCTTGTATATAGATCACAATCATACCTAAATTCAAATCATATCAAGGCATTGATGACCTTTCACATTCCACCACTCCTCCAAACAATTACAAACCTATCAGCAACCAAACACAAAATTTTGACACTTTACATACCCATCAATGTGAAGACATGGAGAAATAATTTTTCATAAATTTAAATGAAGACCCTTAATCCTTGAACACCCAACCAAAAAAATTGAATAATAGCGTTTGATTTTTCTTTGAGTGCTAAATTATAAACTCTTAACCTATATCATAACTTCCCAACTTCCTTCACACAATGTAATCATTTCAAAACTCTCAAATGGAGACATTTGTTAAGGCCAAAACCGTTGAATAGGGATAGTTGTAAAAACCAAAGACAAGACTTAACCAATATTTCATTCATTTTCCTGAGTAACTACTATTCTAACTTTGAATAAGTGTTTTTAATCAAAAGACACCTACATGATTCTTCATCAAAAAACATCATTGAACAATGTAATAATACTAAATCACTTGCTAGGCTGATAGAAAATATCTTAGTTACCTAAGAAACTCTCAATACATAATAATATATCTCCTTCAAAGTATAAAGTACTTAGATTGAGCTTTTCATTAGTCTTTAAATATCCATAAAACCCACTTGAAATATTTCATTTGATATGAACAAACACCTTTGATAACAATAACCTTTTCATGAGGAAATAACCCTTGAACACTTTTGTAGTGATCATCAACCAACAAGCTAATCCAACCTTTGTGTACTAATTGAACCCTTGTTCATTCTTTGCATCACAACGATCATCAACAAAACAAATTTGACATCAAAGACAGAAAATTCCAATGCTAGAAAATTCCACCTTTGGCATTGATGTCAACATAGAAAAATTTACATCCTTGTTCTTGATCATAAAATTGTTGTTCTCCCCCTTTGACAACAATGACAAAGGATTCCTATGGCAACTTCAGGGGTGCGATGGCCTCTCCTCTTGGCTATCAAACTAATCACCTGGCGGAGGCGGCTGGTGCTTACGATATTATAAATTTAGCCCAAAGTCTCAATATTAAAAACTTATGGCTTGAAGGAGACTCCAAAAACATAATTGACTGCCTCCGTGGACCATCAAATCATGGATTGATGAAGCTAAATTGAAATTGGTCAAGTTTGAAAAAGTTAAAATAACACACGCCTACAAAGAAGCCAATGTTGTTGCGGAATTTTTTGCTAATGAAGGAGTTAAGAGTAAAGAAGTGTGTACCTAGCTTAATAATAGCGATCTAAATATTAAAGTCTATGCCCTATTAAACTATGATAAATCACATGGTAAGGCTTCATGTTATCCCTTTCATGAGGATAGGTTCGATCTTTCACATCACAATCATTAGATTGTATGGGACCGAGCTCTGTGGAGTAATTTGCAAGTTTACTTTGCACGCTTTGTTGGTGCTTAGATTTGGCAGGGCCAATTTTAGAAAGGATTGTGTTTGGTTCTTCCTCAATGTTTTGGCCAATATGGGTGGGGATAGAAACCAAAATGAGCCGGATAGCTATGAAATCCAGATGAAAAATGCTAAGGTTTTGAACAAGATAAAAAGTGGAGGTATTATTCCTTTTCTGGAGAAGCTTCATGGTTCTGATCTAGAGGCTACGAATCTCTTTGCCAAAAATTGGCATGATGGTAACTTGACTCTGTTCGGCAGGAATGTGGAGCTCACTGAAGATTTAATTGCCAAAGTTACGGGATTACCCACTAATGGGAAGAAGTTTTTTAGGGAAAGGGCTTACTCTGATGAAGCTGTTATCAGATTCCCCAAAAATGACAAGGAAAAGCAAAACTGGGTCAAAATTGTGAATAGCTACTTTGATGTTGACTCCATAAAATCTATATGGAGAAAGGTCCTTTGGGCTATTATGGAGTATATCATGGTGGGCAGGCATTTTACTAAAGTCTATGGGTACCACTTCGCCCTCCTCAACCATTTTTGCCACAAGGTAAGGGTTTCTATCCCTTATTATCTCTTCTGCTCTCTGAAGAAAAGTTTGGAGGACAATAAAAAGAACCCCAAAAGATTTCCTATTCTTCATACTGGGTTAATTAGGCTTATTGTTGAATATCTACATGTGCATGCCCCTGCTACCTCGGAAGCCAACCCTGATGTTGATAGTGATGATACTGAGCCCAGTGGCTTGGAGGATTTTCCTAACACTTGCCCTGGCCCAAAAGCCCCTAGTTTGCATGTTGGCCCTTCAAGGGAACCAAGTAAAACCTAGATTACGTTTGAGCCCAACTGTCCTCCTCCTAAGATCAGCCCTGCTAGCAAGACTACCCAGGCTAAAAGCCTTGTCTCTTACATCGAAGATTCCTCTAAGTCAGAGGAAGTTGATACCAACATTTATGTGTGCTGTGTGGACCCTTTACCGGACACACATAATGTCGACAATTACCCTGTTAACACTGGTAAAGAGCCCTCCCTGAATTTTATCAACTTGGCTAAAACCAATTCTGAGTCCCATTCTAAACTCCTAGATTGGACCTTCTCTGAGATCAATGAGCTTAAAATTAAAAAATGGGCCCTGCAAAGTAAGATCGAGGAAATGGAGGTTAAGATTGGAGAATTGGGTAATAAAGAAGCGGTGCATAGTAACAAGAACACTGATACCGATGTTGAGTGCTTAAGGAATAACATCATAATTATTGTGGAACAAAACAACCATATAACAAGACACAATGCTATAATTATTAATGCAATGACTGAAAAGCTTGACAAAGCCCAGTAGGGATCTCAGGTGGTTGATCTGGAAGAAACTGAAGATAAAAGCTAGGACACGGATGGAGGTATTTCTAGAAGAAGCCATGCCAATTTCAAGTGCAAGGCCCCCTTAACCCTGAAAATGGTTCAAACCTTAAAAAAGGGGGTGAAAGACATGTAGGATATGGAGGCAGAGACAGAGGCTATCCTTAGGTCTCCGAAGTAATGGGTGTTTTGTGTTTTTTTTCTACTGTCCTTTCTTTTCTGACCCTCTTGGTCCTTTTTGCCTTATTACTGCTAGTTTTTTCTTGGGTAGCTTTTTTTTTTTGGTGGACCTTTAGTGTTCTCTTATCTATTTTGTAAACTTTGTGGTTTCGGGTCCCTGTAAAACCCATTTTACCCTTCTATCAAAACAATGAAAAAGGAATGATAAACAAATAAAACCTACATTATAGCACTTTACACTATCAATAATGATTGAAATAATATAAAACACCTGTAAGTTTCAAGTACAACTCACCATCACATTTCAAGATCATTATTATACCAAGTACTCCACTCCATAATATACCACTGAAACACACAAATTGTTATCCAAAGCTCAATCTTCATACCAAATCCACTTGAGGAAGAAAGCACTGCAAGATGCTATCAAGACACTATGTCAAATTAATATTCTCAAGCAATTATCAACTCATTGAGCGGGTGCATGGAAATGGGTAGCAATTATGTGGACACCCACCATAACGTGAGCACATTATAATGCCCTCACATTATGTCTCTGTTAAATCTAGGCAAGGTCTCAGTGGCTACAACTACAAACAAATAACGCAAGCATGTTATAGCACGCCCATGTTATTAATTGTTAAAAACAAAAAAACAAATGCAAATCTCTTATTTGCATTTTAACTGGTTTTTTTTTTACACCCACGGTCAAAAACCCAAGAATATCGGGCTCGCATTCTAGGAGGATAATTTCTTCACCAAGAATCCCCATTTCTTCACAACGATGGTGTCACGATGATGAGGAGTTGTAAGAGGTAAGGATTCTATGGTTTTTGTTTTGAATTTTTTAGTTTTAGGTTGAATTTGATATCTATTTGTTTGAATTTTTAGGAGATGCAAATCAACCTGCAAACCCTCAAAATCCTCATCAAGAAGACCAACCAAATCCTCAAGATCAAAATCAACCACAACATCAAAATCCTCCACCAATCACTCAACCCCCTCCTACCACTCAACAAAATTTAATGAGTGAAAGTGAGAACAACAAAAAACAAATTGAGGACTTGATCAATAGGTTGAGTGATCCAAATGGTTCAACTATAGAAAGAATGACCCTAGCAAATTCATTGAAATATATGTTCGCAAATTTAGATTCAATTAGCAAAAAAATAACTAGATGGCAAGATAGGAGGTAGGCGGCTAGGGACTATTATGCAAATAAAATATCATACAATGATGTGAAAGATTTAAAAATTACAAAAGGTGGTTTGTGCTCATTATTCACCGACCCACACACAAATCAAAATCTTACCCTCAATGTGAAGAGGTTTCCTATCCATTGGTGCCACCACCAATAGATGAAGAACCGATTTTATGATATCTGGTACATGGTCTTCAATTACCCACCATGCAACAATTGTGAGGTCCTGCAATATTTCCTTGGGAAACTATAGAGTGAGTTCATATTAAAAAAAATCCCAAATTATTTTGATATGAGGGATTTATAGGGGAGAGGTGGGGGGTCAGCTCAAGATATACCTAGTGCACAGTCAGATCCTATGCGGCAAGGTAGATGAGCTCTCACTAGGCCACCTCATGAGCATGTTGTTATGCCTTCTGTCGTGAAGGAAAGTGCTAACATAGAGACATTGCAGGAAATCAGCATTTTGAACCAGAGTGTCATCCATCATACTAGCCCTATTCTACAACGCCATCCAGGAGAATCTTCTAGTGGTGGCCTTCGAACACATGTGTGTCAATCTTGCGGGGCTACCTGTTCACGTGACCCCACCGACCCTGAGGAGACTAGTACGCAGGATCCATCTACAACTATGGAGATGGAAAGGGTAGCCGACATTTTGCATGAGGCATATGGCATTGATAGTCAGGTAAAAGTTAGTGCATGTGTTCATTGAATTTAATTTAGTAAATTTTGATTTTGAAATGCAAGATTAACTAAAAATGTTTTATGATTTTAATAAAATTGCAGGGTCACAGTGTTGAGACTGGATACACTAGACCCCACCAACCTATTTTTGTAGTACACCTATCGCTAGGTAATATAACTAGTAAACAATTATAAGTTTATTTCATATTAATGGCATTGTTTTACAAATGTTAATTTAATATGCAAGTTTGGATGTTGAATAGACTAATATTGGAGGTTTTGAGGGAACACTTCCGAGTGGCGGTGGATTTACTCAAACCTTCACGCAGGTAATAGAATAAAGAGTTTAACTAATGAATCAAGTACTTAGTAGATTTGTGTAGTTTATACATGCACATCGTTGATTACGTTGAATAATTTGTTATTTTATTTTCAGTTGTTCCGAGACGATACACCTCTGAATGTGATGAGGGCAATGAATATTGGTGTGACATCTACTATAAAATCCTCGATGGCTCTGATAGAAGAGGTATCAGGCAAATTAGTAAATTTTAATTTACATTTGTTGTTATAGATGTCAATTAGTGAAAAATCAAACCATTATTGATTCATGTAGTTTTTGTCTATTTGTATGGTTTATACAGGGCTTGATCATGCTTGAGCATGGGCATGAGGATATTTCCCTCATGGAGAGAGATTGTGAGATGGTTGTAAGTTATTATTTTGTCAAATATATCATTTTTTATAATGTAATTTCTATATATTCATGTCTTTACTTCTTATTGTAACAATTAAAACTTCACCATGAACTATTCCTAGGAGGAGTAGCAAGAGCACTCCACGAGTGCAGCAAAAATGAGTGACAGACCTATCGCCATCTGAGGGAAAAGGAAAGGAAAAGATTTTATTTCTTATGCATGGAGAGCAATGACTTTGATTTCAGAGTCCTTTGTTATAAGCCTGCATGGCAGTTTTGTACATATTTTTAATTGGACATATTTGACATTGTATGCCTAGATGGAATTCTCGTAAGCCTATATGGCTATTTTGTACATAGATTTCATACTTATATCAACATATATTGATGTATTCCTACATGGCTCTTTGGTTAATAAAAATATCTTTTATCGATGCCTATCCATATTTCCATTTGAGTGTATACTTTGTGGCTTACATGTTTTCATACATATACCTTGTATTCATTCATATACTTTGTTTTAATTTGTGTATACTATGTATTCGTGTATATACTTTATGAGGCTTACATGCTTTTTAGTACTTGTACTTCCCTTATTGACATGTACATGTTTGAATTATTCATATGTATAATTATTAATTGCTTAGCCCTAGCATTGATCTATGTCATCCTCAATGCATGATCCTTGAGAAATTTCAACGTGTGGGAATTAAATTAGAAATTGTAATTAAATGTTTATTTGGGAAATTAGTTGCAACTTTGGAAATTAATTTATTATTTGAAATTGCATTTTAAATTGCAAGTGGGTTTTTGAAAATTGGAATTTAAATTAAAATTGAAATTAATATCTAATTTGCATGCAATGTGAATTAGGGTTGTAAAAATTGAAATTGAAATTGAAATATCTAATTTGCATGTAATGTGAATTAGGGTTGAATTAAGTATTTTTGATTTATAAGGAATACATGTATTAATTTTAGGGCAAAAAAGTCTTTAGGAAAATTCATTTTTACAGCAGAGAAGAAATTTTGGAAAAATTTGCACAAAGAAGGGTTTGAAGAAAGTTTTGATTGTTGAATTGATTGGAGGAAAGATTGTTTGTATTTGTTGAGTTTTGGATTGGATTCATTGGAGGATTGAATAAAATTCAAGAAATCTTTGGAGGAGGCTTGCATCAGAAATTCATCTCTTCCTGTAGCTTCTTGTACCAGGTTTTCCTCTTTGTGTTTTATTGTTCTTGATTGCTTTTTTTTTAAATAGTAGTGATTAAAGATTTGTTTGTTAAATCTGTTTTAGAAAATAAATTTGATATTAGAAGAAAAGAATTAAATAAATTTACAGCCTTTAGTGAGGTCAAACTATTGGAACTATGGTCTCTATCTGAATTATGTTCTTGAGAAACAATATGTTTCTTTAATATTTTTATTTCTTGAAGAGCACAAAGTAATTCAATTTCACAATTTTCTACCTCAGACTGATTTTTAGATTCTTTATTTGGTGTCTCCTCTGATTCTTTGTTTCAGACCTTTTGAGTTTCAACTTTTGCCATAAATAAAGTTAAGCCTTCATCATCCAGTGAGCCATCAGACTCAAGATCTGAATCTTCTTTTGAAAAAGACTTTTTTTCAGTTGAAAGTTAAACTTCTT
The DNA here is from genome assembly GCA_007115665.2 of Sequoiadendron giganteum. Lineage (NCBI taxonomy): Eukaryota > Viridiplantae > Streptophyta > Pinopsida > Cupressales > Cupressaceae > Sequoiadendron > Sequoiadendron giganteum. Next base: position 153,464,886 of record CM021104.1, read on the forward strand.
TTTAGGATAGTAAGTTTTTTTCTTAAGTTGTCTTTCTAGTTTTTCATCTTCATAAGACTGATCAGCATGAGAAAATTTCACAGCCAAATTTCTAGGTTTGCCACAAGTAGAACATTTAAAAGGCATCTTACCCTTATACTTCTTTTTCAGTTTCTTAACAAGAAGAGCTTCTTTGGAATCAAACATATCAGAGTCACTATCATCTGATAAAGTTTTATTTTCTTCTTTAAAGGTAGTTTCTTTTCTAGAAGAATTATTTTTGTTGATTCTCATTTCATAGACAGTTAAAGTACCTTGTAAACTATCTAGGGTGAGTTGGTCAAAGTATTTTGTTTCTTCAAGAGTAGCAATTTTAGCTTCAAATTAATTTGGTAAAGTTCTGATAACCTTAGTGACAACATCAAACTCCTTTACCTCTTCTCCCAACCCTTTCATAGCATTAACAATTTCATCAACTCTTAAGAAATAATAAGCTATTCTTTTATCATCCTTCGTTTTAATTTCTTCAAACTGATGTTTGAGAGTAAGGACTTTTGACTATTTTCCTTTTTCATTTCCTTGATAAATAGTTTCCACTTTAATCTAGATTTCCCTAGCAGAACTACAATGCATAACCTTGAAAAAAAAATCTTTAGTCAATGCACACAAGACAACATTTTTTTCTCTAGCATTGGTTTCATATTTTTTCCTCTCATCAGCAGATGTGGGAAGAGTAGTTGGTATAGTGTATCTAGCTAATAAAATACTCCACACATCAAGATCTATAGAAGTCATAGATGTTTCCATTCTGATCTTCCAAAACACATAAGACGTTCCATCAAACAATGGAGCTCTTGTAATAGAAGTGCCTTCATGAGCTTGAGACATGTAAAACAAACATCCAAGACCAAAATCAATCCTAGGTTGGGAAACTGACAGAAGACCCTAGGCTCTGATACCACTTGTTGGAAGTGGAACAACACTGAGAGGGGGGGGTGAATCAGGGTTGTAAATATTTCTTATAGGACAAACTAAAAAATCACCACATGAAGTATACTATGACAACAAACACATAAAAATATAGCTTAAATGGACAACATCATAACATCATAATTTTTATAAGAGAGAATGAACAAGCATACAAAACAAATGCCTTTATTTCTAGAAGAAAACAGATCTATACTTCAGCATGAAGAAAAAACTACGCAAATAGTACTGAAGGTTATTGAACTGGATAAGTATATATATCAGAGCAATTGGGGAACCTAAAAGACAATTTCAGCATAAAAGACAGGAGGTAAACATGTGGACATGAAATAATAGAGACACAAAGAGATGCAGAGTGGAAAACCCTCTAGGGGTAGAAAAACCACTCCAAAATGCCTTGCAGGCTTAATCTCAAAAATATATTTACAATATCGTTCTGAGCACCAACTCAGTCACTGAAACAATTTGAAGCAACTACTTCAATAGGAGTACCAATTCCTTATCAAAATCTCTTACATGTAGAGTTCTCTTGTAAAGTAAAGATCTTATAACTGCACTATATGTGCAATTCTAAAAACTCCACTGCACAAGACAATTCATTCCATGATAACATATAGAATATATAACCTCAACTTGTTATCTACAAAACTTCAACCAAATTGAATCTCTGTTGTAGAAACAAGAAATTGTTACAAAACAAATCTGTATCTAATAACCAGGGTTTGTACTAGGAAAACAAAACCCTTCACAAGAATACGTGTACCCATATTGTTCTTCATGTTTCTTTCTTTCATAATGAATCATACACAAAATTCAATTGATTCAAGGTTCAATTGGACAAGGTTTCAAATTTGGCAATTCACAAGAAGACCGTAAAATATGAAGACAACTGTAGTTAGGTATAGAAAAATTAATTCATTAATAGAATGGCGGAATGTAATCATAGCAAAAAAGCACCAGAAGCAATTCCATCTATTCATAACAAGAATCAATTGCATTTCTAAATAATTTTTGAACTCTTGCACAAAGAATAAGATAAAAGATAGCATAGACAAAGCTCGTTAAATTTTAGAAACATTCTAACAGAAGCATAGATAAAGCTCATTAGCTTTTAGAATTTTTTTATCAAATGAAATCTAATGCTTAAACTGGCATATCAAAGAAACTCAATCTAAATTTGAATGCTAAAATTTGAATCTAATGCTTAACTTGTCATGGGTTCGAGCCCTCCTTCTAGTGCCAGATGTAAGTACTCAACCTAAAAATGTTAAACTTAAACAAAAAATTCATATATGTTAATTTAAACAAAGAAAACTATGTGCTCCTATGAGATAATTCATCATGAACTACATATGCAAACAAAAAATAAGAAATAAAACCAACTAAATGAAAGCTCATAAAACACAATCAAACCCTATCCCATAGTGGGAGTGGTGCTCCTTTGATCTGGAAAGGATTCCCTTTCCCACCCCCTTGATAAGCTTCTGATGATGATGAAATATGCAAGTTCCTATAGTGCAAATACCCAATATTGTAGTTGATAATGAAAATGCTTGAGATTGTAGGTCAATTTGTAGTAGAAGTGCCCTATATTTATAGGTTGAAGGCTTGCAAGATAGAGTGATGGGAGGAATTTGGGATTAAACATGAGCCAATGGAATGGTGACACTTGTCAATATGATAGTGGAAGACGAATAAACACATTTTGAAGAATGTGCAAGTGGTTGAGGATTTGAGGGGTGTAAGAGAGATTAATGGCTTTGTAAGAGTCATTAAATGAATGTGGTTGAGATATTTTGGAAGGGAAATGGGTTGGGAAAGAAAGTCAAATAAGTGGAGCTAATGAAGGAATATTTATTGGGAATATGACTTGTGAGGGAAAATAGGGGTAATTAGATAATTAAATAAAATGGATCTCATGTGCAAGTGGGTAGGTTAGTCAAGGGTTTAGGTTTGACCCAAGTTGAGTCAAAACCTAGAGGATGGGTAATTAGGATTATAGGTTAATAAATTTAGATTAATTAACTTGGAGTAATCTTAGTTATATTACATTTGATTTAGATTATTTGATTTATCAAATTAGATGAGAGGACCCTTAGGACTTTAATTAAATAAATTAATTTATTTAATCAGACATGATGAATATTGGTGAATTAATCTAATAAATTGCTTTAGTTTCATATTTTAATAAAGGAATTTGATGTTAATTAGAACGAGATTAGATGCATTGTGTTAGTTGATTATTTGAGTGTCTACAAAATCAATTCTAGGAAGTGTGTCACCAAAATGTATATACCTTGGAACTTTTTCACTCATTTTGGCCTTTTTCCATTAGATTTTGCCGTTGTTTTACCTTGGTTCAATCTTGTAAGCTTGCAATTCAAAAATAACCTAACGGTGTTTTACTAAGGTGTTGTGAAATGTTGTAACACATTTCCTCACTTTTCTAAGACCCTTTCAACATAATTCACCTAAATAACACCTTCTCGCACACCTTTATAAAAATCATGACAAAGTGTTGTAAGGTATTGTAATATATTTTCACACTTAACTAGGCTCATCACCCATAAATTAACCCTTTTACTATTATAATTTGTCCCCTTAATGTACTTTTAGTCCTGACCTAAGTGTGTTTCAAGAGGCAAAGTTGATTAACTTCACTAAACACAAATTAATTCCAGACCACGACTTGAAATTGCCCAAGTGGACCAGGTCACCACCTTCGATGATCTAATCCCTTTACGCATATATTTCAAATTCCAAATAAAAAAATTGTGGGAATTTTTCCCCAAAACCCTAAGGTCGTCCTATCATTAGTCATTTTATAGAAAATTAGGGTTTTGCATGTACAAATAAGGGCTTTCATCCTCATTTTGCTCTCTTCTTGGCTCATTTTTTTCACCTTCACTCCTCTTGACAAGCACTCTAGCGTTCAAGTCTTTCAAAGAAAGCAAACAAGCATTAGGGTTTCACAAGCCATTTCCATTCGAGTTGCTCTTGCATGTTGCAAAAATATTCAACAAAGGATTTGGTAAGTGTTTACATTGCTTTATCATTCAATCATATTTCCTTCCCTTGTTTCTCATTTAGATCTAACTATCAAAATGGGCTTTGACTAAGGCGAAACCCAAATCTCTAATCCTAACCATTGTCTCCTTCTTTGTGTGTCTATTTGCAGATTTGGGTATTTTGCAGGTGGAAGATCATTCAACAAATAATCCAAGCTCACTAGGGTTGAAGAAACCCTAGTTACACCTTGGAAGACACCTATAGGCCGAAAATCAATGTTTGTGGTCCGAACACTTGGAGGAATAAAAAGTGCAAATCAAGAGCCTCTCTTTCCACCTTCAAATTTTTAGAAAAGGAAAAATAGAGTGAAAACAAGCAATGTGGGATTATTCAACATCCAATGGCCAAGTGTCACTTGTCGAGATGTGAATGGTTGAAGGTTGTGTACATTTTGGCCAAAGTGCCAATAAATGCAATTACGTAGAATTTCAAATTAGAGAAATGACATGTGAGAGGGAAAATGGAATGAAATAAATGCCAGTTGGCTCAATGCACAAGGAGATGTAAGAGGAATGAATGCCTTGTTGGATGTACAAATCCTTTTGGAATTTTTGAATTCAAATTGAGGGAATATTCCCTTTTGATGCCATGTGATGGAAAATACATGAATTAATAAATCGATTAGATCTATTTTCATGTGAAAGTTGCATTCTCTAGAAGATTTTATTGATAGGGATTAACTTAATCAAGATTTTCAATAATTTAATGATGGATTAGAAGATATGACAACTTTGAATTAAATTGATGAATTAGTTTAAATTAGAATTGAGAGGAATTGATTAATTGAATAAATGATTTTGATTTATTTAATTGAGTGGGAAAGTTTTAGATTAAATCAAATAAGGTTTAGTTTATTTAATTTGATAAGAGGACTTTAGAAAATTTAGTCAAATAAAATGATTTGTTCAACTAGACAGAGACATAGGATTAATTAAATTAAGTTGATTAATTTAATCAAAAGACTTAATCAAATAAACAATGATTTATTAAATTAAGAGACAAAATATTATGAAAATATGAGAGTATGATTCAAGAAGAAATGTTGTTAATAATCAAGATCAAGTGTGTCAAACCGAATTTGCACATTTTCCATGTGTACAACAACAAGTGATGGATGGTTGTGAAGATTCTTCATCAAGTTAATAGGTGATTTTTTAGCATGAATTAGTGGTGAGTCCCTTTGATATTTTGATATCATGCAGATAGTCATAGAAGGGAGCTTGTGGTATAGTGGGTAACCCACAACCCCGTGAAAGACCATGATGGAGGTTGTGGTATGGCAGTATGGAAATCACAACCCCAAAATAGTTTAGTGAAGGAGTCTATGATATAGTGGTACATACCCCACAATCCTCCATGAAGAGGGCCCACAATATGGTGGTAAGCTGCAGACACCATGATGGATGTTTGGATGGTTTGTGGTGGAGCGGTGTCATGCGATATCATAGTAAAAGACAACGGTGATGTTAGGTGGTGATGAATGATTGAGTAGGGATGACATGGAGGTTCTTCATCAAGGAGACCTTGTATCAAAGTGAGTTATGCTTTAGTCTCTTCGATGACCCAGTGGGGACTTGATCGGTGGAATTCCTAGATTTTAGGGAGAGATGCTTTGGTCTCTCCTTGACACAATGAAGAAAAAGTGAAGTGTGATGGTGAAGTTAATTCCAATCAGGTGCAAATCACCTAAGTCAATGGTCGCATGAACGGTAGTGCATAAATGGTGTAACTATCTAGGTGACACTAATGCTGTAGGGAAGTGGACGATGACACTAAGGCAACCATGGGCACCAAAATTGAATGTGGATTATGTTGACATAAGGGAAAGGGAATAAAACACATGGAAGGAAGGGGCAACCCTAGGTCATGGAGGTTTAGGAAGAAAAATTGCATCAAACCTCCATGCCCTCCATCTCCACCCCCTTCACCTCCACCTCCACCCACTCCACCCACTCCACCTCATAACCCCCCACCTCCACCACCTGCATCTGATGGTTCTCGCTTGTAAGAAGAGATTGATGTGAATGCTAGATCCATTCAAGATCAAATTGATGCTTTTATAATGAAGAATGTATTCCACCACATTTGAGGCATTTTGCATCTACGATGCAAATTATTGTTCATGTTGTTAGGTCCATTGATCCAGAATTAGACAAGAATCAAAGATGGCTAGAGGAGAGGAGACAGTCATGTTCTGAAAATGAAAAAAAAAGAAATGAAGAGATGCAGTAGAGAGCGGCAACACTTTATTTTAAGACAATGATCTTAGTGAATTTTATTGAATTTTGCAGTTCGCACTGACAATGATCTTATTTTTATAATGAATTTGACCTTGGATGCATATTTTATAAAGAGTTTGGTTGGATGGATATTTTTTGGCTGGATGGATCTATTAATTAATATTGTATTCACTTTTTAATTGCTAGTTCTTCTAACTATAAGTTTTAGAGGTGTATCTATGATGGATTTCATTCACAAATTTTGAACTTTTTAAGAAATGTTTTGATATAATAGACACTAAACGAATCATTATGTCTTAGAATATGACTTTGTTTTGATTTAATAAACCCTAAAGCCAAAAGCCATCATATATTATTAATTACATTGTTTAAATGTACATTTTAAAAAACAATATATATTTAACTTAATGAAATCTGGTTTCCTTGAGAAACTTCACCAAATTTTATCCCCTTAAGACATCATTTTTTCCTAGGACCTTCATTCATAGATCCCCTTAATTCATCCTATTACACTCCCTTAAGCCATCACAAATTTTCCTAATGAAAAATATTAATGATGTAATTTTTAATGAGATTTCATATCACATTAAAAATTAAATTTTATCCCTTTAAGACATCATTTTTTCCTAGGACCTTCATTCATAGACCCCCTTAAGCCATCCTATTATGACCCCTTAAGCCAACACAATTTCTCCTATTAAAAAATATTAATGATGTAATTTGTAATGAGATTTCATATCACATTAATGAGCTTTTTATGTGTGTTTTAAGTTTTTTTTAGTATGTGTACATGTACAAAGATTACATAGTTAGATCTTACATTTTGAAATTTGTACGTGTATGATCAAGTTAAATGATGTATGTATGTGTACGCACATGTATCCTAGAATTTTTTACACTCATGTATGGTAATGATGCATGCATGCTAATTTTGTATAATTTTTCCAGGTTCATTTATATACATCATGGATCAATTTAACATTAATGATATTCTTAATGATCTACCTTTTCAGCCTCCCCTCCACCTCATAATCCCCCACATCCAGTACGAGGATTTGATGAGGCTCACTTATGAGCCAAGATCAATGATAATTTTATATCCATTCATAACCAAATTAGTGTTATTCAAAATGAAGCATTGGTTTCTCCACACCTAAGGTGTTTTTCATCCGTAATGCAAAACATTGTCAATGTCACTAGGAATATTAATTCAGACTTAGATATGAATTGATGATGGCAAGAGGAGATGAGATAATTTTATTCATATGGTCTCTCCTACAAAGATATTTTGGACTTGAAAATAACAAACTCGCATCTTGCACCTTATTTTACCAACCATTTCACTAATATACCTATTCCTACAAATAAGCCTAGGATATCAATGAGGTCGTGCACACATCCACAAATGGCTACACAGTTTTGGGAGCAATGGTGGATGGTATTTGACCATCCACCACATGCTAATTTGGAGGTCCCTTTATACTACCACATGCTAATTTGGATGGTATTTGACCATCAACCAAATAAACTTTTAAGTGAATTGATTTTTGGAGGACTAAAAATAATCACGATCTCAAAATATTCGAAGCTACTCATTTTTAATCTCCTTACTCATTTTCATTGTAGTTGTAACTACCTCTTGTGATACTATGGATGATGTATGAAATTCCTTCAACTAGTTCCATTAGCTTTCTTTTCCAGTCTTATGTTAGTAGTGGTGTGTTCCTTGTTAGTGTAGAATATTCTATGACATATTCTCTCATGTTTTTTTTTCTTTTTGAAGATAAGATTGCTTATGTGTAATTTTTAGCCTTACTCTTTTATTGAGTTGTATGTCACTTTTCAAGGAGTGGTTTCTCTCCTTTGCACTATATATGCACATCTTCTCATGAGTTTATTTATTTTAGATCGTTATGGATTATTCATCTTTCTATGTTATATTCTTTCTTGCAACATTTTGTGTTTTCTAAATAACTTATAGGACATGTGATTTGTTCTCTATCATACCCAAATTTTATTGACAATCAATCTAGTATATCATGACGAAATTTGCATTCCTTTCCAAGTGTTTCCAAAACTTGTTAAATAATCTTGTAATGAGCCTAGTTCTTAAAATTTTTACTATTTTTTAATTTGTGTTACTCTCTAATTCCTTTAATATAAAGACCCCACCTAAAACATAAGATTAATTTATTTACCTAAAATAAATGTATTTTTACTTAAGGTATTTTTTTATTTTTCCAAAAACCAAAACTTATTAATTATTAATTTTATTTGTGAACAACCAATATTTTTTTACTAAATATAATATAAGTATATTTATATAAACACTACTTAAATAATTGTATGTGTAATAGATAGATTGAATATTAAGTGAATACATTAATTATTTATTAAACTAACATAGATACTTAAATACATGTACCTAAAATAAATAATTAAATAAAACATAAAACTATTTTATTTTAGATTTAATTTCTTTTAATTAAAAAATATTATATTTTAGGAGAATATTATTATTTAATATATAAGTTATTATGTATACATTATCACATTCATAAGTAAACAAACCATAAATAAATAGAACATACAACTATTTTATTCATTTTCACACATAAATAAATAAGTAAAACATATGAGTTATTTTAGAATAATTATATAATATTTTGATTGTACTTACATAAAAATATATAAAATTTAATAGAAATTAGGGTTTAACTTAATATATTGATTGAAAAAACTTATATATGTGTGAACACTAATTATAATGATTTGATCACACTTTAAACATATAAAAAGTTAAAATGATATTGTAATGAGCATTAAATATGTTGAAAGAACTAATCATATTCCACTATCTATTTTCTATTTAATGTAATCATTATAATTTATTTTGAAGAAGAAATAATCATGAGCCAATTGAAATATTTTCAAGCTTCAAATTTAAGAATATACGTTTTATATTTTTTAATAAATAATTTTTTTATTGCATTTAAAATGTGGAGATAAAATTTAACTTCTCATAGTTTCAAAATTGTTCAAAATCTTTGAAAAACCTAAGTGAAATATTTGAGATGATGCAAAAAATAATTTTGATAGCACATCATTTTCTACCTAATTAATAGCCTACACATTTAAAAAAAAATTATCATTTGAAATGCATTTAATATCCAAAATCTATTAATGAATAGTTTATATTAATTAGACATAAAAAAATTATTTCTATAATACATGTGTAAAACCTTTCTAAATTTTTTTTGATAACCTTCTTAAACCTATTCTATTTAGGTAGAAGCTATCTTATTTAAAATATAAATGCATGAATACAGGCTATTTTATTTATGTTTTGTGTACTTCATTAATTGATAATGTCAAGCTTTGATTTTTTTAATATTTAATCTTTTAGTTGCAGGGACTTTTGAGACCATATTCAGGTTATTTTGTCCACATATTGACCCTAAGAAATCCATGATAATGAATCTGAATAACTGAGCTAATCCTCATCCAGGCTAATGAATCTCCCAAAAGCAGTTGTCAAACCAAGTCCAGGCTGATATAAATGAATCGAAATGTGATTCAATGGTGCTCTGGAACACTGCATTTCACAGGGGCATACGCTAATTGAGAATCTGGTGGAGCCAATGAATAGTATTCTTTCTAAGGAGAGGAAAAGCAGTTGGGGAAATAGGAAACAAACCTGTAATTGTCCTTACTTTTCTCTGATGATCCCATCTTACCCCATCAAACGATTTGGTGGCTAACTTTATGCTCAAATGAGTATTCCAGTAGAGATCGCTGAGTCAATGAAAATCAGAGATAAACTGTTCTATTTTAAATTTCGATCAAACAGCGGGAAATTTAGGCAGATTTGAAATTCAATTTAAGCGCGTTGGGCAATTTAAACAGATTTGACACCTCCATGAATGTCAGCACTTGCATCCTCCCATTCTCTGCTTATTTGGAATGTTATCATTGTCCAGTTCCTTGAGGAATTCAGTATGAGTGAATGGCTTCTTCTTCAAGGTAACCCACAGTCCTGTGAGCAAGCAAGTACAGCGTAAAGTAGGCGTTGAAGAGCACTCCTTGCACTGTGAACACCAAGGCTCTCTCATACCATTTGGGATTTTACACCTCCATGAATGTCATCACATGCATCCTCTCATTCTCTGCTTCTTCTACAAGACCCTTTATCCATCCTCCACTGTCTTGGAATCTCCTCACTGACTTGCACTGTACGAGCATTCCTCCTACCGCCGTAGGTACAGCAGCCACAGTTTCAAGCATCATGCACCTTCAATTTATTTCGATCTTCATCGGCAATACATATCCACTTATATAGCATAAGTTCTAAGTTCTACCTGAACAGAACAAACAAATTAGAAAACCTAAGAAAGCCATCAGTATTCAATGTTCATATCTTTTCACAAGACTGGGATGGTTATACATGCAAAATGCACAAAAGAGAAAATTTTAACAGCCTACGAATATGTTCAGAATATGCACCTGCAGGGAACTCATCACCTCTTCATTCCCTTGTCCTCTGCTCCTAAATAAATCCTAACTAATGAAATTTGAGGCAGAAAGTCGGTAGGTGTGATTTGTTTCTCCTAAAAGCGATAGATTATGATGGCATCTGAGGATATTGTTATGATCCAAGGGAAGACACCATGTAATGAGCTCTTGCCTTTGGAAACAATGGCACTGGAATCTCTTATATGAGTTCTCCCACAGCCAAGGATGAGAGCTGTAGGCGTGATTATCTCAATTCCTGACTAGCTTTTGGGGTTGGATCACGGAAAAATGAATAAGAAAAAGTGGTTCTTAAGGTATTTGATAAATGCTTTTCTTTTGTTTTCTCTTACTTTCTCCATCAGAAATCAGAAAAATTTGAGTATTACGATGGTACATTTGATGAGATTGTTTTCAATTTGAAATTTTATGTTTTGTTTATCTGAATTTTTTTTTTTTTCGGTATTATATCAAATTTCCTACTCGTAAGATCTTTTGATCAGACTTAGAAGTAGAGTTGTACTTACAAACAGAATAAAAAAAAGACCAAAGACTAAGGTTTGTAAAAATTAAAACTCCATTTTATTTAAACTTGTATCCATTTTCTGATGGTTATAGTGTTTGCTTAAATATAAGAATATCCATTAAAAGGACAAAACCAGATCATGCATTTTCTGTTCATGTACTGTCATGAGAGGGCAGCTGTGGTTGGCAGAGGTTCAATATTAATATTGCGAAGAAACAAAGAAAGTCTCTTTTACTGCCTTGGTACCCTGGATTCCTCCAATCTGTTGAACACCTCTCAATGACAGTTGCACTCCCCTAAAATATAAATGACCAATAAACTCATATGTGATTTTGTGTTTTTATTGAATATTCCATACTAAAACAAACACTATAACCATCAGAAAATACATATAAATAAAATAAAATAAAATAAGATTTTAATTTTCATAAAGATTACTCTTTCATCGTTTCTTAGATCCTGTTTGTAAGGCCACTCTACTTTTGACTTGGGTTGAAGAGTCTAAGAAGTTAATAATGAATTTTTTTCCAAAACCCAAACAATGGAATTTCACATTCAAAACAATCTAACCAAATGTACCATCATAATACTCTGAATTTTATGTTTTGTTCAATGTTCCACGGGGATAACCTCGCATTTCCTAGAGGGGGATGTCTTAGAGACTTGGGGACTTGGGGGAGACGTCCCCCACAGAGCCACCACCAATGCCACCATCCCACCACTAGTGTCGCTATCTCCAAGATGTTGATAAGACTTTGAGGACGTTGGGGTGTCCTCAAGATGTCTAGGGGACTCCTAGTTGTCTCCAAGATGTATAATTCTTATATTTATACATCTTTTTATAACTTTTTTTTCAAGTACTATATGTATTTCAACACCCTGCTGCCCCCTCGCTGCCATCCCCCTGTCGTTCCCAAGCTTCCTACTAGTATGATATTTTGATCCGAACTAGAAGTAGAGTGGTACTTACAAACATGAGAAAACCTTGAGCATTATGATGGTACATCTGATGAGAGTGTTTAAAATTTGAAATTTTATAAAATGTTACTCTGAATTTTTTTCGGTATTATATCAGCTTCCTATTGGTAAGATCTTTTGATCAAAGTTAGAAGTAGAGTCATACTTACAAACAAGATAAAAAAAAGACCAAAGACTAAGCTTTGTAAAAATCAGAACTCCATTTTATTTAAACTTGTATGCATTTTCTGATGGTTATTGTGTTTGCTTGAATACAAAAATATCCAATAAAAGGGTAAAACGGTCATGTACTACCATGAGAGGGCAACTGTCATTGGCGAAGGTTTAACCCCCAATCTGTCGAACCTCTCTCAATGACAGATTGACTCCTTTGACACATGATGTGATTTTGTGTTTTTATTGAATATTTCATACCAAAACAAACACTATAACCATCACAAAATACATACAAATAAAATTAAATAAAATGAAATTTTAATTTTCATAAAGATTACAATAAGAAATTAATACTGAAATTTTTTCCAAAAACCAAACAATGAAATTTCACATTCTAAACAATCTAACCTCATGTACCATCCTAATACTCTGAAATTTTTTATTTTCAAAAGAAAAAGCTGAAAAACAATCCAAATAAAAATATTTATCAAACACATTAATAGAGAAAGTACTTTTCCTGATTCACTTTTGTAATCTTGAAATAGTCTCGCCCAAATCTCATCTTTCTACTAACAACGTGAAAACAAAACTCACACATGCAATGGAAACATTTTTGAATTAGAGAATAATGAAATGACTGGCCTTATAAAGACCCTATAAGCTGGGCTGGTGAGGCCTACAAAAGCTCAGAATATTAAAAATAGATTATAAATTTTCAACTCCACCATCCAAATACGCATGGATTTATAGGTTTTTGTGTCACCGTTTCAATATCACATGGGAAATCACCACACCACTACCTGTTATTTTAGGAGATTGTCATTTATGGTGATAGATTAGTGCCACATTTTTTTCTTTTTTCTTTTTCTATTTTTTTATCTTTCTTTTTCAAATTATTAAATATTATATTGAGAAAGATTTATAATAAGACTAGTCTGGTAATCAAATTATCAATCAATAAAAATCAGCAAATTCATTTTAGCTAATAATTTTATAGTTTTTTTTTTTAAATATTGAATGAAAGCAATGATGCTATAGTTATAATATTGGGTACATGGTAGTTGTAAGGATGGTTATATAATTAAATGAGTTTTTTTTTTTCAATTTTTGTGTGTTTTGTTATAGTGCTTTTGATTAATAAGTTGTTCTTAACGAATGAGAGATCATTTTCATGTTCTATTCAACAAATATTTTTCTATTATTAAAGTGAACATGTAAATTAGATAAAAAAACATATTTTAGAAATGAACTTTTTGAAATATAATTGGCTACAAAGTTTGGACCATAAGGGCAATTAATCTCGTTCTACTATCATAGTTGTGATAATAGTGGGAGATGGGGCAAAGTCAAAATCTAACTTATGAAAAAAAGATTATAGTCTTTTGTTGGGCAAAAAAAAAATGATAATTTTTAATTAAAACTTAAAAATCTAATTTCTTATACTCTTTTTCACTCCATGAATATAGTCTTTTGCTGTTTTTTTTCTTTACTAGTAACAAACTTGAATTCTATTTCTCTATTTATTTTTCTTTTAACAACAGTATAAATAATTTCTATATATTTATTTTAAATAACATCTTTTATATTGCAATATTAATTATGAAATAAAATATTAGAGATCAAATATTTATTTATATGTTATTTGATTATATTTTCTGAATAAAAAATGTATTTATTCTTTTATATTATATCAAATATTAAATATATTAAAATATGTAATGAAATTATTTTATTATTTTAATTAAATTTTACATCATGCAAATTATAAATTACCTTTATTTACTTGATTTTTCCTTTCACAAAGTTTGAATTGATAGTGAAATGATGCTTAAAATAAATACAAAAAAAAAGACATAACTACAAAACTAGAAGAATATTTTAAAATCAAATTATTCTGAATAAATTTATTTACTCTCTTTTCTATTATGTAAATGAAATCTAATATATATACTTTTAAATATTTAGCAGTCAATATTCATCAAACTTGGATTTTATGTAATTTGGTCCCCACACTATGACTGAAAGAAAAGCTCTATGGCAGCGATATATAATGCAACGATTTAATCTCCAGCAGTTGACGCCGGCGGCCCAACGGGAACCCCACAGGCTAAATATGCTTGCCCAACACGCCAAAGATTTTTTATTGTGACATGGCCTTTGTAGATGAGAATATTTGGATTTTGTCCCTCGAATATTCCCCTGCATACGTTGCAAATCTATAATTCAACCTTGCACTTTAGGTCTAAATGTCATAGTCAAATTTTAGGATCAAACCTTCTTCTTTTTTAATGTATTTAATTTGAAATGAAAGATATTTTTCAAAAAGTTCTTAATTTTTAAAGATTTTCTTAAATAAATTAAAAAATATATCGTTTATAATTAATTAATAAATAAAAACAAATAAATATAAATATAAATAATTTATATAATAAATAAAATAAAATAAAATAATTTATATAATAAATAAAATAAATAATAATTTATGTAATAAATAAATAAAATAAAATGAAATAATTTATATAATGATTTATTTATATAATAATAATTTATCTAATAAATATAATAATAATAATTTATATAATAAATAAAATGAAAAAGATTTTTTAAATAAAATAATGTAATATATTTTTAATAAAATTAAAATTTGTTTTGTGTTATAAAATCCAAACAATAAACAAATAGAAAAATTAAAAATTAAAGTTGTAAAGGAAGTGTTGTTTTTGGAATGAATTGGAGAGAAGGGTAAAGCAGTAGAGAGGGAAGGATAGAGAAAGAGAGAGAGGAGGGAAAAGAAGTAGAGAGGGAAGGATAGAGAAAGAGAGAGAGAGAGAGGAGGGAAAAGAGGTAGAGGGAAGGATAGAGAAAAAGAGAGAGAGGAGGGTAAAGGGACAGAGGGAGGTAGAGAGGGATAATTGAGATAGAAATAGGGAGGGACAGAGAGGTGGGATAGAAAGAAGTAGAGAAGGAAAGAGAGAGACAAAGAGAGTGAGAGAGAGAGAGGGAGGGAGGGAGAGGTACAAAGGGATAGGGGAGATATATAAAGAATTAGAGAATTAGAGGGGAAAGGAGAGAGAGGTAGAGAGGGAGAGAAGTAGAGCGGGAAGGAGAGAGTGAGAGAGAAATAGGTGGGATGGAGGGAGGGACAGGTAGAGAGGGATATGTGATATAGAGAGAAATAGAGAGGGAAGGGGAGAGCAAGAGGGAGAGAGAAGGGGGGAGGGAAGGAGGAGGAGGTAGAGAGGGATAGGTGAGATAGAGAAAGAGAGAGAGAGGAGGGTAAAGGGACGAAGGGAGGTAGAGAGGGATAAGTGAGATAGAG
>CM021104.1:153480748-153714956 GCA_007115665.2 Sequoiadendron giganteum
AAGCACAAGCTATCCATGCATTCCATGTGACCACACATGAATCCACACATCCCATGCCATGCTTCAAACCCTCACACATGCACAAGCTCAACCTACTAACCTGCAACAAAACTGTCCAACCTTATACAACTACCCTTGTGGTTGCTTTTATAGAAGCAAGCTCCTACAAAACCACCAAGTGGTATTGCACTAACCATGTGCAAAAAACTATGAACTTACAAAATCATGTGACACCACATTTAATATTGGGTACTTTATTATATTTTATTTTTCCCCAATATTAAATAATTACATTTTACAATTAAGTCCCAATGTCACATACAACATAGAGTGGCCCCAACATTATAAGTCCTAGTGATGCACATCCATCTAGATACCCCTAGGTGCAGCACACACATAAAAATAAATTAAAAATTATAAGAATTATGCAATGTGTACAACACCTAATTCTAACAATCTCCCACTTGTTGTATACATTGCATAAGGGGGTAACAAGTAAGCTCAAACATCAAGATAATAAAATCCATAGGCAACATGTACCATCCTGGAATCCAAGTGTTCCAAGTGCTCCATGTGCTCCATCAAGATACATGTAACAAGAATCAAGGTGACCACTATCTCATCCATGGATGCTCTTATCCTCCACCATGCCAATGCACTAATATAAGAACACATCCAAAGAGAAGCCACACAATTTGTCACAACGAAGCATAAACGTGCTTGAAAATTGATATCCCAAACACAAACACTCAATCCAAAGGTATCAATATGCACCTCTAGCTTTCAAGATATATAAAACCATAGCTGAAATGACACCCACAAAAAATGCCAACACATCCAACTATCCATACCTCCAAGGTATACAAAACATAGTAAACTCATGCCACCGATCATATCCACCCATAACCTGCAATTACAAACTCCATGCGCAAACCTGTCAAAGAGTGACATATACATCCAAGAGCTCCCACTGCATGGGCGATGTCCAAACGAATGAAAACTTGGAATGAGCGCATTCAATGCGTCACTTCGTTAACATTCAAGAAAGAAGGCACCATCACAAGTGATGAAGGTACACCAAGTCTACTGACAACATCACATAGAAGATTTAAACATGTAGTACCAAGGAACATCCACAATGATATGCAAAACCTATAAACAAAACACCTGTAGCATGTCCTCCTACACACACCTCTAAATTCCAACTATGTCAAGTATGATATCCTCCATAACAACATCCAACAGCCCAATCACCAAGATCAAACATAACATATATATCATGTAACTAATCATGGATGTAAGCATCTCAAAACAAGAAGATCAAACTCAATGTAACCATTCCCAAACTAGGGAAATCAGCCGAATAAACCATCTCCTAAACTCAACATGTACAAGGAGATAAACATGATGAACCCTCCAAAACCAAATACCCATGGCTCAAAATCCATATCCATGAGAAGACAAATCATAAACATAATGCACCTGAAAGAAAATGGGCAATACGTCTCAAGTGAACCACCGAGTAGACCAAGAGTGGGGAATGAGAATGCTCCTCCAAGATATCCAAGTCATCATGACTCAACCAAGAACACTCTCCTCATAGGTCCATGTTGAACTCACGTCCAACTAAGGTGTAGGCTCCTCAGATTTCCTATTGAAATCTCATCAAGAGTAACTGTCTCAAGAAAATTTCTCTAATCACAAGAGAACTCCAACCTCACCTACATCTCCAAGTATCCATGAGCACCTATAACCAATCAATCCATGCTAAACTCCAAGAAAATGATCAATGTACTCAATACAAAGAGAACCAACCAAGATCAAAATCATAGCTCCAACTACAGAATCAGGAACATAAACATGACACCATGATCTCACATCTTCTCAAAAGGAAGATCACATGCTCAAATCATCATAACATGTACCATGCCACAACTATAAAATGGTAATCAAGAGTATACCATGACATAATAAAAAAACCATCCTAGAACCAAGGATCACCTATCAAATCCAACAAGTCATAAACAATACCTCAACATCTCCAACACTTGATGTCAATGAACTCTCACTATAGCACACATAATCCAGGAGCTCCTCCATGACACCAATCAACTCCTAATAAATAAAACCATCCATAATAAACAATGGATCCACATCATTGCCAAATGCTCCCACTGAACCATGATACCGAGCAATCCCATGGCATCATGATGCACACAACCAACACCACATGACTGTCATAAGCTCATACCAAACCTATGAATCCAAGCTCTCAATGACAACATGATAAGCATCCTCTAAAGCAAGAAGATACACTGCCAAACCATCATAACCATCACTGCCAATCCATCACTATCAAAAGCTCCCACTGAACCGTGTAACCAAGCTATCCATGACATCGTGATACCAATCTCCTTAAACCAAGAAGATACACCACCACAACCTGAATTAGTATCCAATCCAACACCACCAACAATGCACCTGCATAAACCATCATGACATGTCAAAGTCTCTAATGCACAAGAAACATCCATAAAAACATGATCACCACTAAATGTACCAACATCACCTAACTGTGTCCACATATCTGCATAATCATAGTCAACTACATAGGTCTCATATCATGACTGTACTCGTAAATACCATCTCACCTCCTCAACATGACATCAAAACCAAAAAACCAAGTAAATAAACCAAGCCACCAAAACTAAACATGCATCAATACTAAAATATCAATGGGCAAAGACAACCCATATCCAAGTCATAAATGCAACATGTAAGTAAAGACCATCGACAACATTGCACAACTTGTGGATACAACAATGCAACATACAAATCCAACCATACATTGGTAACCATGTCAAATGAGAGAATAATCTAAGATGTGCAATTGAGCATACAATGAATCCAACATCTAATCTCCCAAATCAGACAATCCATAAGCTCATAGTATCAGCATACTCAACATAACCCATAAACAGCTCATATAAAGAAAACAACAAATAAACCATGCCAAAATAACTTCAAACCTGATCCACTATGTATTCTCTGAACAATATTTTTGTTGACTATTCAAAGTCCAAAATCCGACTCCATATGCACTCGATATTCCCTCTCAAAGCTCAAAACAAACATCTGACTTTGACCAAGAACAAAACTATCAAAAATACAAAATCTGAAAAAACATCTAATACCACAATGTAGAGTTCTGAGTCACCTTTCCAACAAGTTCAAGAAATCAAAAAACCGACATCGTGTGTGAAAGTTATGCCTCCCGGAATAAAACTACTCCAATCTAAGTATAGGGAAAATTTTGGTGGCCCTCACCCCAAAATAAATATTAAAATTTTTTTCACTTTAAAGCTCGCGGATTTTTTATTTAATATTTAAAACTTAAGAACTTTTAATAACATGGAAGTGGGGGGCGGTTATAAGATTTAGGTTTTAAATTTAAGTTTTTTCAATCTTCAAAACCAAAGGGACGATAATCTATGACTAATGACAGTCGTTGGTATGGGGCTGCGTAGGGCAGGTACAAGTCTGCAGACCTTATACCTCCCCAAAGTATATATATATATATATATATTTTTTTTTTCAAAAAATTTCAATAAAAATTTCTATCATGATTTTTTATTTGTTTTTGTTTTTCATTTTGCAGGTCAAATTTTTTCACCGATGGGAATATTTTTTTTTTTTAATTTTCTGACGACTATACCGTCAACGTCCGTACGACCGAACAGGTGTATAGGCAATTTTTTTGAAATTTTTCACAGTAACAGAAATAGGTGGAGTTATATATCAATCTTCATCTCTCAGCCAACCCAGATCCAACCATGAGGTCCATTTTGTCCCAGAAGGTCATCTGTAAAATTTCTCCCACAAAACCCTGAAATGAATGCAGAACCAAGAAACCCTATTGGCCCAAAATTTTGCACACCCCAAATCTGCAAATTACCCATTATAACAACAAACCCAAAACCCTCAGATCTGCAATAAACAACCTACAAAACCCTCATATCTTGCCATGTCTTTCATTCTCTCATGCATTGAATAGGTTCAAAACTTAAGCAATATTTTTCTCAACCTAGGGTTATCCAACCACAACCATGGCTCTGATACCACTTGTTAGGAAACTTGCAGCCATCTAATGACAATTTCCACATAACCCAATATAAAGATCTATGCAAATAAGTGATAAAAATCCACATGCAAGAGAATAAACAACATACCCATCAAAGATGACACAAAATATATCCTGGGAAAACCCTCAAGAGGGAAAAAACCCAGCCTCCAAAAACATCCACACTCCATGTATTATTCAGCAATGAAAACCCATTATAATACATCTATAGAGACTCCATGGACACTTCTGAAGCACAAGCTATCCATGCATTCCATGTGACCAAGCATGAAACCACACATCCCATGCCATGCTTCAAACCCTCACACATGCACAAGCTCAACTTGCTAACCTGCAACAAAACTCTCCAATCCTAAACAACTACCCTTGTGGTTGCTTTTATAGAAGCAAGCTCCCACAAAACCACCAAGTGGTATTACATTAACCATGTGCCCAAAACCATGAACTTACAAAATCATGTGACCCCACATTTAATATTGGGTACTTTATTATATTTTATTTTTCCCCAATATTAAATAATTACATTTTACAATTAAGTCCCAATGTTAGATACAACATAGAGTGGCCCCAACATTATAAGTCCTAGTGATGCACGTCCATCTAGATACCCCTAGGTGCACCACACACATAATAATAAATAAAACATAATAAGAATTATGCAAGGTGTACAACACCTAAGTCTAACAAAATTAACCCTTCTACTATTCTAATTTGTCATCTTAATGTAATTTTAGCCTTGACCTAAGTGTGTTTCAAGAGGCAAAGTTGATTAACTTCATTAAACGTAAATTAATTCCTGACCACCACTTGAAATTGCCTAAGAGGACCAGGTCACAACCTTCGGCGACCTAGTCCCTTTAGGCATATATATCCAATTTTAAATGAATAAACTTGTGGGAATTTTCCCCCAAAACCCTAAGGTCGACATATCATTAGTCATCTCTAGGAAAATTAGGGTTTTGAATGTAGATATTAAGGTTTACATCTTCATTTTTCTCTCTTCTTGGCTCATTTTTTCCACCTTCACTCGTCTTGACAACCACTCTAGCATTCAAGTCTTTCAAAGAAAGAAAACAAGAATTAGGGTTTTGCAAGCCATCTCCATTCGAGTTGCTCTTGCATGTTGTAGACATCTTCAAAAAAGGATTTGGTAAGTGTTTACATTGCTTTATCATTCAATCATATTTACTTCCATTGTTTCTTATTTAGATTTGATTATCAAAATGGGGTTTAACTAAGGCAAAACCCAAATCTCTAACCCTAACCATTGTCTCCTTCTTTGTGTGTCTATTTGCGGATTTGGGTATTTTGCAGCTGGAAGATCATTCAAAAAATTATCCAAGCTCACTAGGGTTGAAGAAACCCTAGTTGCACCTTGGAAGATACCTACAGGCTAAAAATCAAGGTTTGTGGTCCAAACACTTGGAGGAATAAAAAGTGTAAATCAAGAGCCTCTGTTTCCACCTTCAAATTTTTAGAAAAGGAAAAAGGGACATTCCCATCGGTTGTGGCGAACTAGTCCCACTATGTATATTTTCTAGAGATTTTTGTGGATTCAAATACCCATTTGGCTAAAACAGGCCTTGGGCCAGTTTCCCGAAATCACCATTAAAAAGGACTAGCTCACCCAACTTAGCACAAGTGTCTTGACAAACATAAAATTCAGTATTTCCAGAATTTCTGAGTTCCTCCAAGTTTGCAACACAGTTCTAGATACCGCTCTTTCATTTAAAGTTTTATGTTTTAGTTTAATTTACATTTTTAGGTCTTTTGATTTAATGTTAGCATATCACAATGTGTTTTCCAGCATTTCACATTCTTTAGATTTAGCATTAATAAGTTATATTTCTTTCAGCTTATTTTATCTAGACATGTCATAGTTAGAAACATTCACACCCCCATTAGCACACATTAACACATAATCCTTGAATGTAACATAAGCATTTTGGCCCATCTATCTCCTTTCAGGTCAAAACCCTAGAAGAGTAAGAACGCATTAAGGTGCCAAAATCTGTGTTATAGGAAGAAAGAAAGGATCATGCAAAAATAAATTAGGAGATATGCATTCATGTATAGAATTACATCTGCCTCCAGTTTGGTCAGAAAATTCATATAAATTTTTGTACAAATTTTCATGCCTAGCTGATGGAAAATTATGGGTCAAAAGGATATAGATCATGGCTTAGAGAAAATCGTGATCCTTAGTGAGAAATCATGCCTCCTCCAACTTCAAATCACACCCTTTCAATCAAAATAGAGACTTTTCTTTTAGATTTTTTTTTTCAATATTCTCAGGATTCAAAGCTGGCAATAATGGAGTAGTGAAGGATTTGCAACATGAGAAACACTCCTCAAAAATCACAAATTATGAAGGCGCTTCTATGGTAGCTCACAAATCATGTATGTCAGCAACAAAAATGCACCTACCAAACTCATAAACGCTTCTCTAGAGGTAATACAAGCAAGAAACAAAGGACGAAAGTGCTTGTAGATGGCATAAAGTAAATATCTTTCTTCCAATGTCACTCAAAAAAAATCACACCTCAAAAACTACACATATATGGAGGTGGAATGAAACATAGCACGTGTAGAAATGCAAAATTGGTATCATGCATTTCTCATATTTTCATATTCACCCATCGATTAAATAAACTAGGTTTATTTGATTAATCTCCTAGGTTATCTCTTTAATTAAATAAATCAAGTTTATTTAATTAATCTCCTAAAGCCATCCATTTAAATTAAATAAATTCATCTTTATTTGATTTAACAGTAACATCATCCTCTTTGAGTAAATAAAAAAAATCTTTATTTAATTAAATCTAAAATTATTTTCTTCTCAATTTGATATATTTTAGTCCTACAATCTGAGTCAAAAGTCAAAAACACCTCATCTCTTATTAAATTAGTCAAATCTTGATTAATTTAATCATAATCCTTTTTTCTCTTACACAAGCCATCAGAGTGCCAGCTAATCTTGTTTTAAACTTGTTAGACTCAAATTTGTATTAGGTGTGACTTTTTAGTGTATGCATAGGTTTCCCTATTGATAGTTGCCAATAGATAACAGTGCCATCACCATCTATAGATGCTAGAAACTCATTGTTTGGATGGAGAGAAAGGATCATGGATCGATGTGCAAAACTTTAATTGTTTAGCAGTTCATGTACCCTTATTTTCATTCAATTTTGGACACAATTTCCATCCATAATATCTAAAGACTCAACTATTATGCATCGATAGATATCCATACTATAATACATTGTTGAAGATAGACATCTAAAATATTCACACATTTATTTTGTTGATTTCTTATCAATTTGTAAGCATGTCACATTATTAGTGTGCTAACAGAGGTTGAAGGATGTTTGCTTCACCACAACTCCTATGTGCCTTTTTCTTTTAGTGATTCGTTCTCACTAGGGTTACGCTAGTGGGAACAATTATTACCTTCTATTAATTGATGGAGAAGGTGGAGTGTTGTATTGTAGACCCACGCCATGACAAGAAAACTCTTTGATCTTTGTGTAGGTTGCCATAGAGAAATCAAACCAGTGCCCATGCCTTCATTTGGCATAGAGAAGCCCATGCATCTTCAAAGGTCAATTTGTTTTGTTTATTCACAACCTAGCAGGGAAGAAGGTGAGTGCAAATTTTTTGGCAAAGATAAAATTTGTCTTTAGTGACCACCTTAAGTCTTTTGTCTATTATCTAAAAAGCCATCTAGCAGCGAGAGGATACCAGGGGAATTATAGTGTCCATGGCTAGAGACTTGGCTTTGCAAAATTTTATAATTAAAATGAATCTTTAAAAAACTTAAGGAACTACACTTGAATTATCCCAAATCACATGTGAGGTCATGAGTGAACTTATTAATAATATTTTTTTATTCCTAAGTGAAGGCCATTGATCAATGCATGTATTTCAGTCTCATTTTTAGTTCCTTTTGGTAGTTTAATAGATACTGTGCTTAACATTGACCATTTCAAAATTCTTAGGATTTCCATTTTCTTACCTGTATTCATACCAAAGAAGAATAATTCAATTTTTTTTACATTCACCGCTTGTCGAGAGGCTCTATAATATTATTTCAAAATATTTTTTCTTGACTGTGGCTTCTTTTTCGACAATGGGTAACATTATTGGTTAATAGAATACCCTCTAGCATTCCTTTATTCATTACTAGGATTTGTATTACTTGGAGGGTGTTATTTGTTCCTTTGTTGTGAGTTGAACAACAAAAGCTCTTCATTTGCAATTGCCCCCCATTATTATGTGTCTAAGGAATTCTCAGGAAGCCCATTTTTTTCTTGTTAGAGGGTGCAATTTCTGTGGTCTACGAAATGTTGAATAGGTATGAAAGATAAATGCAACACAAGCTAGTAAATGTTGGCAAAATGATTTCTCTACTTTTTTTCTCGTTGGGTTTCAATAAATCTAGTCCCTTTTCTATTTTTATGATCTCGACATAAGTTTGGATTGATCTTTTTTACTGTAATTTGATAGGACATATAGATCATTGTGATTGATCACAATCACAAGAAGTAATCACATGTGGAGAAAAGCTTGAAGATGATTTATAAGGCAAAAAAGGTTGATTTATAAGCCAACTATATCTCTTGAATTTGTGGCTTGTATTTATTTACAAAGGGTCATCGAAACTAGTGTTAAATTTCTCTCTCTATTTCTAGGCCGAATGCATTTATTTTTCTCAATTTACTTTGGTGTCCTTGTATGAAAGCGTAAATTTTATGAATTTAATTCATGTTTTTCTTTCTTACATTGGAGATCAGGTAATTAATTAAAAAGGTCTACAAAGTCTTAATTATATTCATGACAAGATCAACTCATACAATATTTACAAATCGAAAGGTCCACATAAAGAATCAGTTGGTGTCAGAATTGGACATTCAGATTAAGAAAAAGCAAGAATACTGGAGTTAAAGAAAATTGGACATTAAATTTATAAAGTATTAAAGTATTTTTAAATGCTTAGAGCTTCCATTTTCTACTCTTAATTTTTGTTTTAAACAAAATCACCTTTTTTTTGGGTTCAAATTTAATCACTCATTTGATCCTTTTCCAAGTTGGATTAAAATTGAACCTTAGAAACTTACTAAATTTCAATTTGGGTTCTAAAAAATTGAACAAACAACTCTCACATTTCAATTTTGGGGCTTTAAAAAGAACTCAAATTTTGTCTTTGGAAACTAAAATGAATATGTGCACTTATAGTTTTGTAATATTTTTTACAAAGTACTATCATCAAAAAGACATATGCACTTCTCTCATGCCTCATGGTGATCTTGAGAATCAAAATTCCTTTTGTGATATTAAGTTGTCAAAAATATTGCCTCCACATTTTGATTTGGGATTTTAAAATTTAACAAAACATGCAAGGGTGAAGAAAAGGCATTGTGTGTTCTCCCACCTAAATGTATTAGGTAGTTGAACTAAAAATTCACTCCTTTACTATTATCCACCTTTAGAGAGCCTTCCTTGGTGGGAAAAAGTACTCATCCCAAGGGAACGACTCAAAGTGGTAATGAGCTAAATGACAAGGTACTCCCAACTAGTCTACAAATTCAAATGGTGAGGAAAGTTCATTATTACAGGAGCTCCTAGGGACAAGTCGGTGATACTCTTTATATGGATTGATCTTTCCTCTTATGTGGCCTTCTGAATGGGTACCTTGATTATGAACCAATTTGTGTAGAAACCAAAATACTTAACTATTTATTGGTGCAAAAGGTCATGTCCATTGAAGCCGCCCCACGTAACATGCGGTTTTGTTGTAGATATGAAAAGTATGCCTTGGGAGTTTCATGGGTATTGATGCTTGGGTGACCCAAGAAGCGAGTACATTTTAAGGGGGAGCCTGTGTGGTCAAGCATCTAATCATCCACACTGAATATGCACAGCTGGATTCATCCAAGTGGGAACCCAACAAATATTGTCTTTTCATCCTAGGATTGTGCATGTTCTTGAAAATTATTCTTTGATAAAAAACATTAGAAAATAAATATTCACAAGATCTTCAAAATTTTAAGCCCTTTAGGAGAAGCTAATACCCTTGAAAAAAATCACATTCTATTGCTTTTCCTTGGGGTTCGTATCCTTAGAGGCTTCTAAGCATTTGGATTTCATCTCAATTTTCTTATTGAAGTCAACAATAGGTAACATTTGCCCATATTTCCTTGCTTTCCACATAATGCACTTTGTGGGATGAAAGAAAATTAGGACATTGGACATTCAATTTGAAAAACTAAACAAGAAGTGATTGTGGTAAAAAGCAAGGAATTAATCAAGATTAACCCCAATTGAACCCCACACATGTTCTTGCAATCTTCTGTCTTATGGTTTTCCATGCAAACATTGATCTTTTGGTTTGAAATACTCTTAGGGAAAATAATGTTCTTCAAAAACTTTGGCCTTGTAAACAAGTCCCAGGTTCTTAGGTTCATTCAGGATCAAAGTCAATCATTTTCATCCATCTCAAACATCAATCAAATCCCATCTCACCTTAAAAATATTGGAAACTTTGAAAACATCATTCATGCTAAACTTCTAGGAAAAATCAAAATCATCCTGTTTGATTTAACACACTTAATCAAATTATCCTTATGAAAAAATTTACCTCTTGATAAAATCCAACATCTTGGGGTCAAGGAGTTCATTATCCAAAATCACTTTGTTTGACTTAACACACTTAGTCAAATTATCCTCTTGTGTACGCGTTCACTCTAAGACAACACAACCTCCCAGTGTTTACAAGTTCATTATGAAAATAAATCAAATAATGTCCTAAAGTTTAGCATCTCCCTCAAGGTTCTTTAAGAGTTTCATCACCCATATCATTCACCCCTTCCATATTTCATCTCATCATTGGTCTTAAACACCTTAGAGGTTCACTTTCGCAACAAGGTCAAAACACAAGAAAAACATGGAATATAAACTTGATTTATACATCATGAGTAATCCAAGTCAACCAAACTATTGAATTCTTGCAATGCCAATTGATTATCGAAACTCACATTTTTGAAATCTATACATGGCATCATTATTTCCTCCAAACCTCAATGATACAAATGTGAGTTTTATCAATCCAAATTTTGGACCACCTTTCCGTATGGTAGATTTAAATCAAATTCAAAACTTACAAACCTATCAACCAAGAACGAGTCTTCAACAAAACAACATTATCCCATCCAGCCCATACATACCAAATGTGAATACACCAAGTGCAAACTTATCAAACATGAATGTATGAAATCCACACTTGGTGAATTTTTGGATAGATATGCTTGCAAATCAAACTAATATTGATCAAAGACCAATAAATATATTAATGACTCCATGTATTAATCCGAGTCAAGGTAACACCATGAAAAATCAAGGCAATGTGATTCCCAAACACAACAAGGTTCAATTTGAACCTATCATGCCAAATCTAAGCATCACCCCAAGTCAGAACATTGCCCACAATCAAATTTTCCATGATCCAATGCAAACATCACAAGTGTACATTCCAAATATTCTTGAACAAAAGAGAAATCATCTATATCAAGGGTTTCAAGATCAAATTTATTGACTTGCCAAACTAATTAAATTATTGATCCAAGAGACATTCTCACTCCAAACTCAATACAATCTACCATTGGTTGAACCATGTCATTAAAGATTTGAGTTGTGTCCACAATGGTGGTATGTGGTGACTGATCATATTATATTGTATACTCTTTAGTATTTTACACTTCATGTATCCGGAAAAGAAAAAAGTCGACATTGTAAACCATAATTTTTTGAAGCTTCTAAAATCTTGTTATAAGTGGTTGAGGTGGGGAGTTGTAGTATGGTATTATTCACAATATTGTAATATGTTTTTCACTGGACAATAAAATCATTGGATGGCTGTGGTTTTGTGGATGAAGCCCAGATTGGGTGAACCACATTAAATTCTCTACATGTTGTCTTCTTTCTGATATAATTTTTCTTTATGTTTTATTTCATTGTATTATTGTTCAAAGTTGGATTTAAATTGTTAGATATCTACCTTCTAACCCTAAAAAGTGGTATCAGAGTGGGTTGTGTTCATTTATCATCTACACGAAGGTCTCATGGCTGAGTGGGAGAAATGGTAGATGAGGGTAAGTTGAAGGTTGAGAAGTTCAATGGGAAGAACTATCAGTTATGGAAGATGTAGATGGAGGAATACCTCTATTAGAAGGATTTATGGCTGCCATTAGAAGGGAAAAGAAAGAAACCCTCACAATTTCTAATGATGATTGGGAATTTTGGATAGATAGGCACTTGCCACTAAATTAATTTATGCGTGACATAGTTGCTAGAATTCAATATTACAAAAGAAAAGACAACTCAAGAGTTGATGGAAACCCTAGAAAAGTTATATGAAAAGCCTTTCACTTTGAATAAGGTATTTCTTATGAAACATTTATTTAATATGAAAATGGTAGAATGTGGGCCAGTTGTTAATCATTTAAATGAGTTTAATATAGTTACCAATCAATTAACTTATGTAAATGTAAACTTTGATAAAGAATTTAGGGCGCTTTTGGTTCTGTGTTCTTTTCCTGAAAGTTGGAATAGATTGGTAATGGTTGTTAGCAATTCTGTTTTTGGTTCAAATACATTTAAATTTGATGATGTTGTTGGTGTTATTTTGAGAAAGGAAATTCGTAGGAAAACCTCAAGTGGAACATCCACATCAGATAGTTTTTTGAATGTAGAAAGAAGGGGCATAACAAATGAAAGAGGAAACAATTCTGGAAGTCATGGGAAGTCATAAGGAAAACTAATGGAAAAAAGGTCCCAATCTAGAGACAAGAGGGATTGTTGGTACTATGGTAAGCCAGGTCATTTAAAGAAAGATTATTGGTCTTGAAAAAATAAAGAAGGAGACAAAAATGAAGGAAATGAAGAGAAAAATTTCATAAGTAATAAATCTAGTGAGGATGCTTTGATTCTTTCCCTTGAAAATATTGATGATTCTTGAGTGTTAGATTCAGGGGCTTCATTTCATGCTACACCCAATAGAAATTATTTTCTTGATTATGTCCAAGGGGATTTTGGCCTAGTTTATTTGGGAGATAATGAACCCTATCAGATTGTTGGAAAGGGAAGAATCAAGATTAAGTTGTATAGTCTAGGAATCATTGGCTACTATATGAGGTAAGGCATATTCCAAAGTTAAGAAGAAATTTAATTTCAATAGCACAACTAGATGATGAAGGTTTTGTTGTTACATTTAGTGATAAAAATTGGAAGGTTACAAAATATGCCTTAGTGGTAGAAAAAGTTGTGAAAGTAGGCACCTTATATCTTTTTACAGGTCATATTGTTTCTTCTACTTTAGCTATTGCAGATAAAAATCAATGTTCAAGAATAGTTGTTGTTGCTCAATAGGTAGAAAATTAGATAGTTGCTATGGATTCTGAATCAACACTATGGCATAATAGACTTGGGCATGTAGACATGCAAATTTGACATTATTGTCAATATTCATCTTTTAATTAATTAAACCAAGTTTTATTTAATTAAATCATAAATCTCCTAAGGTCTATTAATTTAATCACCGATATTAAATTAAATGATCAAATCTCATTTCCTCTCATTTGATTTTAAAAGAAATACAAAATTCTAAAATCAAATGTCATCACATTGATCACCTATTAGATTAATCAAATCATGATTAATTTAATCTTAACTACAAGAATCTTCTAGATTCACCCACTTGCATCAATAAATCAATTTAATTGATTTATTAAAAAGACTATTTTCCCTCAATAACTCTCATCTTTGACTTTTTCGGACAAAGATCATTCCCCCCAAAACCCTCAACCACATGCATTTATTGCATTTTTTCAAAATTCAAATTTGAAATTGGCACATTGGCCAATACTTGCACATTCCTCACCCTCTCACAGCTTGACAAGTGTCATATTGTCATTTGCTTATGAATTATCCCACATTCATCCAAAATCTCTCAAAATCCTACCCTTGAATCTATAAATGCAAGGCAAAACAACTCAAAAGGACACAATTCATGCTCATTGTAAGGTTACTCTCCACTTGTGAGAACTGATCTTGCTCATCATTTGGCATTTTGCTTAGCAATATTTTCTGATTGCAAGGTTCCTCTCTTCATTTGAGAGGATATCTTGCTCTTCATCATTATCATTTTGGCAGTTTTGCTTATCATGGATTGGGAAAGGGCAACTTCCTACACAACTAAGTTGCACCAATCCACCATAGGATAGATATAGTTCATGTCTTATTTGCATGCTTAGATTAGTTTTGTCAATTAATTTGAAGAATGTTGTATTATCCTATGAAGATGTGAGAATCATGCTAACTATTTGCAGATTTTGACGTCTTAAAAATGGCGCTAGAAGGAGGGCTATGGATTTTCTTCACATTTGTTGTGTATTGGCTTACTTTTAACTGTTTGTTAGCATAACATTTGATAAAATTTCTAAAAGCGTCTGCAATAAATCTATTTCATGCATATCTAGATTACATTTCTTTGAAGAATCCTTTCAAATAAATAACGTGCTTTGTCTATGCTTCTGTATTTTGGATACATTTATATTCCTCATACTACCTTACCCAATGATCTGATCCATGCAGCACTTATGTCTTTCTTTAGAACTTGGATTTTCTCTAGAATAAAGCGAAGACCTCTCACCAATACATGTGCAAAGGAACAGTTTGTTTTCTTGTCCATTCCAACAACTATCTCAGATAGTTCATGAAATAATTGCTCATGCATTGTTTTGGATTCATTATCATTTTCTTGAATAGCAAGCTTCGACACAACACCTAATGAGTATTCGAAAAGCTTGCTGAGATACTCCATGTCTTGGTTTCCTGACTCTAATACCCGAGACAAGAGATCTATGTCAATACTGTCAAGGATTTCTTGCTTCCATCTTGCAGGAACTAATGCAAAAAGTTCATTCCTGACTTCTTTCACCAGTTTAATAACTCTAGTATAATCAGGGGGGTTTCTTGTAAGAGACTCTTTGACACAATCCCAAAATTTTGTCTCCATTGTCGATTTTATCTTCACCGTGAATTCATCTGAAGACTTATTCATTCCACACATAGTATCAACAAATGTTCTATCTCTGTCATGAAGAATATCATTAACAGTTTTTTTTTCTCATCCACTTTTCCTGTTGGAACAAATTTTTCTGAATAGATCAAATCATAATCGAACAGACCTATCTATAGCTTTATTATCCATGTTATTTCTTATAGTTCTGAAGTTGTTCCTTTTGGAACAAATTCATCTTCTACTGAGCAAGTGATAACTCCCAAATGACTCCACGCAGTGGTCAGAAATAGATCTGAGCTTTTTTTTGCATCCTTTCCTCCATACCTTGAGGCCGACACAAGACATCTCTGAAGCTCGCGTATTTGGTGGTTCAAGCACTTCATTGTTTGGATCAACTCTGGCTGCTTCTGCCTACTTCTAGCATTTATCTCCCTGGCAGGCTCGAGTGTACCTAGTCCTTCTGAATCCATACACCACATCACTCCATACAAGATCACTGTCAAGACCTCATACACCACATGGGTTAGGTGATAGTCTAGATGGACATCATTATTGAAAAGGAGAGGCTAAAATGAGTGTATGGTGGTGCATCGATAATTGCAGTTTGGAAGAGACTCACAACACTGCTTTATCTCTGTCTGTAAATGCATTGATTGTGAGACGTTGCCTTGGTCTGTCTGTCAGTGAGGAGTACTAATCTAGCAGTCTGCTTTTCAAATTTTCTTTACACCTTCCAATCACATTTAACAGAGAAATTTTTTAAAGTCTGTTCACCAAGTCTACTCTGTGCAGGGTGGGTGTAAGAAGAAATCATATCAATTGTTGTGTAGGGTGGAGTGTTTAATGCTGCTTCTCTCACTAATCCATTGGGATCATTTAATATCAGTTTTTATTTATTTATACATATCTACAATTGCGCTTAAAGAAGGTAAGGTTCATTTATGAATGATTTGACTTTGTTGCTAGCTTAGAGAAGGGAGTAGCGGTCTATGGGAAATTGTGGTTCATGTTGTACCCGTACGAAATTTTTAGTATTGCATCCAATTTCAGACCAAAACCCTGTCACTTCTCAATTGTGAATCATAGCTAGAGCTTCGTTATGGTCATCCATGTTTCTGTCATCTCTCATTTTCTTTGCGTGGGCTGAGGGAGGATGTTTAAGGAATTCTTCTTTGTACTTACCAACTACTTTTGACAGTCTAAAGGTTTTTTATTTCCATGCTACCATCAATGCAGTCCATAAAACAACGTCTCTTTGAGGCATCTTAGCAATCAGTTCACATTCCATACCTATCTACCAAATCGATGATGACAGTCGCTCCTTTGAAACTTGGCATGTGTTTGACTCCTCATGATACCCTATGATTTATTTTCTGCTAGATTAATGGCCCTTAACCCAATATATCACCCCACTAAAGCTGACCATGTGAGGTAGGAGTTACTATTGTGAAAGTGACGCTGGAATGAGCTTATTTTAATGCTTCTCTTACTAAAAAATATCTTTGCTGCAAATCTTTTTCATGTGAGTAGCTTCATAAATGATCTTTATTCACTATCTTTGCTATAGGCATTTTGTCTTGTTCATTAATATTGATTTAAAGCATTCACTATTCACCCATGTTTCAGATCTACTTTCTTGGGGAAATGCACTTTAATATTGCTGCTCTCATTGGATGGCTGTGTAGGGTACATATAAGAAGAAATCAAGATTTTTTTGAGTGATATTAAATATTGACTAGTTCTCCAAGATTTCCTCTTACATTTATTGTCATTGCCTAAGGAACATTTGGCATAATTTCAAATCTGCATTCTGCAAACATTGATGAAGGGTAGTAGCTAAAGTTATTTGATTATGGAGATTAGATGAACGAACACCTTGAAAAGAGGGATTCTTATTAATGCTTCTTTTATTAGTTCATAATTGCTAGTTGTTTCATTTGACACCTTTCTATTGTTTGAAGTAAATTCTTGAAATGAACTCAAATAAATAATTTGATCCTTGCGCAATGGTCTCATTTTATTTATTTTTATCTTGTAGGAGGAGCGATTTCATTTGCACAAGGAACTTGTAGCATTGAAACATCAAAAACAATTTGTGGATAAGATTTGAATTAAAAAAATCAAACATCGAAATAAAGACTTGAAGAGTATTTTTTAATGCTTATGGTTATAATCCAGAGCTTCAATTCACTACCCATTTTTTCTATTTTAAACCAAATCACCTTTCAATTTTGGATTTAAAATTAATCAGTGATTGATTGTCTTTTTCAAATTGGGATAAAATTGAACCTTAGACATTTACTAGATTCAATTTGGGATTAAAATTGAACAAGGCAACCTTCACACTTGGATTTTGGTGCTTAAAACGAATTCATCACTGCTTTTTTGGACTTAAAATGAACAACTGTTTGTCATATTTTGCAATCTTTTTCACAAAGTAATATCATCAAAAAGACGTATGCGCTTCTCTCGCTCCTCACGGTGACCTTGAGAATCAAAAGTCTTTTTCTGATATTAAGTTGTCAAAAATATTGCCTCCACACTTCGATTTGGGATCTAAAATTGAACAAAACATGCGAGTGTGAGCACGATATATTGCGGAGGTTCTCCCCTTTGTTTTTCAACAAAGGTTGTGTGAACGATGGGATATGTTAGCTCTCTATTGTTTATCTTAGAGGGCCTACCTTGTGGGAAAAATTAATCACCCAAGGGAATGACCCAACCGGGAACACGCTAAAGCTAAGCGACTTCCAACCGGTATATAAGTGTGGATATTGGAACAAAGTCCAATATCACAGGGATTATTCCGATGAGATGGACAGCAATGGACTCTCGCCGACGTTGGATAATCCCCCACGAACGGAATGCCCAAATTAGAACCCTTGTTTAGAAATTGGCCAAAACCTTGTCTATCTTGTTGGTGCAAAAGGTCATGTCCTTTGAAGCTGCCCCACATAACATGCGGTCTTGTTTTGGAAATGGAAAGTATGCCATGGGAGATTCATGGGTACTAATGCTTGGCTGACCCGAATAAGTGAGTGTCGTGGAGGGGAGCCAGTGTGGTCAAGCATTTAGCCATTCGCACAAGATATGCGCAGCTGGATTTATCTAAGTGGGAACCCAACAAGGTATTGTCTCATCAACCTAGGAGTGTGAAAGTGCTTGGAAAAAACACATTGCTTGATCTTGAAAACATTTGAAAAACAAACATACACAAAAACCTTGAAATTTCAAACACCTTGTGGGGAACAAATACCTATTGACAAACTTGCCCACTCTTGCTTTCCCTAGGAATCACATTCCTAGAGGTTTCTAAGTGTGCAAATTCTACCATCATTTGTTTCCAATAAGGATAAACATAAGGAACTTTTGCCCTATTTTCCTCGATTTCCACATAAAGGACCTTGTGGAATGAGAAAGAGAATGGGACATTAGACATATAGTTTGAAAACCTAAGCAAGCAAGTGTCTTAGATAAAGAGAACCTCATTTAACCAAGATAAAAGACAAATTTGATTACACATGTTTTTTCTAACATGATTTCCCGTAAGATCAAAATCCCAAACCAAAGTTCAAAAAGCTTAGTCTAAAGGCTCGTGAGGAGCATCTTGAGAGACTTTTCAAGTTCAGAATATAGCATGTTCTTCAACATCAAGGTCTTGTAAGCAGAAGTGTTATTCTAGGTCAAGTCTAGGATCAAATCCAATCACTTTCATCCATCTCTCAACCATCAAAATCAATCAAAAGTCACCTCACCAACAACTCTTGGAAACTTTGTAAACATCTTTTATGCTAAACTTCTAGGCGAAATCAAATCACTTTGTTTGACTTAAGACATCTAGTCAAACCATCAATCCAATCATGATCAATCAAAGTCCTAAAAGGTTTAGCATTTCTTTCAAAGTTTCTTTAAGAGTTCCATTCATCCATATCACTCATCTTCCATTTATCTTGTCCTCATTATTGCTTTGATCCTTCAATTATCCTAGTTCTTTGCTTCTTTGAACCTAAGGTTTAGACTGATCTAAAGGATTAGAGGTTCATCTCTTACATTCTTGAAAATTGATCTTCATTTTATGGTTCAAACTCGATCTCAACACAAGAGGGGCATGGAATATAAATTTGATCCATCCATCATGAGCAATTCGATTCAACCAAACTATCCAAGCCTTGCAATACAATTTGATTATCAAAGCTTGTACAATGCATACATGGGAGCATTATCTCATACAAACATCAATGGTACAATGAATGTGAGTATGCCCGATCCAAAGTTCGGAACACCTTTCCCAATGATAGATTTAAATCCAAGTCCAAATCTGCAAATCTATCAACCAAACGCTCAATGCATGAGTTTTCCAAACAACAGTATCCCACAAAGTCCATACATACCAAGTGCAACTTTACCAAACATGACCATTTCAAATCCACACTTGGTAAACTTTGGGGTTGACATGTTTGCAGATCCCCCTAATGTTGTTCAAAATCCTAGCAATATGTTGACGACTCCATATGTTGATTCAAGCCAAGGTAACAACATGCAAAATCAAAGTTACCTAAATCCAAGCAATATGATTCCCAACCACAACAATGTTCAATTTCAATCTATCATGCCAAATCAAAACATCATACCAAATCATCCCATTTTTCCATCGATATCGCAAAAATAGATGGAAACCATCCAAGCAACCCCAACAATCAACACCATTCCACCACCACCGCAACCACCGCCAAAGTACAACATGACCAATTCATTCTCCATCATGTTGCAAGCCGCTCAAGAAGCTTCCCACAAAAAGGCACTCCAAGCCCAACAAGCTACACAGCTAATTGCTCAGCAAGCACAAGCAGCTCAAGTAGCCCAACAAGCACAAGTGCAAGCAGAATTCTACGCACTATTGCAATCAATCCAAGAAGAAGTAGCACAACAAAGAGCCCAACAAAAAGCATTGTTGGCACAAAAACAACATGACGAACAACAAGCGTTGTTGGCTCAGCAGCAAATGCAGGCCTTACCCGCTCAACAAAGCCTGCAACAGATTCCCACCGCAATTGTTGAAAACAATGATCAAGATCTATCCATCAATGAACACATTGAAGATGTTCCCATCAAATTCAATGATCAAATCATCACACACCAAGAGTCACTTTTCAATCACGATCAAAACTCACTGACGATACCCAACAATGATCCAATCCAAGAAACATTAACATCATTTGATCCTTTGTTTGAGAACATTGACAATCCCTCTGCCAAAATTGTTGAAAATAATGATCAAAATAAATCCATCAATGAGCACATTGAAGATATGTCTACCCCATCCATTGATCAAATCATCGTTCATCAAGAGCCACTTTTTAGCGATCTATTTCAAGATGTGTTAACATTATTTGATCCCATTGACATAAACCAAGATCCATCCACCAATGATCATGTTGACAATGTCTCTACATCACCTAATGAGTCAGAGGACATATTTCAAGAACTTATTCCAAAGCATGATCAAAATCTTCCATCAAGGTCTAGCAATGGCCCTTCCAACAACATATTGACATCCTTTGACCCCATGGTTAAAGATATTGAAGGAATCCCTATCTCAACATTTGATTCAAATCCACTAAAAGTTCAAGAGAATATTGAGCCACTTCCTAATGAAGATATCCAAGAAAGAAGTCCATTCTTTGAAATTGACCCATGCCAAGAACTTGATCCAAAGCATGTTGAAAGCAATTCCAAAATCACTCAAGATCAAGAATTTTTATCTCCAAGCTACTACAACGATATAATGGACACTCTCCTATCTATACAAGATGTTGCAAATGATGACCATATCCGCATAGCACATACTCTTCCATCTATCCATGAGACGCTTTCTTTGGATGGACCTGTAGATGATCCTCATTTAAAACAAGAGTCTCCTACTCTTAACATTTATACACATGGTCAAGATATAGACAAATGCAGAGACATATAAGAAATGGATCATGAAGAAGGCTTGTACATAAGTCATGAATCAGAAACATCCTATGAAGAAGTCATGAGGAAGACTTTTGTGTAGATAGAAAAGCATCAACACTTCTTGAAGAAGCACTACAATCTGATATGTCACAAGATCAAGTTGAAGATATCAATCAGGAAGTCATCCCACATGCAAAAGATCCTATCACTTATAAACTTGGATCACTCACCTTTTTAAAGGCTAGCTATCTCATCAATAAAGAAGCTGACAAATTTGAAGGTCCACCACAGAGCAGAGAAGGAGAAACACCTTGTTTCCAAGGGAAATCATATCCTTTTGCAAATAAAATGTTTCAACAAATGAATTATCAAGGTAGAGGATTAGGCCTACAGGAACAGGGTATCCTAGAACCAGTGCAGATTTTTGGCAATCCTAAGCGTCAAGGCCTTGGTTACTCAACAATCAAGGGATCTCAACATATCAGTAATACTATCACCATACTGGGGGCAACTTCGTCTCGAGCAAACATCAACATGGGGAGCACGAAGAATCCTTATGATGAAACCAATGCCAATACTACAACTCGCCATGTCATAAATCTTCATCCACCCATCACCCCATCCACGAATTGGGACCAACATCAAAAGAAAGACTTGAATCAAAGCATGAAGAACGTTATCAAAGAAAAAGAAGCTAAGAATCATATTGGAGAAATCAAGTACATATGGATACCAAAAAATACAAAGAAAGATTATCCCTATCAAACTCCATTAGTCAAAGAAACTATGGGGCAAAATTAAAATGGGGCAGGTATCCATCAAAGATTTCCACAAAAGCAAAATAAAGCTTCTCAAGTGACGTACAAAGTGTATCAAGAAGTTGGTCCTAATTCCACACACACTTCCGTATCCACTCATTATTGCTCATCTTCCCAAGTTTGGAGAGTCAAAGGTTCCAAACCATCAACCAATCCATCCTTTATACCTAAACACACTCCATCCATGCCTCCACGCATGATATCCAATTCACACATTGACCATGTGTTGGCAATGACCCTTCATCATAAGGATTCAGAAGGCACTCTATTGCGATGTGTGCACAAAGACAGAGTTAACTCCGGTATCAGCAAAGCAGATCAGATCTCAAAAGTTGCATTCAAGTGCACGTATCTTGGCAAGACAACTTCTTCAAGCAGGATATCGATGGCACATTATGACAGAAGCATCAACATCAGCACCACCAGTGGTTCAGCATCAGCTTAAAATCTCTCAAAAATACAAAAAAATTAGAAAAATGTCCTGAAAAAATGGTCACCTTGATGAAAACCTGGCAAACAGGCATCTTGGCGACAACAAAAAAATCAAAAAATAAAAAATCCAAAAAAATCAGAAAAAGGATTGAAAACAGTAAAGAAAAAAATCGTCCTCTAGTGAAAACCACTTCGGTGGCGCTTTGGACAAGTACCATGATGAAAACCTGGCAAACAGGCGTCATGTGTAGAATCAAGCATCTATGTGCGCCAGTTCACAAGAAAGCATCTTATCACATCCATAATGAAGCCAACATTCCATCCATATCATCATCCATCCAATCCAATTTTCCATCTACATCCATACTCCAAGTTATCTTGATCTTGGAAAATTTTGGTGCACACTTTACACTTGTTTATGGTAAACATCTTGACATGGGTCATTTTCATTGATCCCATCCTATCCAACGCTATCTGAGCCTTGAAGCATTATCCGAATGAGCGTTCCTCTATTCTGAGCACCCTTATCTTATCGCAAGATAATCCATATCCATTTGTATCCAAGAATTCACCCATGGTATTCCAAACATTGCTAGACACTGGGGGCAGATATTTACATCTTGCTTCGAGAATAAATCTTGATCTATATCTTCCCACTTATGTGGTGATCCGAACATTGGAAAACATAAAATCAAATTGGTCAAAACATTTGTGAGAAAAAATCCCAAATCACTAGCCCATGGCATATTTTGACAAGAAAACATTCCTTATCAAGCGTTATCCTTCATCGAACATCAATCCAACAATCTAGATCAGTCGCATCTAATGCGCACGTCAGCATCACATCAAATCATCAAAATAATTTTTTTCCAAATCAAGCTTCATCAATCTTGATCAATCGAATCCAATCAATCATCACCTTGTTTGACTTAACACACTTAGTCAAACTATCATCTTGTGCACGAGTTTACTCTAGGATAACACAACTTCCTTGGGTTTACAAGTTCATTATCATCACTTTGTTTGGCTTAACACACTTAGCCAAATTATCAAATCCATAATCACCTTGTTTTGCTTAACACACCTAGCCAAATTATCCTTTTTGTACGAGTTTACTCTGGGATAACACAACTTCCTAGAACTTACGAGTGCATTATCACTTTTGTTTGACTTAACACACTTAGTCAAACTATCAATTCATCAATCTGATTGATCAACATTAAAGCTTTATTTTCAACAAAATCCCAAAACAAAGCACTGATATCGTCATCACATATCATATCCAAATCGTCAAAATCATGCGAAAAATCAAAAACATTCAAAAACTCATTCAAAAAACCAAAAACATTCAAAAAATCCATTAAAAATTTCAAAAACATCCAAATCATTCAAAAAATCCAAAAACATGTCAAAATATCAGAAAATCTTCAAAAATTTCATCATTAAGTCTTGTCAGTTTTTTCCACCTTGTCGAACTACGTCGTCTCTGAGCTTGAACGTAGGCAAGGCTGATCTTTGATCATCCCCAAAGACAGTTTGTGTCCGTCGTATTGGCATCCGTTTGCCTATCTAGTTAGGCGTCCATCGCATTGGCATGCATCTGCTTATCTTTTACAATTAGGTTAGTCTTTATGCGTCCGTCACATTGGCAATCCGTTTGCCCATCTATTTATGCGTTCGTCGCATTGGCAATCCGTTTGCCCATTCATTTATGCGTTTGTCGCATTAAGCAATCCGTTTGCCCATCTAGTTATGCGTTCGTCGCATTGGCATCCATTTTCCCATCTATCTCATCCGCAGTCAAGTCAATTGACACAAAATCCAAAAACATTCATAAATCTTGAAAATACCAAAAACATTGGAAAATCTTGAAAATACCAAAAACATTTGTAAAACATCTCAAAAATTCCAAAAGCAGCCTCAAAACATTTGAAAAAACCAAAATGGTGCATCCATTTCATCTCGCTTTCACCCGTGATTGTCATCACTCATAATAAATCATCGTCATTTTCACCCTTTGGTGAGTTAGTCAGAAGCAAGTTTAGCAGGTTTCAAAGTGAACACCTAATCGTCAAAGTCTCGAGTCTAGATCCGTAAGCAAGCAAGTTGGTCAATTCGGAGTATCAATAGCTTATCACCCAAATAATTCCTACCAAAACCCTAATCACTACATGTCCTAGGATAAATCTTTCCCACGATGGACATAAGCATCAGGTACCCCACATTAGTTTAGCCTGGCTAGCGGTACGAAGAGCACTAGCTTGTTTGTTTACTTTATCTTGGTCTTGTTTAGACTTATCTTATTTTGTGCTCATCCACGGACCTCTCGATGATGCCTAAACAAAACAGGTTTAGAGAGAAAGGAATGGGGCAATGATCATTATCTTTTTATCTGTTGTGCTTGTTGGATGTTCTTGTAAAATAACTCGGCGAATACTTGCTTTGTTGGGTCCGTCCTAGCAAGGTTTTCGTATGTCAAGTGTGAACAAGAGCACTCCTATCTGATTGTTGAGTCAGAGTCCATCACACTAGGTACAACGCCATCCTGGTTCTTAATACCTTGATGCATCGCCCCTATGTGTGTTATCAAACATAAAGAAAGTTACGCTCTTTATCTCCCATTCCTGGATAAGCAATACATCATCATCTTTCATCATCATCTCTATAAAGCCGACTTGTTGAACTTCTGCGTTTTCTTGGACTCAAGGGTTGATCCCTCTCATTCTTCTATCCTCTTTCATTATTCTATCCTCTTTCATGCTAACAATGCATCCATCTTACATCCTGCATAATCATGTCATATCATTATAGAACAACATCATCCATCTCATCCATCTCACATGCATTGCATAATCATTTAAGATGTTTAAAATAATATGGATTTGTTATTCTAAGCATCTTCTGAACATCTCATTTTCATCATCATTATCATATAGATCATATAGTATAACCATCCATACATTCATTTTGAACCTCTTTATCGTGAGATCCACCTCAAATCGAATCTTTTCGCTCGATCTCTCGAGGGGGCAATGTACTAGCATATTTCTTTTCGCTGGGGCATCCGAAAAATCAGAAATTTTTTAATTTCGATATCGGCAACATCATTCTTTGAACCAATGCAACAAGTACATTGCTTCAAAGAGGGGCAAAATGTAGACATGCAGATTTGACATTATTGTCAATATTCATCTTTTAATTAATTAAACCAAGTTTTATTTAATTAAATCATAAATCTCCTAAGGTCTATTAATTTAATCACCGATATTAAATTAAATGATCAAATCTCATTTCCTCTCATTTGATTTTAAAAGAAATACAAAATTCTAAAATCAAATGTCATCACATTGATCACCTATTAGATTAATCAAATCATGATTAATTTAATCCTAACTACAAGAATCTTCTAGATTCACCCACTTGCATCAATAAATCAATTTAATTGATTTATTAAAAAGACTATTTTCCCTCAATAACTCTCATCTTTGACTTTTTTGGACAAAGATCATTCCCCCCAAAACCCTCAACCACATGCATTTATTGCATTTTTTCAAAATTCAAATTTGAAATTGGCACATTGGCCAAGACTTGCACATTCCTCACCCTCTCATAGCTTGACAAGTGTCATATTGTCATTTTCTTATGAATTATCCCACATTCATCCAAAATCTCTCAAACTCCTACCCTTGAATCTATAAATGCAAGGCAAAACAACTCAAAAGGACACAACTCATGCTCATTGTAAGGTTACTCTCCACTTGTGAGAACTGATCTTGCTCATCATTTGGCATTTTGCTTAGCAATATTTTCTGATTGCAAGGTTACTCTCTTCATTTGAGAGGATATCTTGCTCTTCATCATTATCATTTTGGCAGTTTTGCTTATCATGGATTGGGAAAGGGCAACTTCCTACACAACTAAGTTGCACCAATCCACCATAGGATAGATATACTTCATGTCTTATTTGCATGCTTAGATTAGTTTTGTCATTTAATTTGAAGAATGTTGTATTATCCTATGAAGATGTGAGAATCATGCTAACTATTTGCAGATTTTGACGTCTTACAGGGCATATGAGTGCAAAAGGTATGAAATTACTTCATTCAAAGAATGTTTACTAGGTCTAAAATGAGTTAATATGGATTTCTCTGAAATTTGTGTGTATGGAAAACAAAAGAGAGTTATTTTTCTCAAAGATGGTAAAAAAAATAAAGATGAGAAATTGGAGCTTGTGCATACGGATGTATGGGGATTAGCTAAGTTATCTTCTCTCGCTGGTTCACAGTATTATGTTGCATTC
This sequence comes from Sequoiadendron giganteum, assembly GCA_007115665.2. Taxonomy (NCBI): domain Eukaryota; kingdom Viridiplantae; phylum Streptophyta; class Pinopsida; order Cupressales; family Cupressaceae; genus Sequoiadendron; species Sequoiadendron giganteum. The sequence goes on from CM021104.1 coordinate 153,507,475, forward strand.
ATTGATGATGCAACTAGGAAGGTATGGATTTATTTCCTTAGGAAAAAATATGATGTATTTGAAACTTTACAAAAATGGAGAACCTTGGTTGAGAATGAGATATGTAAAAGGTTAAAATGTTTTAGATCTGATAATGGTGGTGAGTATTACAACAAAGAGTTTGAAGATTATTGTTCCTCTAATGGTATTTGTAGGCAGAAAACAGTTCCAAGGATTTAACAAGAAAATGGTGTGGCTGAGCGCATGCATAGAAAAATAATGGAGTATGCACAAACTGTGAGATTTCATGTTGGGAAGTCTTTAAACATGCGGGAAGAGGCTATAAACACTATTTTTTATTTAATTAATAGAGGTCCCTCTAATCCTTTGGGTTGCGGTATTCTAGAGGAAGCATGGACATGTGAGAAGGTGAGTTATTCTTTTCTCAAAACCTTCAGTTGTAAAGAATTTGAACATGTAGATTATGAAAATAGAACCAAGCTTGATGCATAATCAAATAAATGTATATTTGTTGGATATGGAATTGATGAATTTGGTTATAGGCTTTGGGAGTTTGAAAATAAGAAAATTGTGAGAAGCAGGGATTCCATATTCAATGAGAAAGTTTTGTACAAAGATTAGTTGCAGCAGCATGAGAAGAAAGAAAATGATTATGTAGTGTTGGATGATATTACAAACAACAATGTTCCACTAGTTCTTCATGCTCTGCAGCAATAACAACAACAAGAAATACCACAAACTCAAGTGAATGTTAGACGATCTTCAAGGATAAGTAGACCTCTAAAAATATTTTCTCCCTCTTTGTATTCTATTTTATTAACTGATACCAATGAACCAAAATATTATGATGATGCTATGCAGGTGGCTACCAAGGTTTAGTGGGAGCATGGAATGGAATCTTGAGTGTTTGTATGTAACTAAGGAAGATGAAAGAAGATGGAGTTTCGCTGATGTAGGGATAGAGCAGTGAATTGTATAGAAATAGAGTAACCCTCCGAAATTTACTTAATTCTTCTGAAGTGTTATTTGATTGCTAGTGAGGTAGACTGAGAAATCAATGAGGTAGATTGAGTAGCCATTGAGGTAATTGAGTATCCAGTGATTCATAGAGTGTATCTAGTGAGGCTTGTTGTTTTCCTAGTGAGCCATACAATATGGAACCAGTGAGGTTTTTGCCACTGAGGCTTAATGGAACTTATTATCAGAATGGTTTTTCACCCTTTAGGGTTTTCCACTCATAAAATTGATTTTTTTTCACCTCTTGGAGGTTTTCTATATTGTGCTTGATTTTTCATCTTTTTTTAAGTATTTGCACATCATATTTAAAGTTTTTTCAATGAGTTTATTTACATGATACAAGTGTGCTAAGTTTTGAGATTTGGTTTTGCATTAGACCACTGATTCAACCCCCTCTCAGTGGTCTTGTACTCTAACAAGTGGTATTAGAGCCTTAGGTCCCTTAAACAAGTTTAATCAACTCTGGAGATCTTGGTAGTGGAGTACTCATAATGGAAAAAATAAAGGGACAAAAGAAAGAGGTTAGTGCTAAGAAAAAAAATGTTCAAAAAGTTCCAATCAAATCAAGTGATGTGTTGTTGATCAGTGTTAGTTGCAAGTCAATGGAGTGGAAGATGACAATACATCCATTTGGTTCATGTTGGCAAGCTATAGTGATCATTGGAAGTTCATGTTTTTTCTTCTATCTCATTTACTTAGGATAGGTTAGATGAATAGCCCTCACTGAGATGACAAGTACATAGTATATTTTGATGAGAGGTAGTTGTGGTGTTTGTATGACTATGTTTTTTCTACAATGAAAGAATCACAATCACGGTGCAAGACTCGTATTCATAGTGGACGGTTTGATAATGATATTCTTCATGATTTGGATGTTTCAAGTATTAGCGATAGTCTTTGTTTTACACTTACAATATGATTTAGATCTTGAGGATGATATGATGTTTAGTCAATGGAAATTCAAGCAGTAAATGCTTATACATTTATTGTATTTGCAAACTACAACTTATCTCAGTCACAAGTTGATAGTCTTCCTTGTTGTTGTGATATGCATGACATGTTATGCATGGTGTCCTCATGACAATGATATTATTGTAGGAATTGATGATAGGGGGAGTAAACTAGTTCTAGTGTTTACAATTATATGATATATCTCTCGACCAACTTGATAGGGTTATGTATGATAATGGTTCTTGATAAAAGACGTGATATGAAGTTAATCACTATATTGTGCTTCAACAAGCATCAATTTCAATGACCTTTGGGAGTAGTTGATGATGATTTTATAGTGACATTGCACTCTATTTGGTTCAAATACAGTGTTTGAAAATGATGTGGTTTTTTAAATAATGTCTTAATGATAGTGAATGAACCTATATTGGTCTTTTGTTGCCTTCTATTTTATGATTTTGGTTGGATTTTTCAGTTGCAATTCTTGTAACCTAAATTTTATTATAACAGTGCTAAAATATAGTATTAGATCAATCATAGATGATTTGTAGCTCAAAGTCTGAGTTTGGGAGTGTTAAGAAAATCTTGTTGTAGGGTGTATTCCAGTAGACAATGTGTCTCTATAGTGGAAGGATTAGTGTCAAACCCCATTGATGTTCACCATGGATCTGAGAGGTATTCCTTCATTCCGTGAGAGGTAATGAATTTTGTCATTGGTTGTGCAAAGGTACCTATTTCTTTATTACAAGGTGAATAGTGATTATGTTTATGTTCATGATGTAAAAGAGTTGCTTCATTTCATCATTTATAATACACTATATAGTGATCATGTTTTGTATATTGGTCAATTACCTAATGCTTTATGAGTACAATGATTGACAATAGTTATGGTTTCTTGGATAGTAAGCTCGATAAGATTTAGGAATAATTGTTCTTGAGAAATGTTATCTAATGCTCTCTTTGTTCTCGCATAAGTACCTTGGATAATGATTAGTTGTACAGTGATCAATGATAGTAGGGTATCATGAGAGAATATGATTTTGTTGACCAATTTGATATTGATTTTTGATATGCTTCTTTGTCATTGTTATCAACTATGATGATCATAATTAGTGACATTGTTGTTGAGTATAGAGTGCCACAATTCATAGTGTGTAGGACGTACATTGATTATAAGACAATAATCTTTCTATTACACTCACATGGTGATAGTAATGAATGCACAATACCCTTGTTTTTTGGTGAATGCTTTGTTCTTGTGACAATGCTTGATGATGTTGTGAACAAAATGAAAAAAAATTCTTGATAGTGTGGAAACTTTGATTTTGACTATGATGATAGTGGAGAGTGTCAAATATGTAACATTACTTTTATCATCACTTTGATTTTGATGGTGTTTGATGACAACAAAACCTTGATATTCATGATAGTTTAGTGACTCAATAATGACAATTGCTTGTTGGTGGCTTGGAGATTGTGATAGTTTCTTGATCACAATGATTTAGTCTCTCACATTGAAGACTACCTCCACAATGCTTTAATAGGTTCTTAAGACAGTGTTTTCAAACTTGCTTAAGACAATGGGGTAACTGCACCAAGATGGTTCCCAAAAAGGGGACTTAAGTGGACAACATTTTTTTGAAATAAGGAAATACTTACCTTGGACGTGAAATTGAGGATACTTAGACTCAAAATTTTGAGATGGAACAAAAAGAAGGATTCAAGTGCTCTAAGTCTACTTTCTAAACTACTAATTTATTTTGAAAATGGTTGAGATTAAGGGGTTCAAATGAGGGACGTACAGAAATTGGTGTTGTTTTTGTCAGAAAACCATAACATAGCAACTCTTGTATGACCCTCGTACGGTGAAATTTTTTTAAGTATTTTTAAAATCGCAATAGTAAAAAGTTAGCTAACAGTATGTAGTTGATGCACTATTTTTCTGATAATTTTTTAATAAATATTTTATTTTTTAGTAATTTACGAAGTGGACATATCCTGAAAATAGAATTTTGTCCATGCTACCCCTAAAAATTTTGGAAACTAAGTGATTTTTTATTTTTAATTTTGTAGAATTGAGTCTAGTTTCTAAAAATGTAATTTATTTGAAAAATTGATGAACGGTTAATTTATAATGAAAAAAATACCGAACACTGCTTTTTGGCAAAAAAAAGACATACATATAAAATAAATTATGGATGAAAGACTTAACATTTTCAGAAAGTGAAAAAATTACATCGTTGGATAGCAAAGAGATAACCCAACATTACCCATGTGCTTGATTTTTTTGATATTGAACCATGTGCAATCCTGACTGTGAGCACAAACTCGATTATGAGAAATATGGTGGATATTTTAAAAACATGTCTCTGGTCATTGGGAATACCCTCCAAGCCTTTGGGTTGGTATTCCAAGGCAAATACCAAGCTTAAACTTTGGGAATTCCCAAAGCAAGATATATCGCAAGCACGTTATATCTTAATTTTGACATGGTTTTTACTTTTGCAGGGAACATGTCTACTAGCACATAATGCGAGCGCATTATAACGCGCTCGCGTTATGTCTTACTTTATGTTAAATGCTAATATATTAATGTATGCTGATATATTTTTATGTACATGTATGTATGTATTCTTGTATGGATGTAAGATAATATGTACATATGTATTATGCTTGTATGTATGCATTTATCTATGTCTTTAGATAAAGGGAGAATTTAGAGAGTCTAGAGAGATGGAGAGGGGGTCAAAGTGAGATTTTAAGAGAGAGGGAGTGGGAGAGAAGTGGTTGGATTGAGGGGAACTTTGCTAGGTAGGGTGGGAGGGATAGAGTGAGGGAGAAAGAGAGAGGTGGGGTGGGAGAGAGAGAATTGAGGGAGAGGGAGAGAGAGAGAGAGACAAAGAGAAAGAGAGAGTTATGTAGGTAGGGTGCAAAAGGGAGAGACTTGAGAGTGTGAGAGGAAGAGAGTTGAAAGTGTGAGGGCGGTTAGAGGGGGAGACTTTAGAGATAGGTAGTGAGATGGAGTGTGAGAGAGAGGGAGTGGGAGAGAGAGGGAGTGTGAGTGAGAGACCTAAGAGAGGGAGAGGGTGTGAGAGGGAAAGAACTGATAGACGTAGAGAAAGAAAGGGGTGGAACGAGAGGGAATTATCTAGGTAGGGTTGGAGGGATAGATAGACAGAGGGGATAGAGACAAAGAGAGAGTTACCTAGGTAGGTTGCTATATGGGAGACCTTAGAGAGAGAGGGGGTGGGAGGAAGAGACATGAGAGAGAGGGAGAGGTAGTGGGAGAGAGTGGGATGGAGTGGGAGGGACATAAAGAGAGATGGATAGAGGGAGTGAGAGAGGGTGGTGGAGATTGATTGAATGAGAGGTATGTAGAAAGAGGGAGATGATTAGAGAAGGTGGGAGGGAGGAAAGGAGGGAGAGGTGAGATATATATATAGAGAGAAAATGATAGGGGTAGAGGGGGGTTGAGGGATTAGGGTGCAGGACCTATAGGGTTGATGGTTTCTAGGGTATTAGGGTTTAAGCTTTGAGGGTTGAGGGAATAGGTTTGATGGTAGAGGGTATTTGGTTGAGGGTATAGGGTATAGGGTGGGATTAAGAGGGTATAGTGGTTGAGGATTAGGATTTAACGGTTGAGGGTTGAGGATTCAAGGATTGAGAGGGTATAGGGGTTGAGGGTTAAAGGATTAAGAGGGTATAGGGGTAGAGGGAATGAGAGGGTATAGGGGTTGAGGGTTTAGGGTCTAAAGGGTTGAGGGTTCAAGGATTAAGAGGGTATAGGGGTAGAGGGATTAAGAGGGTATAGGGATTTAGGGATTAGGGTTTAAGGGTTGAGGGTTGAGGGTTCAAGGATTAAGAGGGTCTAGGGGTTGAGGGATTAGGGTTTAAGGGTTGAGGTTTGAGGGTTGAGGGATTAAGAAGGTATAGGGGTTGAGGGATTATAGTTTAAGGGTTGGGGGTTGGGGGTTGGGGGTTGAGGGTTGAGGGTTGAGGTAAGAGGGTAGAGGGATTAAGAGGGTATAGGGGTTGAGTTATTATGGTTTAAGGGTTGAGGGTTGAGGGATTAAGAGGGTATATTGGTTGAGAGATTAGGGTTTAAGGGTTTACGAGGGTATAAGGGTTGAGGGTTGAGGGTTGAGGGATTAAGAGGGTATAGGGGTTGAGGGTTTAGGGTCTAAGGGTTGAGGGTTGAGGGTTGATGGATTAAGAGGGTGTAGGGGTCGAGGGATTAGGATTTAAGGGTTTAGGTTGAGGGATTAGGGTTTAAGGGTTGAGGGAGAGGGTATAGGGGTTGAGGGATTAGGGTTTAAGGGTTGAGGGTTGAGGGATTCAGAGGGTATAGGGGTCGAGGGATTATGGTTTAAGGGTTGGGGGATTAAGAGGGTATAGGGGTTGAGGGATTAGGGTGTAGGGGTGGAGGGTTGAGCGATTAAGAGGGTATAGGGGTTGAGGGTTGAGGGATTAGGGTTTAAGGGTTGAGGGATTAAGAAGGTATAGGGGTTGAGTGATTAGGGTTTAAGGGTTGAGGGTTGAGGGTTGAAGGATTAATAGGGTATAGGGGTAGAGGGATTAAGGTTGAAGGGTTGAGGGTTTAGGGGTCAAGGATTAAGAGGGTATAGGGGTAGTGGGATTAAGGTTGAAGGGTTGAGGGTTGAGGGTTGAGGGATTAAGAGGGTATAGGGATTCAGGGATTAGGGTTTAAGGGTTGAGGGTTGAGGGATTAGGGTTTGAGGGTTGAGGGATTATTTAGGGTATAGCGGTTGAGGGATTAAGAGGGTATAGGGATTGAGGGATTATGGTTTAAGGGTTGAGGGTTGAGGGATTAAGAGGGTATAGGGGTTGAGGGATTAGGGTTTAAGGGTTGAGGGTTGAGGGATGAGGGATTAAGAATTATAAGGGGTTGAGGATTAGGGTTTAAGGGGTAGGGTTGAGGGATTAAGAGGGTATAGGGGTTGAGGGATTAGGGTTTAAGGGTTGAGGGTTGAGGGATTAGAGGATATAGGGGTTGAGGGATTAGTGTTTAAGGGTTGAGGGTTGAGGGATTAAGAGGGTATAGGGTTTGAGGGTTGAGGGATTAAGGGATTAGGGTTTAAGGGTTGAGGGTTGAGGGTTGAGGGATTAAGAGGGTATAGGGGTTGAGGGATTAGGGTTTAATAGTTTAAGAGGGTATAAGGGTTGAGAGTTAAGGGTTGAGGGATTAGGGTTTAAGGGTTGAGGGTTGAGGGATTAGGGTTTGAGGGTTGAGAGTTGAGTGATTAGGGTTTAAAGGTTGAGGGTTGAGGGATTAGGGATCTCCCACTCTCTCTTTCTCCCACTCTACCCTTCTCCCTCCCTCTCTATCTCCCACTATGCCCCTCTATCCCTCCCACAATCTCTTTCTTGCACTCTCAAAAATATACTAAGAAAACCTAATTTCACATAATGCGAGCGCATTTTTGACTCCACTGAAATGGTAAAAAACTCTATATAAATATTTTTTACATTCCATCACGTTGTCCATGATCTTTTTACCATCTTTGCATGAAATAGCAGAGTTTCCACATTGAAAGACATATAATATCAATTAAAGTTTGAGTTCCCTTGAAAACTAATATATAATTGAAGTGTGGAAGGGAACAAGATTTTGAACAAGTCAAATTGTTGTGGAGTTTGAAGAAAGAAGAAGCTAAGGCTACATAATTGGGTTGAACTCCTCCATTTGAAAGTCTGGTTTTTTAGGTATGTGAAGTCTTTACACGTTTTCTTTCAGTCTATTATGGCTTGCTTTCATTTTTGTTGGTCATTATAACCTTAGGTTGTCAATGCACATTTTAAATTACCATTATATACACAATTATATACACTTGCCAATTACCATTTTAATCTTGATGTAGAGAATCTACCAGGATCCACAAATCATCAAGGGTACTTCTGACCCTAGCTTAAATTGAAGAAGATCAACAAACAAACTCAATCATCTTTTCATCAAAATATTAGAACTTTGTTTCATCTTTTTTTCAGACTAAAAAAAAATAGATTAAGCATCATAAAATTTATTGTAACATAGCATAAAGTTCATTAGAAACTCAAAACCATTCACAAAAATTCATCCTTTAAGACAACTCCAAGCCTCTCCCATTCCTCCAAAGGGTCCAAAAACCTTCCAATACCTCTACACAAACTGATGCAATACAAAGGAAGAAATCAACACATTTCTTGACACACTTATTCAACCATATTTCCCTTGACAAAACATTTGATTCATATACTCAAATTAGCGTTAAGAGTTCCCAATTCCCTAAGCACCTTCAAAACACCTTGAAAATCTAGAAAATAACTTATTATAATGAATTAGATTCCTCAAAACATCAACCAATGATTATGTCATTCACAAGTTGTCTTAAATCTTCCATAATGGCACCATTGTTTACAAACACAAACTATAATTCTTAAGGCACAACCAAACCATAATTTGCTTAATAAATATTTGTTTGAGTTAGTACAACAAAAATGAAACCTTTCAGAAGTCTAGCCTTACACACAAACTTAGTTCCTTTGTTTATTGTCCACATTACTAGTAGCCAAGCATCTGCAAACTATCACATGTATCTCCCAAACCATGCACACACTTCAAACTGTGATACTCATTTTTGATGTAGAGTTAGAGGACCCAAAACCATTGAAGATGTCATATTGCTTTCAAGAGGCATCTAAGAATATTAAAAAGGTGTAATGGACCAATCCTAACACTCCTCCAAGTTGGACAACAAACAAAAACATTATTTCCCACATTTCACCATTGAAATCTAGTTAATGTGCAAAACTAGTTTTGGGCCCTTAACTCCAAAACTTTCTAAAACACCAAGAAAATACAAGAATTATTGTAGCACCAATTTTAGAGTTGCAACACATACCTTAACCCATCACATGACTCCTTTGGGACAACTTTAAGAAAACTGACCTTTTCACTATTTTAGGCCTCCAAGTAGGCCAATTTTACAAAGGAACTACCCTTAGATCTTCACACCAGACTTCCAAACTAGAAAAAAGTCTTTAATTAGGTCTCAAAACAAGATAATTTCTAGGTCTTAGGACCTTACCAACTCAACTAGGCTTCCAATACAAAAACCCCCATTTTTCAATGCAAAGAGGGAGGGTTTATAGAAACTCCTATACCCGAGCCTTCCCAAACCATTCCAAAGCATAAATATCTTCAAAATACCCTACATAAGGTCAAAAGTTTATTACATAGACCACTCCTTCAACAATTTTTTCAAAATCACTCCTTGGTTCATCAAATTCTCATGGAAAAGTGCTTGTTTGAGCTAAGAACCCCATCCTATTGTTAACTTTTGTACACAATGATTGTTAGTATTATTAAAATGAAGCCTTAACTGAAATATATTTTTAATTAACTTGAATGGATACATTTTTTAGGAACTAATATTCGTCTCATTATCATGGTATAGACAAAAATATCCGCCATACCAAAGAAAAAGAAAAAGAGGAATCTAACAAACGAAAAGAATGAAACCTTGAAAGAAAAGGAGAGAGTTCGGGTGGCGGCATATGGTGAAAATAAGAACATGTAAACGATTGATGAAAACAACCTGATTGTAGAGGAACCTGAACCATCAAAAAGAGAATGAGAATTGGCAGCACAACAGGAATGAATGCGAAAGAATCATCGTAAGACAGATTCAGATACCGTAGTTGGAGACACACTCTCTATGACAATTGAATATGAAGGGACACCATTAAACACAAGTGAATATGGAGGGACACCATTTAGCACAAGTGAATATGGATAGACACCATCTACTACAGGTGAATATGAAAGGACACCATGTACCACAAGTGAATATTCTTGGACAACATCCAGCACATCTCAAGATGAGAGTACATCTTCACTCAGAATTGACGAAGAAGGTATGCCATCATCCCCATGTGAACCTCAAGGTATGTCTTCTTCTCCACCCTCAATCGAAGGTACGCAATCTAACCCACCTCAATTAAATATTGATGAAATTCCTAATGTTGAGATGTATGTACCTAGGAGAACACCACCTAGAATTTTGCATAGAAAGCCAAAGTATTTGATTAATATTGATGATGAGATTTTTCAACACATGGAAGGTAAGATTTCAAGATGCACTTGTAGAAGATATGCTGATAAGATTTGGGAATGATTCTTTGAAATGCTAAATGAGACTACAAGATGTCAACTATTTGCTGAAATGATGCGGGATGTAAAGTATAGGAACATCATGAAGACTCTTGGGTTGAGAAGATCGAATGCATCGAGTGAAGACACTATTGTGAAGAATCTAATGGATGCTTATGAGAGTGTGGGTAAGACCTCATGCTCAAAGGATAGTAATGTCACCCGAAGATTCATTACATCAACTTTCATAAGATTTCAAACAAAGAGAGCTCGTCTAATTCAAAAGACTAGTGAAAAAATGGGAATTAGTAGAATTTGTTTTATCAAGAGCCATTCAAAGGCGACAAAGAATTGAGGGAAATGATACAAATGAATTATGGGCATTCTTGGGGAGACTATCATGAAAAGATAAAGAAGTTGTCCAAGCCTTGAGAACACTAATTTAAGAGTATTGGAAGAATAACACGAGGCCGTCTCTGAATCAAAGGGATGTGGTAAGAAGGAGAATCAGTAGTTGGAATCGTGAGCCACATCCAAATCATTTTTTGGATATGACTCAAACCCAATTTTTTTGGAAATTTGAAAATAATTATCCTCAAATTAGTATTTCTCAAAGATTTTTTGAAATGCTTAAACCTTTTTATGTCAAGATGAATCACACATGCACTACTTGTTGTTGTAGACTACATATTGAGTTTTCTAACCATTATGATGTTTAGATTTGCATACTAATGATGTTTTGCAAGATTGTGGCATAGAAACCCCACCAAAATCTTCAAGAGAGTTCTTATCAAAAAATTTATGTGAAATAGAGGATGGTCGGATATTCTATAGGACAACATGCTTGGATGGTTCATGCGAGTGTTGCAGTGGCTTCCAACGTATGCTAGTATGTCAACATATGGAAAGCACAAATGAGGTGGGACAAAAACAAGTAGAGTTCAGGATGTATAAAATAGTGGCATATGCTACAAACGATGGGTCTCAAGAAAAAAGGTGTGATTTGGTTATTGAGAAGATTCCAGTGTACCAATTTTATGACCACATTTCGTCATAGTATACTGTCTAAGTATGCAATGCATACCCATAGAGCCCAATGGTTGGACACACAGTTAAAGCTATGCAAGGACACCTTTCTAGTTGGAAGCATAGTATTTGTGGTTGAATTTGTAGAGAACTACACTCTACAGCCACAACATGAGGTGCAGTCACAATATTACAACTCCACACAAGTTTTGATATTTATGCACATAGCATTCATTCATGCATCTAATAGTACAGATGAGAAAAGGAAGGTATTGAGGAAGTACCACTTTTACATTAGTGATGATCGCACACATTCTCCAGAGTTCATGCAAGGTTGCTTCCAGATGTTCTACAGTGGTTTGGCTCAGAGGGGCATAGAATAGGATCAACATATAATATAGTCTGATAACTGTGCAGCATAGTTCAAGAACTCGTGCATTTTCTACTAGTTGTGCAGGATGCATGTCATCATAGGTTTTCAACATATGTGGAACTATTGTGAGGCTAGACATGGAAAGGGAGAGCATGATGGTGCAGGAGCATTAGCACGAGAAGAGTTAAAGTATAAAGACAGTGCAAAGTTGGCAGATGCAAAATCAATCGTCAAGTGGTGTAATGCTTTGATGGGTCCAAGTAATGAAAGTACGTCTTCATTTCATATATTTTTTTGGTTGATGGAGGATACTAACATTGCACCATATGAAGACTATTGTACACTAATAGGATCGAGTGAGGTACACTCTTTCCTTAGCTCAAATGTAGGTTCATGGAGTATCGATACACGAAAGATGGCACGCTTTTGCTCTTCATGTACAATGCAAGACTAGAATGATTGTGAGTCAGGGGAGTGGGTTGACAAATGGTTCACAAGTTATCTTAGCCCACTTCACATTTATCGCCCTCCGACGACATTAGAACTAACACAGATAGAATCATCGGTTGACTTTGATCACATACTTGACACAATAAAGAGTAGAGCAAACCCGGATGGTTCGTTGGATTAATTTGTAAGTATATGCACATTGGTTCTTATTAATTTATACTTGTATGCACATTAATTTGTTTGATGCCAATGCTATCATCTTCTTTTATAGTGATTGGTGTCCCCTTGCAAAAATATAGATATATGAGCCATCCAAGAGAATGTCAACCAGAAAAGCAATGCAACATCCTTATTTTGATGCCTGCATTCAACATCTATAAGTGCCTTCCATATATTTTTATTTCATTTCCATTTTGGATGCTCTTTCTTTTTCTCTTTTACTTTGCATATTTGTAAGTAAACTACTAAGGGTTGATTGATCTTTCATTGCAAAAAATGCTGATTTAAGAGCCATCAAAGAGAATCTTAGCCAAAAAAGCAATGCAACATACTTATTTTGATGATTTTGACAAATCTCAATTTTTATTTCAAGCCATTATAAGAGAGCATGTGAAGCTTAGTGAGGGAATCTCAAGTTACTCATTTGAAGTTAACCTCATAATGAGCACCTATTATGTACACATTTAAAGAGAATCTTGAACATATGAGTGACATTGTAAACAATCTGAGAGAATGAAGTGCCAGAGGCATTGTAATAAGATTTATTTATATAATGAGATATACTCAAATATTGTAAGGTTGGAGTTCATGTTTGGTGTAGTAGCACCTTGTTCTGTAAATGCCTTGAGTAGGAAAATTTGCAAACTTTGAATTTTGAAATGTAAACAATGTGAAAAAGGTCATATAAAGGTCATGTAAACAATTTGTACACATTTTTCTGCAACTCGTGTGACCAATCGGACTATTCCAACATGTTAGAATAGGTATTTTTATGCTAGGCATAGTCCTCTTTCATACCGAAACACGTAGAATCGCTCTAAGCTATGTTCCACCAGATCGATCCCTTAAGGGTCCAAAGTGCAAAATGGCTACAAAATTTAACATGCTAGTACTTGGATACCGTGACACTTAAAAGATTCTCGTCTAATCCTAAAAAAATGAGTTGGGCCCCTCTAGAAAAACCTCTCTCGGTTTTGGCTATCTTGGAGTGGTTTTCTCGTGGCGGTGGATTTTCACTTGATGGAAAAAGTGTCAAATTCAATCATTGCAAAGTTGCAAAGTGGTGCAACTTTCGCTCTGCAACTTGTGTGACCAAAATAACTACTCCACCATGTCTGAATAGGTGTTTTTACACTAGGCATGATCTTTTTTGTACTGAAACACATGGAATCGCTCTGAGCTACGTTCAACCGGATCGATCCCTTAAGGGTCAAAAGTGCAAAATGGCTGCAAACTTCAACATGATATTACTCAGATAAGGTGACACTTAAAAAAATATCGTATGATCCTATAGAAAGGAATTGGGCCCCTCTAGTAAAAAATCTCTCGGTTATAGCTATCTTGGAGTGGTTTTCTGATGGCGGCGGATTTTCACTTGGTGGAAAAAGCATCAAATGCAAGCAGTGCAAAGTTGCAAAGTGGTGCAACTTTTGTTCTGCAACTTGTGTGACCAAGTGGACTACTATAACATGTTTGAATAGGTATTTTTATGCTATGCATGGTCGTCTTTCACACCGAAACACATGGAATCGCTCTGAGCTATGTTCCACCAGATCGATCCTTTAGGTTGGAGGAGTCTTAAGTTGCAAATTTCTAAGTTGCTTAAAGAAAAAATTTTGAAATGATATTGAATGGCCCACTTAGCACTCATTTCATCTAAGTGATGCTCATAGAGGTGAGGGACTAGGCCTTCCTAGGAGGTCACCCATTCCAGTATACTCCAGCTCAAGTGCTTAACCACAATTTTTTTTCCCCAAGGTTAAGCCCACTTAGCTTGCAACCCCATTTGCAGAACCTTTAGCAAGTGTTGTGCCTTATGAAACATTCATTATAGAGCCCCTTTAGCTCATCAATTTATAAGTAGGATGTGTTTTCTACAATGTGTCAAATTTTGATATTGCTATTAGGATTCCATTGAGCAATCATTTGTAGTATTAGATATAGCTCTAGCTTCTACAATATTGCACATGATTTTAGATAGTTTCAAAGATCTAGATAACATCAATAGTTCACATTACTCAAGAAGGATGAACATCTTAAAGACATTTGTGGAAATTAGGACAAGTAACCTTCTTGTGGACTTAGGGTTGCAATATTTGATCTACAACATGTTCCACCATTTCTTCAGTAGGATCAAGAAAACACATAATGAAGGTGTGTTTGTAGCCATGAAATATTATGGTTCGAACTATCCAGGAGAGTGATATTTTATCTCAACCAACCATATCTATACCATGGTTTGTTTGGAAACAAGGATGGGTTCTATCTTCATCGGCATATACATTATTCCTCGATGTGTTCACACCAGTGTTACAAGACTAGGAATTGCCTCAGACTTGACAAGCCATTTTTTGACTTGGACTCGGGCTCGGAGCCCATACTTGACAAATAGAAAAACCTAAGAAATTCAAAGATTTGGAAGGATTTAAAACTTGTCTTATGCACCCTTTAATAAATAAACCTTAAAGACACAATAGAATCATTAAATAGAAATTACTATGATCCCATACATAGACATACATCAATCACATAAGTATAAGCACAAATTTTAGTTGAAGGAACTAACACATTTAGATATATAAATATTGTGATATTGCTATCAGGATTCAATCATGTAGTTTTACAAGTCAAACTCATTAACCCATGATTCATTAGTAGTGGTTCACAAGAACCCATCTCTCATGATAATGAATGGTTCATACATTTCTTCTATCAGAAATGAGATAAGTGATTGGTTTCATGAAGGTCATGGGACAACCATTAATGGGGAGTGGATACATGAAGAACTAATGGAGAATGATAATGGCTTCAGACCTGCTATAAAGTAAAAAAAATTGTTTCAATGATGCAAGAGGTTTTTGGTTTCACTACCAAAATGAGCCTATGAAGAATGCATGTGAAACTGATTTTGACCTCGACGGTGTACTTACTCCATCTCAAGGATCATGCATTGAGGATGAGATAGATCAATTCTAGGGCTAACCAATTAATAATTATACACGTGAATAAGTCAAAAATGTACATGTCAATAAGGGAAGTACAATTACTAAAAAACATGTAAGCCTCAAAAAGTATACACACGAATACATAGTATATACAAATTAAAACAAAGTATATGCATGAATACAAGGTATATGCATGAAAACATGTAAGCCACAAAGTAACTAATCAAATGCACGTAAGTCACAAAGTATACGCGTAAGTTGTGAAGTATACACTTGAATACACATAACTCATATCTATTGAACCATCAATTTAGAATGCAAATATGGATAGGCATCGATAAAAGATATTTGTATTAACCAAATAGCCATGTAGGCATACATCAATATATGTTGATATAAGTATGAAATCTATGTACAAAATAGCCATATAGGCTTACAAGAATGCCATCTAGGCATACAATGTCAAATATGTCGAATAAAAAATATGTACAAAACTGCCATGCAGGCATACAACAAAGGACTCTCGAATCAAAAGACATTGCTCTCCATGCGTAGGAAATAAAAACTTTCCCTTTCCTTCTTGCTCAAATGGCGATAGGTCTGTCACTCATTTTTTTTGCGCTCGTGGAGTGCTCTTGCTACTCCTCCTAGGGTTTAGTTCATGGTGAAGTTTTAATTGTTACAATAAAAAGTAAAGACATGAATATATAGAAATTACATTATAAAAAATGATATATTTGACAAAATAATCACTTACAGCCATCTCATGATGTCTCTGCATGAGGGAAATATCCTCATGCCCATGCTTAGGTGTCCCCAAGCCCTGTATAAACCATACAAATAGACAAAAACTATGTGAATCAATAATAGTTTGATTTTTCACTAACTAACATCTATAACAACAAATGTAAATTAAAACTTACTAATTTGCCTTATACGTCTTCTATCAGAGCCATCGAGGATTGTATAGCAGATGTCACACCAATATCCATTGCCCTCATCACATTTAGAGGTGTATCGTCTCGTAACAACTGAAAATGAAATAACAAATTATTCAACGTAATAAATGATGTGCATGTATAAACTACAAAAATCTATTAAGTACTTGATTCATTAGTTAAAATATTTATTCTATTACTTTCTTGAATGTTTGTGTAAATCCACCGCCATAGGGAAGTGTTCCATCAAAACCTCCGATATTAGTCTGTTCAACATCCAAAATTGCATATTAAATTACCATTCATAAAACAATGTCATTAATATGCAATAAACTTATAATTGTTTACTAGTTACATACCCTAGCGGTAGGTGTATTGCAACAATAGGTTGGTGGGGGGTCGGTGTATCCAGTCTCAACACTGTGATCCTGCAATTTTATTAAAATCATAATTTTTTTTAGTTAATCTTGCATTTCAAAATCAAAATTTAATAAATTAAATTCAATGAACACATGCACTAACTTTTACCTGACTATCAATTCCATATGCCTCATGCAAAATGTCATCTGCCCTCTCCATCTCCATAGCTACAGATGGATCTTGCATACCAGTCTCTTGAGGGTAGGTGGGGTCGTGTGAACAAGTAGCCCCACAAGATTGACACACATGTGTTCGAAGGCCACCACTAGAAGACTCCCCTGGATGGCACTGTAGAATAGGGCTAGTATGATGGATGACACTTTGGGTCAAAGTGCTAATTGACTGCAATGTCTCTACGTCAGCACTTTCCTTCACAATAGAAGGCAAAACAACGTGCTCATGAGGTGGCCTAGTGAGCGCTCATTTACCTTACCACGTAGGATCTGATTGTGCACCAGCTCTATCCTGAGTTGACCTCCCACCTCTCCCTTGTAAATCCCTCATATCAAAATAATTTGGGATTTTGTGCAATATGAACTCACTGTATAGTTCCCTAAGGAAACATTGCAGGACCTTGCAATTGTTGCATAGTGGGTAATCGAAGACCATGTACCACCTATTATAAAACTGGTCCTTCATCTATTGGTGGTGGCACCAATGGATAGGAAACCTCTTCGCATTGAGGGTAGGATTTTGATTTGTGCATGGGTCGATGAATAATGAGCACAAACCACCTTTTGTAATTTCTAAATCTTTCACATCCTTGTATGATAGTTTATTTGCATAATAGTCCCTAGCTGCCTGCCTCCTATCTTCCCATCCAGTTATTTGTTTGCTAATTGACTCTACGTTTGTTAGCATATCTTTCAATGAATTTGCTAGGGTCATTCTTTTTGTGGTTGAACCATTCGGATCACTCAACCTATTGATCAAATCCTCAATTTGTTTTTTGTTGTTCTCAATTTCACTCATTAAATTTTGTTGAATGCCAAAAGGGGGTTGATTTGGATCTTGAGGATTTGGTTGATCTTCTTGTTGAGGATTTTGAGGGTTT
The DNA here is from genome assembly GCA_007115665.2 of Sequoiadendron giganteum. NCBI lineage: Eukaryota > Viridiplantae > Streptophyta > Pinopsida > Cupressales > Cupressaceae > Sequoiadendron > Sequoiadendron giganteum. The sequence continues at coordinate 153,525,017 of CM021104.1, forward strand.
GCAAGTTGATTTGCATCTCCTAAAAATTCAAACAAATAGATATCAAATTCAACCTAAAACTAACAAATTCAAAACAAAAACCGTAGAATCCTTACCTCTTACAGCTCCTCATCGTCATGGCACCATCGTTGTGAAGAAATAGGGATTCTTGCTAAATAAATTCACCTCCTAGAATGCGACCCTGATATTCTGGGGTTTTTGGCTGCAAGAGCAACAAAAAAACCAGTCGAAATGCAAATGAGAGATTTGCGTTTGTTGTTTTGCTTTTAATAGTTAATAACACGAATGCGTTATAACATGCTCGGGTTATTTTTTTGTAGTTGTAGCCGCTGAGACCTTGCCTAGGTTTAACAGAGACATAATATGAGCGCGTTATAACGCACTCATGTTATATTTTTCAAATTTTTTTTTTTGAGGGTGTCCATAGAATTGCTACCCATTTCCATGCACCCGCCCAATGATTTGATAATTTATTGAGAATATTAATTTGAGCTAGTCTCTTGATAGCAACTTGCAGTGCTTTCTTCCTTAAGTGGCTTTGGTATGAACATTGAGCTTTGAATAACAGTTTGTGTGTTTTAGTGGTATATTATGGAGTGGAGTACTTGGTATAATAATGATCTTGAAATGTGATGGTGAGTTGCACTTGAAACTTACAAGTGTTTTATATTATTTCAATCATTATTGATAGTGCAAAGTGCTATAATGTAGGTTTTATTTGTTTATCATTCGTTTTTCATTGTTGTCAAAGGGGGATAACAACAATTTTATGATCGAGAACAAGGATGTAAATTTTTGTATGTTGACATCAATGCCAAAGGTGGACTTTGCTGGCATTGGAATTTTTTTCATTGATGTCAAAGTTGTTTTGTTGATGATCATTGTGATGCAAAGAATGAAGAAGGGTTGAATTAGTACACAAAAGTTGGAGTATCTTGTTGGTTGATGATCATTACAAAGGTGTTCAAGGGTTATTTCCTCATGAAATGGTTATTGTTATCAAAGGTGTTTGTTCATATCAAAAAAAGTATTTCAAGCGGGTTTTATGGATATTTAAAGACCAATGAAAAGCTCAATCTAAGTACTTTATACTTTGAAAGAGATTTATTATTATGTATTGAGAGTTGCTTAGGTAACTAAGATATTTTCTATCAACCTAGAAAGTGATTTATTATTATTATATTGTTCAATGATGGTTTTTGATGAAGAATCATGTAGGTGTCTTTTGATTAAAAACACTTATTCAAAGTTGGAATAGTAGTTACTTAGGAAAATGAATGAAATGTTGGTTAAGTCTAGTCTTTGGTTTTTTCAACTATCCATATTAAATGATTTTGGCCTTAACAACTGTCTCCATTTGAGAGTTTTGAAATTATTACATTGTGTGAAGGAAGTTGGGAAGTTATGATATAGGTTAAGAGTTTAAAATTTAGCACTCAAAGAAAAATAAAAGGTTGTTATTCAATTATTTTGGGCAAGTTTTCAAGGATTAAGGGTCTTCATTTTAATTTGAGAAAAGTTATTTCTCCATGTCTTCACATTGACGAGTATGTAAAGTGTCAAAATTTTGTGTTTGGTTGCTCAGGTTTGTAATTGTTTGGAGGAGTGGTGGAATGTGAAAGGTCATGAATGCTTTGATATTATTTGAAATTAGGTATGATTGTGATCTGTATACAAGAAAATAGGGTGTTGAAGATCTTGTAGTATGTGTGTATCAAGCATATTCATATAGAAATGAAGAGATTTAAAGCAGGGTTCAAAGATGATTTTTTTATGATTGTACTGCACAAGCTTAGTGATCTTAGATGTTGAATGTGACTAAATGAAAGGGGAAGATAAGAGTTTTTGGATGGTTTCAATACCATTTATTTTGTGATAGAATACTCAGGGAGGATTTTTTTTAAATGGTGGCATTATTTAGTGCTTTCATATATCACTTCCTTTGCATATTGGGTTTATCATATGTGTACATTCCTCTCATGATAGAGTGTAATGAATTTTTTGACACATTGTCTTTGAAGAGATTAGTATGACACCATAACATGGTTATAGGTGACTTGAGGATGTGTTGGAGTAAAGAGAAAATTTGGATGTGTTTGATAGTTTTTTGAATGTGAAGATGTTCATTTTTTTGGTGTCCAATTTTGTCCATGAATGATTATCATCACAGTAAGTCATTGTGTCAACTATTTGATCATACAAGTAGGTTATAGTCAAAGTGCAAACAAAGTTTGATGATTTCATGTTCATAAATATTTCAGCTAAAACCTTGTTTATGTTTTTCAAGGTGAAAGGAGTCTTGTGATGATGTGGTTATCTATGTATGCAAGAAGGGTTTCATGTTGAGTGTTTGTATGTAAATAAGCAAGATGGGGCTTTTCTAATGCATGTATAGTGTAGTGAATTGTATGGAACATAGTAACCCTATTAACTTTGGTTAATTCTTCTGAAGTGTTGTTTAATTTCAAGTGATGCAAATTGAGAAGCCAAGGATGAAAATTGAGTAGCTAGTGAGGTAGATTGAGTAGCTAGTGAGGATTTTCAAGTGACGCATAAAGTGTAGCCAGTGAGGCTTAATGAAACTTATTTTTAGAGTGGTTTTTCACCCTTTAGGGTTTTCCACTCATACAACTGGTGTTTTGTCTCCTCTTGGTGGTTTGACATATTGTTTTTGATTGTTCATCTTTGTTCAAGTATTTTTACATCATGTTTGAAGTGTTTTCAATCGGTTTCTTTGCATAATATATGTGTGTTAAGTTTTAATTTTATTTTTTCATTAGACCATTGATTCACACCCCTCTCTATGGTCTTGTACTCCAACAATGATATGAACCTTAAGATATAAGAAAAAGGATGTGAACTAAGATATGTTGATCCAAGATTACAAACCAAATTGTTATTGTCTTTTATGAGGAATAATATTGAGAGATTTTGATAGGATGAGTCTAAACTAAGACATAAGTTAAATGCCCAATTTTGATAATGACAATGATAATGATCATGATTGATAGGTTGAAAGATAAAGGTCAATGAAAATCTAAATGAGTAACCATTAATTATCCAAAGGATTGATAAGCTTGAAATATTAAAGGTATGTGCAACCTAATCTAGACCTAAGATTACTTATGCTAGGAAAGAATGGCCAATAGAACCTAAAGGAAAATTATAAAATGGAATGATCAAGTTTAACAAGTATAATGTTCAGATGATAAGATCACTACCAAGATAATTAAGATCAAGATTAGACAAGTATTATCTGAGATTTTGATAATCAAGAAATTATGGTTCAATGTTTCTACAAGTGTGGTGAACTATCTACTAGTTTCAAGTTTAATGATCTCAAATGGTTTTCATTTCTAAAAAATATTGAAATGTAGCTGAAGACACTCTAAAAAAGTAGAAAAAAATTTGAAGATAGATTTTTTTATTGAATGTTTGGGGGTTATTCACCCCAATTTCCACAAGTATAAACACATCAAAAAGAATCAAGCACTCCCTATCCCTAAGGTCAATACCCAATTGTGTGACACTCAAGCGCATAAATTGGAATCTCCTTCGACAAAGGTAGGTACCCCCTAAAACTTTGTCTTTTCGAGAGTGGATAGATAGGGAAATCTTGAAATAGAAGGATAGCCCAAAACACCCTCTCCTCGGAAAGTTATAAGTAAAACAAGTAACTTACTCTCTACAGGAGATTTCTATCTCAACTCAAGGAATCCATATGGTGAGTAAATTTCAAGGTGTGGTACTACACCCTTGCATGGAGAGTGATGCCAATATAAGTCAGTAAATAAGGTTAGCTACTAAAATTGTCTATTTACAACTGAGGGACTTACCACTGCGTGAGCATCTAGCAAGCCACTTAAGGCTTGAACCAATTCTAGTAGTGTTACTAAAAGTACCTCACATAAAAGATGTGGGTAGCTTGTAGTTTAGAAATGAAACTGTACGGTGATAACTAATGGTAGTTTTACCTTCGCTTTCACCTAAGAATTTTATATATCGGTCTGAGGGAAAAATTGGACTGGGTCACCATAGACTTCTCCATTAGGATGTATCTCTAAGGTAGGCTCGACTAAAAAAGAAAAAAAATTGTAATGATTTCTTTTCACCCAAGATCACACAAAGTACAAGGTGAGAGGATACTCTCACTACACCTTATGAGATCTACTATAAATAGTTGTGCAAGTGCATTAGACATGGTAGAAAATTGTTCATTAATTAAGCCAAATTGAAATGTGCTTACTTAAGAAAAAATGCAAGTTGTGGTTCATTTTAGGCCTAACAAGTGTAGAAATGCAGTTTGTTTCTCATTTTAAAAATAAATGAGTGAAGGATGCAAGTTGTGTTCTTTTTTATCCCATGGATGTAAATGTAGTTTGTTTTTCATTTTAAATCACATGAATGTAGAAATGCAGTTTTTTGTTCATTTTAAGCCCATGAATGTAAATGCATACTGTTTTTCATTTTAAGCCTCATGAATGTAGAAATGAGAATTGTTGTTCATTTTAGATATAATGATGTGAGATGCAATTTGTGGCTCATTTTAAGCCCATGAAGTGTGTTAAAAGAAAACAAAAATGATCCTATTTTAAACAAAAATATACAAAACTAAACAAATAAAGGGTTTTTATTTTTAAAATGTCTTTCTCCCAAAAAGCCACACACTACAAATAGAGGATTAGTAACACCCAATTTTTTTTTAATGATAACGAAAAAATAGAAATTATTGATAAATTTTCTAAATCTTAATGAAACTAAAATTTGTAAAATATGGTGGAAAGCTAAGATTCATATATACAAAACCTAGAAAACTCTCTACAAAATTTTGCATAAAAAAACTGTTATAGATGGAAGAAAACATGGATTTCCAAAGGTTAATAGCCAAATTAGAAAAATATATTAAAATTAAAACAACCATAACTTTCTCAAATCTAAACGAAATTTAAAACCATAAAATTTTGTGAAAATTTAAAAGTGCAATTTGTAAAACTTAGAAACCATATTAAAAAAATCTATATGTCCACTTTTTTATTATCAAAGGAATATGACGAGTTTTATGTGAATTCCGAATTGCAACCTATAAAACTCTTTTAAAACACATAGAAGATTAAATTTTTTCATGTTGAGTTCACCTATGTAAAATAGGGAAATTCAAAATGCAAAATATCTAAGACCAAGTAACAACCACTCTACCTAAGATCTAAGCCCAAATCCCAAATCCAAACAAGAGAGGATAAATGATAAAAAAAAGAAAAGAAGAATGAAAGAATATAATAAAACTACCCTATCATAGTTGATTATCTCTCTTGCTTCTCCTTCATTCTTTCTCAAGTTGCAAATATTTGGCCTTAGATTTTGAAGTTCTTCAATACTTGCAAATGATAATGACAAGATAGCAAGAACTTTGGAGAATGTGGTTGTAAAGCCAAAATGAAGGAGAAAACCTTATTTTATTGAAAATATTCTCCAATGGACAAATGAGATGGAAAGTATAGAAGATGCAAGATCAAGGGTGGAGGAATCATGCACCATAAAGTGGAGGGCTAGGGATAGCTAAGAATAGACAGTCAAGATTGAAAGAAGACTGGAGATAATCAACGATCAAGATTCAAATGAGAAAGTGGATGGAAAGTAATGGAGGAATAAAATATTAATTTTAGGGTCCCTACCCCATTCCAGTAGTTATTTAACTATAGAAGAACAAAAAAGATTAATGAATAGCTAAATAATTAAAAAATAATTATTTAACTATATATGAACAATGAAGAGTGAATAATTAAATAAATGAAAATTTATTTAATTATAGAAAGAGAAATAATGTTACTCATGTAATTAAATAAATATTAATTAATTTAATTAATCAAATGAATAATAATGAAAGGGAATGTGAATTAATTAAATAATTAAAACTATTAAACTGAATGGGGGAGAAGAAAGAATGATGTGGAAAAATGGTGTTCCTAGACCAATACATTTTTCCTACAATAGGCATTTCCTAACTTTCCTAACACACATTACCCAGAAAAAATGGATGCTAATGGGAAATCTATCTTGCTGAGGTTGAAAAATATGATGTATAAGAAAAAATAAAAGATCAATCACTTATTGCATTATCTTTAGATGAAGTTATAGTCATAGATAATATTTTTTGAGTCTGTATGTATGTATGTGTATAGTATAAGAAAATATTTGCAAACCTCATCTAACCCTTGTTCATAAAATGAAGGGGAATACAACATTACAAAATATATTTAAATTAGTTAATACATATTTGAATGAAATTGGAGATACATGGATGACTACATAATTTCAAAAAAAATTGGTGTGTGTAGGGTGAATGAAGCCTAAGTAATGAAAGTTCATAAGAATGGATTTTTTGTAAAACTATAAATTTCTTGTTCACCAGACATGATCTCCATTCACTGCATGGCCCAAAAAGAGAATTTAGTATTTAAAATTGCTTTTGTTTTTTTTACAATATCAAAAGTTAAGGATCTATTCTACAAGCTCCACTCATGCTTTTGCTAAAGTAACAAACAACGTTTGGATTTTTAACATTTTTTCAAGGGAATAATTGTAAGAAATAAGATTCTTTAGGATATTGATACCTGATGGATTTCCTTGTATCGGCCGATGGAAATAATTTTAAAAGAATACCAATCCTTGATTGGATTAAAGTAAAAAAATTATCTTGCAATATAACTAGATATTAACCTCTTATATAGGTTAAGTAATATAATTTAGTTACTTTATCTAGCACTCTTTCCATGTTGGAGGAAATGAACATTCTTGTGAAAAAATCCTAAGAAAACCCCATGTATATTTCACAATATATATAAAGATGCATAAAATGATATATGCTTGAACCTTGATAATTTATATCTACAAGATAAGTCATTCATTAGTCAAAAATTTAATAATTGGCACTTGATATCAAATGATAAATAATATTAAGAAGTGGCATGGTATTGTCATCAATTAATTAGCTAAATAATATTAAGTAGGAGCTCACAAGATTTAGGGGGGACATCTTACATGATTATTTTGATTGGGGAGGAACTATCCCCAAATGAAAAAACTTTGATGAACAACTAACTAGGGGTTAAACCCAAAGAGGAGGCAAACATAATGAAAGGATTGATTCTTCCATTCTCTTAGGACCTCTTATTGGAGATTTCATTTTCTTATTACAAAATAGAGAAGATGGACGGATTTGGAGTGGCAAACCTTAAGGGGCGTTCTTGGTTAAATATGCCTATTCTAAGTTGGAACATCTTATATTTCCTCCGCAAAACTTTGATTGGAACAAAATCAAGAATTCCCAACTTATCCCCAAAATCAACTATTTATGGTGGGTTATAGCCCATGGTAGTACTCTCACCATAGATAGTCTTAGTAGAAGGGTGTTTCAGTTTGTCAATAGGTGAACTCTTTGTTATGAAGAGGTAGAGAATATTGACCACATGTTCTTCCATTGTGTCTTTGCTAGGGAACATTGGTCTCAATTTTTACAAACTTTTCTAGTTGATTAGGTTTTCCCCTTTCTCTAAGGGAATTTATGAAACAATAAAACAACCACCCTTTTAGTCATCGAATTATTGAATATTTTTTGAAGAAAATACCTCATTTTGTGTCATGGAAGCTATGGAAATAAATAAATAAGAGAATATTCAAAGATAAAAGATGAAACGACATGAGGAACTTCTTGAGCATAAAACAACAAATTTAGGATAATTTAAACTCTAAAAATTATGGGTTCACCAAAAATATTCCATCTTATGGGAATCCCAAGATCAAACATCAATAAGGTATTAAAAAATACCTTACTATGATTAATTGGGCTAGGATCTTCAGTATAAAAGTAACTAAATGGACCCCCCTCCTTCGAGTGAAGGCTAGATGAAAATTAATTTTAACGGATACTCAAAAGGAAACCCGAGGTTAGCTGATGTTAGAGGAATAATAAGAGACCACAAGGGACTTCTTATTGAAGGTTATGCTAAGTATTTGGGTACCTACACTTGCAGTGTTAGTGTTCAAAAACTACTGTTTGGTCGGGGCTAAAGAGATTGAAGGAGAGGGCTTATAACAATGTTTTTATAAAAGGGAAATCCAAGTTAGTTACAGATATTCTTAAGGGAGACTTAGATGGCCCCTAGATGATATTTTTGGAAGATTCAAAAGGGATGATAGAGGGCTTAAACTAATATAAGTTATTATACACTTACAAAGAAGGAAAAAAATCAACTGATGTTGCTTCCAATGTGGGGATCTCTTGGCTACAAAGGATTAGCTGGAATTATGATTATATCCCTAAAAGAATAAAAGATAGAATTTCATAAGAGAGACTATTGATAAACAACATAGGGGAGAATATCAATGGTATATATTAATTGTAAAATGAATAAAGTTAAGGTTGTTATGAACAATCCTTGGGCCCCTTGTCATGGAGATATGATTTTATTTAGTAAATACCTAAAGGGCATATGCTAAGGAGTTTATGAAAAGGAGAAGAACTAGAGTTGATGATTTATTGAAGGACCTATCTAATCACAACATATATTTATATACCTTATGATTTTTATTATCATTATATTTCTTATGACTTATCAATTTAGTAAAGAGAAGCACCAAAAGAATATCATAAGGGACAATGACAGTATCATCAAGTTCAAAAATATGAAATAATGATTATATAATATTTTTGATAGATTAAATTTTTGGTGTAGAGGAGACATTATCCTTATATTTCACTTAAAAAATAAAGGGATTTGTTATCTTCCTCTAAATCCTAAGTATTTTCTTAAGGAGGATGTAATAATGGAAAATCATGATATTTTTAATACTCATACAAGCCCAATGTATCATCCCTTGATTTTATACACATATGATTCAATTTCAGTGATGTACCTTGTGTCTCTTCAATCATGATAGGTGGATTGATTTATTGGTGGATTTTTATTCAAAGTGACTCCTAGGCCCATTATCGAGGTGATGGGGATTGAATTTTGAGGGATACAATTCTGAAAATTCAATAATGGAAATTGTCAAAGGTTCATTGATAGTGTCTTTGAGAAACAAAAGTTGTAGAGATTCCATAATGGCTATGATAGGGAAAAGTTGCTAGCTCCCTTCGGCCTTGTAAGTTTACATATAATACACTATTTTAATTTAGAGGGTAGATACAAAATTATAGAATGGTTATCATTTCCATTTCCTAAATCATATAAGGAATAATGAAAAAATCAACATTCATTTTTTCTTATGTCATCCCTTCATCAATTTATTCTCAAAGGAGCTTCCCCCCACTACACCAAAGCCTCAGAGTATTAATTTATAACCATATGATTTCCATAACTCTGCAACCTTGTCTTGCTAAAGTTATTAAACTATTGTAGATAAATTTTTTGAAAAAGAACCCCCTCTTGATTCAAGATAACCTTTATCATGGAAAGAAAACCCAAGTTTGGTCCCCCCAAAATGCTATTTGTCAAACCTCTACCATTGTCAAAGTATTTGTCAACATGGTGTTTTCAGTAGTGAAAAGGGAGAAAGAAGGTCAACCCACTTAGCTAAAGTAGGGAATTAGAAAAAAGGTAAAGATTATAAAGGAACAAAATTGGCCTTTTATGAGGAGGTTGTGGACTCCTTGAATGAGGAGTGCACCCTTTTATTTGAGGAGGACCAGGATATTAGCTAGCAAGAGATGGATGCGATGGAAATTGAGGTGGTTGAGGAGGATGACACTAGTGAGGATACAGAGGCTGAAGATATTGAAATGAATGAAAAAAATACTAGAATGGAGGAAGAGGAGAATGAAATGGACTCTAGCTTGATGGAAGAAAATTCAAAAAATTTAAGGAAAAAGAGAGCTCAGAGGAAGAGGAAGAATTGGAATCAATTTCCCTTAATAATGTTAAAATTTAGATAGAGGATTTGTAGGGTAGGGTGAATTTTATTGAGTAACATGAATACAATGATTCCCTCAAGCAGAAGATTATCAAGTTGGACAATGAAATAAGCTACATTATGTCAATCACCAATGGGATTATGAAATAGGCTATATTTGGCACTATAATAGGTAAGTGAAGATTGAGAAAGTTGAAATGAAAGAAAGAAAATAATCAGACCGTATTAGCTAAGGAATGAGACTTTGGAAGACCCAGAGAACACTTGAAAGAATAATATTTTAGACTTAAAGGTTAATCGAAATCTTATCAACAAACAAAATGAGTAATTTGTCTTTGTTATGCTAAGTTATTTTTGTTTTTTTCTTTAGTTTAGCTCAAGCCTACATGCTTGTTTCATTTAGGCGTACATGTGCTAGGTATGGTATTTGAATTTTGAGGCAAAAGTGTCTTTTTTGATTCTATCTATTTGAACTAGTTGGCCTTTAGGCATTTTTCTGTTGCTTTTGATGTTATTGGGATTAGGGCCCTAAAATTTCTTTATTAATAAAAATAAATGATAGTGAAATTGATATTTTTTATAGCTTAATACAAGTGAAGAGTTATGTGTCTTTGTATGGGGATATGAGATACCAATCTACTATTTTCTAAGGCTAGGAACATTGTTATAGAACAACCTATTACAATGGAAGCTTTTGGAAATATTATTGAATGTGTAAGAGATACTTTAAAGAATATTGTAATATTTATTCTATATATATTAGAGAGTAATTTAATTGAGATGAACTATTTGAAGTCATGTCTATTGTTTATATGGATCAAATTTTAATCAATTTATTTTTATTAAAAGGTAAAAAAAATGGCAAATCAATTTTTAAATGTTTAGAATTCAATGGACAAGATATAAAAATAAATTATAAATAAATATAAGCTCACTTAATTCTAACTTAGTTCAAATATATCTAGTTTACTTTGATTGGATTGAGTTATTATCAAGTATTCTATATATTTCTTTAGTTAATCTAACTTTTTATAAAAAATATTTCTCTTATTTAGAATAGGACTAGTTTATTTGGTATATAGTCTAGTTTATTTTTAATGAAAATTAAAAATATATGCTTGTTATTAATATAGATTATTTGAAATTGTGCATCATATAGTTCCTTAGACATCCACAATTAGTCCATAATATTCTATTTACTAGATCACATGACCTTTATGTGTACCTGGTATAAGAAAAGCCTCTCAAATTCATACTGACACAACAAGCCTTGGTTTACTCTCATAGGGATAGGTGCAAAAAGATGGGGGCCAAAAACTCGCCAATTTTTTTTATTTGAAAAGCCATAACATGAGCATGTTATGCCATGTTATAAGAAAATAAACAAGTCAATTCATTATTTTAGTATGCTTTTTTTCCATATATGGCCTATAAACCCTTCCCAAGCATGGTCACATTATTGAGAGCCCAAATCTCATGGTTTGTTCATCAATTCTTCACCAATTCTTCACTAGAATGCTACCACATTGATGGGGAGCTCAAAGGAGTAAGTTTTTTATTTTTGTCAATTTGTTATTAAATAGGTAGATTTAATAGGTTTTTTATGTTAATTTCTTTATTTTTTAGGAGTTGATAATCAAATCCTTCTCCTTAAAATCCTTCTTCACCTCATGACCAAATGCCTAATGAACAACCACCTCAAAAAACTCCTCCAATAATTCCTCAACATATTCCTAGAACTCAATAAAATTTAATGGGGGAAATTAAAAATAAGAAAAAAATAAATTGAGTTGATTGCAAGGTTGAAAGATCCTGCACAAGTTCAACCTCAGAAAGAGGCACTCTTGGACAATCCCTTGAAGCTATGTTAACACATTCAAATTACGTTATAAAGTAATTAAGTGGTTGGGTGGAGAAGAGATGAGAGTATAGAAAATATTATGCAGATAAACTATCCTACAAACAATTCAAAAGTGAAAAAAGTACAAAATTTGACTTGTGTTCCCTTTTCACAAACCCATAGACAAATCAACCTCTAGACCCTACAAGAAAGAGGTTTCATATCCATTGTTGCAATCACCAAGGGATAAAGAACCATTTTTGGTAGAGGTGGTGGATGGTTTTTTGAGCATCCTCCATGCAACAATAATGAGGTCCAACATGATATTTTATGAGGAAACTATATTGCGCTCATTTTTCCTTAACAAAATACCCAAATATTTTGATATTTGGGGCTTCCACGGTAGAGGGTGTGCATAGAATAGACTAGGGGCATGTATTGATCCATAATGGCCAATGAGAAGAGAACTCTCTAGACCAACTTATGAGAACATGGCTATCCCTTCCATTGTAAAGGAGAGTGTTGAGGTTGATACATTATAGTCCATTAGTTCCTTGACCTAGAGCATCATAGAGCATGCCAGTCTTAGAGTATAGAGTGAGATGAGGGAGAATTTGAGGGGTAGGGTTCCACCCCATATTTATCAAGCTTGTGGGTCACCCTATGGTTATGACCCCATAGATAGTCAAGAGGTAGGTATGTTGGCTACATCTACAACTGACCAGTTGGTGATGAAAAATACTCTCTTGAATGAGACTTTTGGCCTTGATACTAAGGTAAATTTTAGCAAGTTCATTGAATTTAATTTATTAAATTTCATTTTTGAAATGCAAGATTAACTAATCTAGTTTAATAAGAAGTGTAACAACATAAATCACATACAACCATTGATTATATTCTTACGAATTTGAACCTCTTAAGTTACTTCTATTGCCTTAATGTGACTTAAAAAAGGTCAATCCAACTTATAATGGGGTAGGCCTTGGAATTTTCCACTTATATAGTAATGGTGAAGCATAGCTAAATTGGTTATTATAATATGTGTATCTTATAGTATCTATCACCTTCATGCTACTATAAATAACCAACTAGATCCTAAGATATGATAGTTTTCTCCTAACATCTATTACATACATAGTACTAGTGAAAAATAGATCAAACACACTTATATTGTAAGGCCTCAACTTTTGTGAAACCAATAAGACACCTAGTTTCTAAAGGTGCAAAATAGCACTATGAAATATAAAACATGAAGATGAGTGTGATAAAGGAAATATATTACTACATGGGAATGACAAAGACGATCTTACACAATAACCTTTTCGCTAGCTTACTCCAAGATCTCTCCATCTACACACAGAAAAGAGGGAAAATTTTGAAAGGATATTTAGGGGGCTACCTCAATCAAACCCTCGTTTTGGTGTTTCCGCCTCCATGGAAAACCAAATTTTCAATGATGTAGAAATAATGTGATAAAGAAGGAAATACAAGAAAAGTACACAAAACACCACAAAACAATAAAGTGCTAACTCAACCAGGTAATAGAGAAGATGAGTGACGAGCTTACCACCTCCGTCCAAAGGGCTCAAGTCTAGTGGAGGAGAGATATGAGAGGAACTCAAGCCTTTTCTAGAATGGATTCATCCTACGCTTGCTCTATTGAAGTGATGGAGTAAATCTATTGCTGCTATGGAATGAAAAATACTACTGCAATGCTTGGAGTGAATGCAAAGAGCTTGTGAATGAGTTTGTAGAGATCAACCAGCCGTTGAATGAAGAAATACGAGGTGAATATAAAGAAGAGAAATGAAGAAATGACCATATTTGGGTCAGCCAATAGAAGGGAGGTATTACAATTTGACTTCTAATAGGAAATATAAGATCTCCGTATAGTCTAGCTATAGGAATCTGCCAAGGTCGTAAGCATGTTGCACAAACTTTTTATAGTAATTTTTTTTTCTTTCAATTTTTTTCTGTGTGTATTTATAACTTGAAACTTTAGTGCGTGCACACATTTTTTCAATTTTGATAAATATATATTCTTAAATAAATATTAAAATGTGTGTGTATCAAAAAATAGTTTTTTCCATTCGACGTCAACTTTCATATTAAATATTTAAATATGTAAAATGGAAAAAATATACCATCTTGATATAGATTCCTTTATCTAGTGCATCATATTTTTTCAAATTTTTTATTAAGTTTTAGCATTTCTCCTTGGTGCATGGTAATCAACCTAATATTTTGTGTTGATAACCTATTTTTAGTAGAAATAAAAATTTAGAAAAAAAAATAAAAAAAATTAAGCTATTAAAATAAATATATTTTTGAAAACTACACTTATGGATCTACAAAAGGGTATTTTTATATTTATTTAAAAAAATTATTTACATGTGAACTTAGGCGTTATTGAAAATTCAAGTTTTTCAAGTACTTTTATTTTTTTGGTAAATTGGCCTCCAAGTGGTCCTCAATATATTTTTAGCCAACAATTTTAGCTAAAAAAGTTTTGGAAATATCTAACTTAGCTAAAATCAATCTTACTAGATCATATGTTTGACCAAAATTGAATTTTAGTTAGAAATACATAAATTCAATTATGCTGATAAGTTGGCCAAAAGTGTGACACAACTTTGTACTTTTACCCAAAAGGTGGCTTGTTTCGCTGCCATATCCTTTCTTCAACATTTATGCACATGCACAAGATAGTTTTGTTGGTTCCAGGAACTAGATGTCACTTCTTGATAAGGGACAAGAGGCTCCTATTCTACCATATGCATGTCCTCCACAATCATTGTCGATGGAAGGAAAGCCTCTTGGATAGATGCAAGAGTAGAAAGCGTAGGAGAAAAATGAAATCAATTGGAGAAGCACACACAAGTTCTTGAGCAATGGGCCTCTTCCCAGTCATTTATTGTGGGGTAGGAGTAGTAGGAGGCTGCAAAGATTGAGACATAGGGGAAATGAGACATGAGGGCCCTTCCCCTTACCATAAATGATGGGCCTAAGCATTGTGGGCAATACAAAATTTTGAACAATTGATGCTTGAATTTTTGCCAAGAGGGACCCTCGAGTTCCCTAGGCAAGGCATGCAAGTAGGGGTCAAGAGCATCACAATAGGGCAAGAGGAAAAAGTAGATGAAGTGGTAGAAGAAGTTGAATGATCTTGGGCATGAGCAAGCTTCCTCTTCCCCTTTTGTTTAGAGGAGGAAGCTTGCTTCTACACAATCATGCAACCTTTGGTAGAGATAATGTAGGTGATGTAGGGTATGTTAATTTTAGTACTGCGCCTTGAGTCTTATACTTGACATAGGTGTGATACATCAAGTCCATCCTTGGGGTAAGTAGACTGACTGGGGTGGGCCAAAATTGATCTAGTGAGTAGCCCCCACACAAAACCAATGGTTTTTATCTAGTATAACATGCATGGATCCCTCATGAGAAAACTTAAGACATTTATGAATAACGAAAGTGATATCATCCATAGAAACCAACCATGGAATTCCTAGTTTCACGCTTAATAAATCTGACTTTGGAACGATATCAAAAGAGGTGTCTATGGTCCTAAGCCCTACTAAGACCGAAAGGGTGATAGAACTAAGAGGAAGGACTGAGAGTCCATCGTGTGTATGTATGGTGGTCTTCAACTTCTTGTGTTCCTCCCTATGCAAAATTTTTATCAGTATAATCTCCTACATTATAACATTCACATGACTCATGGGGTTAACCAAGACACTAATTATGATGTTCCTTTTGATGCGAACATGAATGTACAAGGGGCAAGGCTCTTTTTTCATAGGTAGATGCTATGATGTAAAAGATATGTCTGGTGATCCATTCGTAGGTTGGGCAAGAGGAATGCATGCAAAAAAAACCATATTTATGTACATAGGTGAAAGAACCCTGGTAGACTCCAATGGTTCAAACATCTAACAATGACCTATCTAGTTGTTTTCCCTGAATATCTACATGCCATTGTGACTACATAGCTAGGGGTTGTAGATCGAGATGCAAGGCTACATTCCCTACAATGCATGAACCTACAACACATATGCGTAAGGGATGAGAGAAGGTCCTTTGATACCAAGGGACAAAATCAAAATAGTTGAAATTAGGTTCACCAAAATTTAGAGAAGAGGGACTAGATGCTTGAAGACCTTAGGTCATAGGAGATTCCTAAAAAATAGACTACCCTAAACTACCTCAAGTTTTGCTAGGTCAATTGAAAAGGTTAAGCTGTTAGGGTAAAAAAGGAAGAACAATCTAGGTGCTGCTATCCTTCTGCAAAACCAAATATTTCATTGGCTTAGGAGAGTTGATTTTTAGGGTTCAATACACTACCAAAATAGCTCATTGTCTAAGGATGATAGAGTACACTATGGACTCCAACATCACACGTTGGAATCTCATATGTGTTTTGGCATTTGTACAAACATAAAGTCTTAGGAACATATTAAAACACTAGAAAATCAACTAAATTCCTACCTACTGATCTTTTATAGTACAAAAAAATATTTGAAAAGGTACAAAATTGAAGTACAACAATCAAATATTACCTCTAAGATAAGCTATAATTAAAGAAGAGAAGGTGAGAAAAGCGGACCTTTTTACTCGAGAGTCGAATCTTCAAAGAGCTCCATGCAAAAATACCTACACACACAAGACCAAGGAAAATGTTGGGATTGTTTTTAGAGAACTTCCTCAGTCAGACCCCCACTTTGGTGTTTCCACCTCCACAAACAACTATATGTAGCAATAGTATATGGAAAATAATGTAGAAATAGACAAAATAATGCTAAGAGTAATCACCAAAAAAAGGTATGCTATGTAAATACACAAAGTGATGCAAAGAGAAATAGTGAAGAACAATACAACCTCTATAGCTATGAGCACTCAAGGTAAGTATGAGGAGAGATCTTGAAAGCCCTCCAATAACAACATTGTTTCAATAAACGAAGTGTAGGAGCTAAAAAACCAACAGCTCACAACCAAAAAAGAGTGTTGTTGAAGCTTGAAAGAATGAGAATGAAGTAGAATTCTCAAGATTCCAAGTAGGAATGGAATTATGGAGAGATAGAGAATTTGAATGGAAAAAAGGAGGCAAGAGACTCATTTCTTGTTGTTCAAGGGATGTACAGACATTACACTTCATTGCCAATGGAGAAATGTAATGGCTCTGTGGATTCCATAGGGAACAACACTATTAGGATGGAATCATAGTGCATGTACATCCACGTGGTGTGCGTACATCCCCAACAATATTCCTCCATCGACACCAAAATGAGCCACCAAATGGACGGAAAAATGTGGCAGATGTGGATCTCAATCATCCATTATTTTTCTAAGGTAGGGGTGATGTAAATGGGGAATTTTCCTAGGGGTGTAAATTTTCTCTATTACACCATTATATTATAGATTTTTGTTTCCTTTCTTTCTCCTCCTTCGTAACTTGGAACCATTCCTCTTTGAGCTCCCTTTATCTCCTTGAAATTTAATAATCAATAACTCTAGACTCCATCATAGCTTGAATATCTCTTATACTAGTAAGCATGGAGCACTTAGTGTGGAAGATATTTACAAAGAAATTTTTGTTACAACTTCACATGATATATAATCCTTTTAATCTTTTGAGCCTATCAAGACATAGGTGCTCCTTGTATGGGAGATTCCACCAATGTTGAATGAGATCCTTAAAATTGAAATGTAGATTCTATATAATCTTATATCTAACTAGGAAGGGGTCATTGTGTCTCTACTTATCCCAACCCAAAACAAGAGCAGTATGGTATGAAGTGGATCTAGGAAGGGCTGAGAGATGTAGTTTTACAAGAATATCACAATCACATGAGATAAAAAATCTATCCAATTTAACTTGAGTCTGATTTTTCCCTTGGCATATTTTAGACCAAGTAAACTTAGATCCCTACAGATCAACATACAAAAGTCCTTGAGTGGAAATAAAATAGAAAAATCCATCATTCTATCCAAAAAATCCTCCAAGCCCCCTAATTTTCTAGAAGGATAAAGATGAGTGTGAAATTTCCCAGCCAACATTCAATGCACCCTCTAGCTATTTGATATAGGAACTGGTAAATAATTTTAGAGTTGAATCCTAGTAGCCCTTGAGCTAGGAGTATAAATTATTGTGAAGATTCCTTTTAGTAGCATTCCTTTTGTCTTCCATGACGGTTTCTAAGAAATTTTTGTTACAAAATCCATTGGTACCCTAAATTCTTATAGGGTTCCAAAGAGTAGAAAGTCAACCAAAGGAAAATTTTACATTGCAAATGGAATTTACTCCGTTTTTGAATAAGAAGGACATGCACTTTCAAGTCCATAATGGATCATTTCACAATATGCTAAGTTTCAATGGTTTATTCAGCCCATGAATATTACAAGTCATGATCTTCATAAGGAAAATAAATATTTCATATGTTATAAGCTCCTAGGCAACTTGGTTTTTCCTAATAGGTTGCAATCTACTCTTGTTAAATCAGGATTTATACTTATTCTATTATTTATGTGACATATTTGGTGTGAATGTCTAGATGGTTATATGGATTTAAAATTTATAGAGATGCTTTTGCATGTTTTACATGTTCACTAAAATATTTGATATGTAGATCTATGTTGAGACTATAATCAGGGTGTTTTATATAAAGACAATTACAGGTTTGCATTCTATCTTTTAGGATTCCTATTGATCTATGGTTAATCATATATGGTGTAGTTTGGAAAATCAGATCTAGTATTGCTTTTGGTGTTTCATTCTTGGATATCCATATTTTATACATGATTATCTCTATTTTATATGATATTAATGTGGCACGGTTGAATCTATTTTTTCAATTATTTTAGATTGGAGCACTAATTATATCTTTCTCCTTCGATATTTTGTATTTGTGTAGAAATTATAAAAAAATTCTAAAGTGGATTCTAGTTGGTATGCCTTATTTTTTGTCACCATTATTATATTACTATGCCTATTGTAGTGAGATATGTTTAATGGGAGTACTTAATATAGTTGTTCACTTGAATGTTTAGTAGTAGTTTATGGTGCATGAGAAGCTTTGTGCACTTTCAACAGAGTGTTGGTAATGATATTGGTGATGATGTCATGTATAACTTAGTATTAATTTTAGTGGGAGCTTAATATAGTTACATAGTGTGTTATATCTCCTTTGTTTCAAGATTTTGGTTCTAAGTTGTAATTACAATGTTTAGTGAGCCATGGATAATCTTTGATTAGAATATGGATGGTCTTTTTCCATGGTTTTTAGTGTTATTAGGAGCTCCTAGATTCGAAACTTAGATTGTAGTGAGAGATTAACGACATCTTTGGTTCTATTCACAAAGGATGTGTGGAGATTGTATCTTCTTGGGTTAGAGGTGTGGTTGAACTTTTCCTTTCAAAGCTCATGGTGTTGATTTCTTTGATTGTGTTAGGGCCATAGAGGATCTATAGCTAGGATATGGTTATCAAAATGCTTGGAGATCCTGGTTACTTAGTTCAATTAGATCTTTGGCAGTGCTGTGAATTCATAATTTGATGGTGGATGATTATTTCAATGTGATCTCCTAGGAGGGGATCTTAGATAATTATATCATGATATGTTCCTAATTCTATAGTTATTATTTTCACAATGGTCTTGTTTAGTTCTCTTTAGCTTTTATTACTATGATTTTCTTGGAGCTTCATGATTTTATAGGGTTGTATTTGAAGTTGGCATGAATTGATCGATAGATGCTTATGGAGACTAGAGAGACTTGGGCGAGAGTGAAAAATCTCTTTTTTATGTGATTATATATTGAGATGTTATTGTTTGATGAAAATTTTAGTAGAAATATCGAGGCTTGCCTATTCCTAGTTATGAATGTGAATCTATTATGGACTTGAAGAGAAGATTGTCATTGTTTGATGTTTTACATATGACAATATCGTATCCCACTCTTAGTGTAATTGAGAGGTATTTCCTACTTGAATATCATATGTATTCTCTATTTTGTATCATTTATTCTCATATACATTAGTCTTGAATATAATTTTTTTGAAGTCTTGTTAAGGAGAAGATGTATGGTTTACAATTTATTAAATTGGTCTCTTGTTTTGGCCTTGAGCTATGGATTTAGTTCTAAGGAATTATCTAGAGAGGTGCATGAAATGGTTGGTTGGTTTGATTTACCTTCAATATGAGAGGTTTACATCTATTTCATTTTAATGTTAGATGTTGATATCCTGTTAATCTAGCAATGGTGAAGGAGATATTACATCTCAAAACTTGGTAAATGTTAGCATGGAACAAAGATATGGATTGATTTTTAGGTTCTGCCTTTGGTCATGGTATTATTCTTAGGTGTTTTGTTTAACACTACTGAGTGTAAAGAACTTGGGTAAGCTCTTGAGACTAATAGTGAGAGAGTTATTGTAGAATATTTTTTTATAGAATTTTCATATCATATGTTTCCTTATTACTATGTAATAGATGAATTATTGACATCCTCCTTGTGTAGTATTATAAGAAGACTTGGTATGCCTTGATCTATTTTTATATTTTACATTATTCATGTAATGGGAGTTTATGCATATACATATTGCTATCCTCTATTGTATCTTGGTATGTTTTTTATAGATGTGATGATGATTTTGCATGTTTCATTGGATTTGGATCTTTGAGTTATGTAGGTTGTGGATTAGATACCCATTTTTTTGTAGTGAGATGATTAGATATGGACTATATATATCCATGATATTTTTTTAATTGTTAATGTAAACATATTAGTTGGCCTTATCTATGGTCATTTTTTTGGTATGTTATAATTGAGATAGGAGTATGGATATAAAAATAAATGATTATGGATTTTGGGTTAATATATTGATGGTTTTAAGTTCTATTTATGTTTTATATACCCTATTTTGATGTATGATTACCTTGGATAATTTTTAACTTGTTGTGGTTTCTATTCTACATGGTATGAGTAAGGTATCTACTCAAAGCCTTTTCTATCATTTGAATTTGATGCTTGTGTTCATGTAGAGATTGGAGTAGGTTTTAGTGATAGTTTATATGTTCCACCTTGGCATGTTCCTTTTTCTTTCATAGGTGGAATGAAAAAGGATGTAAGAATTTTTTTATTTGATGCTGGTTATCATATTTTC
The DNA here is from genome assembly GCA_007115665.2 of Sequoiadendron giganteum. NCBI lineage: Eukaryota > Viridiplantae > Streptophyta > Pinopsida > Cupressales > Cupressaceae > Sequoiadendron > Sequoiadendron giganteum. The sequence continues at coordinate 153,545,926 of CM021104.1, forward strand.
TTTTGTAAGTACCTTGTTGGACCATGAGAGTATGATGAAGAATCATATAATACATTTTTGGCCAAGGGATTTCTTTCCCTTGTTTTTGATTCATATGGGTATATTTCCAAGTGCGAGCTTCCAAAGAGGCAACAAGTGTCACTTGGTTTTCCATCATTTATTGCATTTATTGTAATGTTTATCTTCCAAGTGTGGGTGCCCAAGTTGGAAGCATTGTTTTGGGCTTAAGACCTTTTCACACATCTATAAAATCAGCTCTTTGGATGTAGAAAGCATGAGAAATAGTTAAGTACATTTTTAATCTACAAGAACAATGACAAGTTGAGGCATGAGGAGGGTTTTCAAGGCACACAAACTTGATTTAATGTTGGTGCCAAAGAAGAGAATGAAAGTGGTTGTACTATAATCTCATTTAGTTGATGATGATGCATACTTGGCCTCTCTTCTTCATGATGCTTTTATGTTTTTTATTTGTGCCTCATTGTTCTTATCTAATTATGTTGTTTTTCTTCATATATTTCTATTATAAGTTCACATAAGGTAGTGTTTATAAGCATGCTATGTTGGTTGATTTTTAGAAGCATAAAAAAGATGGTTATAATCATTGTAATTCCATATTGAGGAAACTAAATTTTAAAATGTTCATATAAGTTTCATATTTTCATGTCTCTTTAGTCCAAGCCTTGAATCTCATCAATTGAAGTTATATTTTGATAAATATTAAATATATCAACAATTGATATTGAACTTGTTTATTTCTCATAAAAAATGGGTGTATAATTCAAAATTTCTATTATACAAAACAATTGAATCATATATCTATACTATAATAAAAAATAGGGTTAAAGAATTCAATGAAGAATATAGATATTTAATGTAAAATTTAGTAAAGCATTGATGGAGAAAGTTTAGTTAAACATTTTTTTTTTCATAATTTTAATTATATGTCTTAATAAAAATATTTAAAGTGCGTTTTAATTATGTATTAATCTTGAGACAAAAAATTTATTTCTTCTTACTAGATAGGAATATAGTATTTCCTTGATAGAAATTAGTATATAAAATTAAATTAAAATAAATTTTGAAAAAACATAGAAGAAAATAATGAAATTTTTTGATGAAACATAAGATTGAGAACAATGAAATAAAATATATTTCAACAATTTCTAATATTTTACTTATATAAAAGAGGTGGTAAATGTTTAAATATTTATAAAGTACATAGGAAAAAAACAATAATACCATTATTGAAGAAATTGATTACTCATAAAATTGCTTGAAATCTTTTCCACCCACGTTTTCAACCTTCTTACTCTTGAACCTAAACACTCTTCTTCCTCACATGCCTAAGCATTAAAATCTTGAAAATCATTTGTATTGTTGAATTTATTATCTCAAGTTCATGCCACTACTATGGAGTAAATTCTCATAAAGAAACAAATACATTTTTAAAACTTTTTCTCCATTATATCAATGAAGATCTAATGTTCTAGCTGACTTGAATATTGAGAAGTACTTTACAAGGATAATAATGAATGATGTTATCAAACAATTATTTAATATTGAAATATAAATTTCTATATTATATTAAATGTATAATATTTCATATTTGGTTATATGTTTATTTTAAATATAAAATTCACACTATAATTATATTTAATTTAATTTTCTTATGATTAACCCCTTTTTTTAATTAGATATTTTGATTTCTTATAGATTAATTTGAATTTATATATTATATTAAATGCATAATATTTAATATTTATATATATTAATTATTTATTTTAAATATAAATTCACAATATAATTATATATTTTTTTATTGTTATAAGACCAACCTTTTATCTAATTAGATCTTTTGATTATTTATAGATAAATTTAAATCATAATATATTTTAAAATATATTATATTTAATTATTATTTGAAGATAATATAATTTAATTATAAATACAAAACCATACCAAAAGTTCATAAATCTTTAATATAAGACTATTAAAAAGTTCAAACTCATAAATAACTAATATAACCATTTTCACATTTAAAAAAGGCTAACCCTCAATATTCAGTTCAAGTTACTGCAATTGAAATTGATACTGCATGATAAGGTTACTAATAATTATTACAAAATTCTATAATGAAATGTTTTTATCAAATTCTATAGTTTGAAATGCTTTTTTTCATTGATAGTACATCCTCATGCAATGTTATCTTAATAAAAAAACATTCCAAACCTTCCCTCCAGGGCATTCCTCTAGCCTAGTAATAACATATATATAAGAACGTATTTCTAATGGTCTATTTGTAATGCATAAGAAGCTCTCCTCAAATTGTATAACAGGTGGAATTTTCTGAAGTCAAACATAAACTGATCAAATTATGGAAGCTGCACCCTCTCTCAATTCTTTTCCCTTGTAATAAATATATTCCTGCAGAAGCAAAGATAAAATATTTAACCCTCATGAAAATAGCGATTCATGATTTTAAAAGGCTTCCCAAAATAATTACAAAAAGTTATCTGAAAATGAATAACTTACTGATGCAAAATGATTGGCATCGGGATGGTGAGCCTCATCAGCCCTGACTACCATGACCACATCCCTGAGAGTTGAATCTTTGTAAAGCCTCCAATAATCTACGGCTATGGCAGGTGCTGACACATTTGGAATGTTGCCATTGTCCAGTTCCCTGAGGAATTCGGTATATGAGTGACTGGCTTCTTCTTCAAGGTAACCAGCAGTCCTGTGAGCAAGCAAGTAGAGCATAAAGTAGGCATTGAAGAACACTCCTTGCACTGTGAACACCAACGCTCTCTCATACCATTTGGGATTTCACACCTCTGTGAATCTCATCAGATGCATCCTCTCATTCTCTGTCTACAAGACCCTTTATCCATCCTCCACTGTCTTGGAATCTCCTCAGTGACTTGCAGTGTAGGAGCATTCCTCCTACCGCCCCAGGTACAGCAGCCACAGTTTCAAGCATCATGCACATTCAATTTATCTCGATCTTCATCGGCAATACATATCCCCTTATAGCATAAGCTGTAAGTTCTACCTCAAGAGAACGAACAAATTCGAAAATCTAAGAAAGCCATCAGTATTCAATGTTCATATCTTCTCACAAGACTGGGATGGTTATATATGCAAAATGAACAAAAGAGAAAATTTTAACAGCCTACGAATATGTTCAGAATATGCACCTGCAGAGAACTCATCACCTCTTCATTCCCTTGTCCTCTGCTCCAATTCTGTAGGTGTGATTTGTCTTTCCTAAAAGGGATAGATTATGATGGCATCTGAGGATATTGTTATGATCCAAGGGAAGACACCATGTAATGAGCTCTTGCCTTTGGAAACAATGGCACTGGAATCTCTTATATGAGTTCTCCCACAGTCAAGGATGAGAGTTGTAGGCGTGATTATCTCAATTACTGATTAGCTTTTGGGGTTGAATCACGGAAAAACGAATAAGAAAAAGTGGTTCTTAATGTATTTGATAAGTGTCTTTCTTTTCTTTTTTCTTAACTTTCTCCATCAGAAATTAGAAAACTTTGAGTATTATGATGGTACATTCGATCAGATTGTTTTCAATTTGAAATTTTATGTTTTGTTTCTCTAAATTTTTTTCTGTATTAAATCAAGCTTCCTATTGGTAAGATCTTTTGATCAGAGTTAGAAGTAGAGTGGTACTTACAAACAGGATTAAAAAAAAAGGCCAAAGACTAAGCTTTGTAAAAATCAAAACTCTATTTTATGTAAACTTGTATGCATTTTCTGATGGTTATAGTGTTTGCTTAAATACATGAATATCTAATAAAAGGGCAAAAGGGTCATGTACTGTCATGAGAGGGCAACTGTTGTTGGCAGAGGTTCAACCTCCAATCTGTTGAACCTCTCTCAATGACAGTTTCACTCGGTTGACACATACATGACCCGTACAAACACTATAACCATCAGAATATACATACAAATAAAATTAAATAAAATGAGATTTTAATTTTCATAAAGATTACAATAAAAAATTAATACTGATTTTTTTTCAAAAACCAAACAAAGAAATTTCACATTCAAAACAATCTAACCTAATGCACAATCATAATACTCTGAAATTTCTGATTTTCAAAATAAAAAACTGAAAAAAAATTAAAAAAAACATTTATCAAACACCTTAATAGAGAAAGTACTTTTCTTGATTCGCTTCTATAATCCAACCCCTAAGAAACCAGCTGAGAGATTCGAAATAGTCTCACCCAGATCTCATCTTTCACAGTGGGAAACAAAAAAAACTAACAACGTGAAAACAAAACTCGCACACAAGCAATGAAAATATTTCTGAATAAGAGAATAATGAAATGACTTGCCTTATAAAGACACTAGCTAGGTTGGTGAAGCTTGCAAAAGCTCGGAATATTAAAAATAGATTATAAATTTTCAACTCCGAATATTACATGGGAAATCACCACACCACTACCAACCTTCAATGTTTACGAGATGTCATTTATGGTGATAGATTAGTGCCACGCTTTCTTCTTCTTGTTTTTCTATTTTTTTTAACTTTCAAACCCTAACTATTTTTGGTTAAGTGGTAATGACATGTCTTTCTTTTTCAAATTATTAAATATCATTTTGAGAAATATTTATAATAAGGCTAGCCTCGTAGTGAAATTAACAAAGCAATTTTTTTTGTTTTAATTAATAAGTTTACAGTTTTTTTTTAAATATTGAATGAAAGCAATGATTCTATAGTTATAATATTGGGCACATGCTAGTTGTTAAGACCGTCATATAATTAAATGAGTTTTTTATATTCAAATTTATTGTGTTTTATTTTACTAGATATTAATTTAATTTAAATTAATAATAAAGTCTTATTAGTGGATAGACTTCTTAGTGGATTTGTGACAAAATATTTTATCGCAAAAGTTGTCTCGTATTGATATGATTTTATTTTTCTTGGTACCTAGGTTCCGCTACTATTTTTATTATAGTGCTTTTGATTAATAAGTTGTTCTTAATGAATGAGAGATCATTTTTATGTTCTATGTAACAAATATTTGTCTATTATTAAAGTGAACATGTAAATTAGATAGCAAAATATATTTTAGAAATGAACTTTTTGAAATATAATTGGCTACAAAGTTTGGACCATAAGGGCGATTAATCTCATTCCACTATCACAGTTGCGATAATAGTGGGAGATGAGACAAAATAAAAATCCAACCTGATGAAAAAAAAGCTTATAGTCTTTTATTGGGCAAAAAAAATAAAACTGATAACTTTTAATTAAAATTAAAAAAATCTAATCTCTTTTACTTTTTGTCACTTCATGAATATAGTATTTTGTTGTTTTTTATTTACTAGTAACAAACTTGAATTCTATTTTTCTATTTATTTTGCTTTGAACAACACTTTAAATAATTTCTATATATTTATTTTAAATAACATCTTTTATATTGCAATATTAATTATGAAATAAAATATTTATTTATCTGTTATTTGATTATATTTTTTGAATAAAAAATATATTTATTCTTTTATATTATATCAAATATTAAATATAATAAAATATGTAATGAAATTATTTTATTATTTCAATTAAATTGTACATCATATAAATTGTAAATTATCTTTATTTACTTGATTTTTCCTTTCACAAAGTTTGAATTGGTAGTGAAATGATGCTTAAACTAAATGCCTAAATTGGAAATGTCAAAGGAAAAGGCATGTCTACAAAACTAGAAGAATATTTTAAAAATCAAATTATTATGAATAAATGATTGGCCTTATAAAGACACTAGTTGGGTCGGTGAGGCTTGCAAAAGCTCGGAATACTAAAAATAGATTATAAATTTTCAACTCCGTCGCCCAAATACGCGTGGGATTTATAGATTTTTGTGTCAGCGTTCGAATATTACATGGGAAATCACCACACCACTACTTATCATTCAATGTTTACGAGATGTCATTTATAGTGATAGATTAGTGCCAGGCTTTCTATTTATTTTTCTTTTAACAACACTTTATATAATTTCTATATATTTATTTTAAATAACATCTTTTATATTGCAATATTAATTATGAAATAAAATATTTATTTATATGTTAATTGATTATATTTTTTGAATAAAAAATATATTTATTCTTTTATATTATATGAAATATTAAATATAATAAAATATGTAATGAAATTATTTTATTATTTCAACTAAATTGTACATCATATAAATTATAAATTATCTTTATTTACTTGATATTTCCTTTCAGAAAGTTTGAATAGGTAGTGAAATGATGCTTAAACTAAATGCCTAAATTGGAAATGTCAAACGAAAAGGCATGCCTACAAAACTAGAAGAATATTTTAAAAATGAAATTATTATGAATAAAATTATTTACTCTCTTTTTTATTATGACTAAATGATTGGCCTTATAAAGACACTAGCTGGGTCAGTGAGGCTTACAAAAGCTTCGAATATTAAAAATAGATTATAAATTTTCAACTCTGGCGCCCAAATACACAACACCACTACCTATCGTTCAATGTTTACGAGATGTCATTTATAGTGATAGATTAGTGCCATGCTTTCTATTTATTTTTCTTTTAACAACACTTTATATAATTTCTATATATTTATTTTAAATAACATCTTTTATATTGCAATATTAATTATGAAATAAAATATTTATTTATATGTTAATTGATTTTATTTTTTGAATAAAAAATGTAATTATTCTTTTATATTATATCAAATATTAAATATAACAAAATATGTAATGAAATTATTTTATTATTTCAATTAAATTGTACATCATATAAATTATAAATTATCTTTATTTACTTGATTTTTCCTTTCACAAAGTTTGAATTGGTAGTGAAATGATACTTAAACTAAATGCCTAAATTGGAAATGTCAAAGGAAAAGGCATGCCTATAAAACTAGAAGAATATTTTAAAAATCAAATTATTATGAATAAAGTTCTTTACTCTCTTTTTTATTATGAATAAATAATTGGCCTTATAAAGACACTAGCTAGGTCGGTGAGGCTTGCAAAAGGTCGAAATATTAAAAATAGATTATAAATTTTCAACTCCGCCGCCCAAATACACACAAATTATTATGAATAAAGTTATTTACTCTCTTTTTTATTATGAATAAATGATTGGCCTTATAAAGACACTAGTTGGGTCGGTGAGGCTTGCAAAAGCTTGGAATAGTAAAAATAGATTATAAATTTTCAACACGGCCGCCCAATAGATTATAAATTTTCAACTCCGCCACCCAAATAAGCTTGGGATTTACATATTTTTGTGTCACCATTCGAATATTACATGGGAAATCACCACACCACTACCTGTTGTTCAATGTTTACCAGATGTCATTTATGGTGATAGATGAGTGCCACGCTTTCTATTTATTTTCCTTTTAACAACATCTTTTATATTGCAATATTAATTATGAAATAAAATATTTATTTATATGTTATTTGATTATATTTTTTGAATAAAAAATATATTTATTATTTTATATTATATCAAATATTAAATATAATAAAATATGTAATGAAATTATTTTATTATTTTAATTCAATTGTACATTATATAAATTATAATTTATCTTTATTTACTTGATTTTTCTTTTCAGAAAGTTTGAATTGGTAGTGAAATGATGCTTAAACTAAATGCCTAAATTGGAAATGTCAAAGGAAAAGGCATGCCTACAAAACTAGAAGAATATTTTAAATATCAAATTATTATGAATAAAGTTATTTACTCTCTTTTTTATTATGAATAAATGATTGGCCTTATAAAAACACTAGCTATTTCAGTGAGGCTTGCAAAAGCTTGGAATATTAAAAATAGATTATAAATTTTCAACTCCACCGCCCAAATACATGTGGGATTTATAGTTTTTTGTGTCACTGTTCGAATATTACATGGGAAATCACCACACTACTACCCATTGTTCAATGTTTATGAGATGTCATTTATGGTGATAGATTAGTGCCACGCTTTCTATTTATTTTTCTTTTAACAACACTTAAAATAATTTCTATATATTTATTTCAAAAAACATCTTTTATATTGCAATATGAATTATGAAATAAAATATTTATTTATATGTTAATTGATCATATTTTTTGAATAAAAAACTATATTTATTCTTTTATATTATATGAAATATTAAGTATAATAAAATATGTAATGAAAATATTTTATTATTTCAATTAAATTGTACATCATATAAATTATAAATTATCTTTATTTACACTATATTTCCTTTCACAAAGTTTGAATTGGTAGTGAAATGATGCTTAAACTAAATGGCTAAATTGGAAATTTCAAAGGAAAAGGCATGCCTACAAAACTAGAAGAATATTTTAAAAATCAAATTATTATGAATAAAGATATTTACTCTCTTTTTTATTATGAATAAATGATTGGCCTTATAAAGACACTAGCTGGGTCGGTGAGGCTTGCAAAAGCTCAAAATATTAAAAATAGATTATAAATATTCAACTCCACTACCCAAATACACAACAGCACTACTTGTTGTTCAATGTTTATGAGATGTCATTTATGGTGATAGATTAGTGCCATGGTTTATATTTATTTTTCTTTTAATAATATCTTTTACATTGCAATATTAATTATGAAATAAAATATTTATTTATATGTTATTTGTTTATATTTTCTCAATAAAAAATATATTTATTCTTTTATATTATATCAAATATTAAATATAATAAAATATGTAATGAAATTATTTTATTATTTCAATAAAATTGTACATAAAATATAAATTATAAATTATCTTTATTTACTTGATTTTTCCTTTCACAAAGTTTGAATTGGTAGTGAAATGATGCTTAAACTAAATGCCTAAATTGGAAATGTCAAAGGAAAAGGCATGCGTACAAAACTAGAAGAATATTTTAAAAATCAAATTATTATGAATAAAGTTATTTACTCTCTTTTTTATTATGAATAAATGATCGGCCTTACAAAGACACTAGCTAGGTCAGTGAGGCTTGCAAAAGCTCAAAATATAAAAAATAGATTATAAATTTTAAACTCCACCACCCAAATACACATGGGATTTATGTAATGCCCCGCCACGCAACCCTAGAGAAGTTTCAATTCGCTACAAAAGTGTACTAATTATTTTTTATTAAAGTGCATTAAACAAACATGTTCAACTATAATTGACAACCTCGCCTAAGGCTATGTAATGGAGATTACTTAATTCCCATTCACATACATCATCTAAATTACATTGCAATAAACATCTCAAGTAATGACATACATTCAACATAAGTAAATACAAGATATGAATAGATTAATCATCACATAATTCCATTACGTAAACCATTACAAGATTACAATCCTCATTCTAAGAATGAGTAAAAATACATAAGTATAATAATTACAAGATCCACCTCATAACAACCAGATGGGTAAATACAACTGATACAAGAAGAATTACAATAGAACAAGAAGAGAGTAACAATATCCGCAAGCCGTCCAACTGAATGTCTCGCTTCCATGAACTGAAGAACAATGGGGGACCCAACAGTTTTGGTGCATGTTCCACCCTACCTAGTGGTACCCGAAGGCCCACCCCCCATGCTAGGAGATAGTAAAAATAAAACATGGACAAGATATCCACTACCTCTGACCAAAGGCTGACTAATTGAACAAATTGACCCAACCATACATATGCACAATATAAATCTAATACTAACATAGTTACATTGCTTCCAAACATAATAAAGTCAAGTGTGCTAAAGAAACCATACACACAACATATAATCAAGGTTATCCTAGATAGAGTGTCATCGCAAGGTGCATCATGAGATCTCCTCTAGGCATCCTTCATAGGCTCCGGTAATCCTAGTGACCTCAAGCGAATCCTGACCCTCATACTCACTCAAGCGGAATCAACTACCTTTCGTATGGACAAGCTAGTTGACCTTGCCATTCCAGGCCTTCTCACTCACCCCAAGTCTAAACAAGCCCTTGTGTCTGTGAGTGAGGTTAATTTTATCTTAGTTAATGTGAATGCATCCTAGTAATCTAAGTACTTTACTTTAACTATCACTTCTTAAAATCACTTTTGAAGGTTACCCAGTTTACCTCTTTGGGCTCTGGCCCCTAACAAAAGCCACTCCTCTAATGGATAACTCACTACTCAAATCTAGACTCCAAGGGTGACTCAAGTGTTATAGAACTAACCAACACAATCTCTCCTAATCTAGGAGATAACAATAAGAATCCCACTCCAACAGTAGGAGGAAAACAAACTCATACAACACTACCCAAGGTTAAGACGAATATTAATCAACATGGGAATGACCCACATTCACTGGAAGACTTCTCAATGCATAATACGATTACCCATTCCAAAAATAATCAAAATAAGGAAACATATATTAACAATAAGCAAGGACAAGAAATCATGTTATCTTTGGATATATAAAATCCATTTCCTAACTAACACTTTTCAGTAAATAATTAATTACTTAAATCAAATAAACATTAAACTAAAATTATTTCCTTTACTTTTACCAGGAAAGAATAAATTCAATTTAAACAATACAAGATATCAAATTTGCATTTAAACCAAATATACTCATTCAAGAAATGTTTCTTTTAAAATTCTTACTAGCTCATCTAATTCTTTCCAATTCACAATTTAAATAAAAATTACAAACACTTGAGCATGCACATATTTAAATATATATATATATATATATATATATATAACTGAATATTATATATATATATATATTTGTTTAATACAACTAATAATCTCAAACCCATTTAATTAAACCAAATTCTATAATTCTTAAAAAAAACCAAAATACTAAAATAAATAATTCAACTTCATATTCATATAAAAATATTTTAATATATATACCTAGTGTATATATATATGTTTTAATATTATATTCATACAGAATATAATTATTAATTTAATAAAACCAATGCACTGTATTAAATATATTTTACTGTATAAGTTCAAACAAATAAATTTTACTTTTTAATAAATTGGAATTTATACACTAAATTGTACGTATGCAAATTCGCATTAAAAAAAACATTAAATAAAATAACAAGTGAAAAAAAAAATAATATATAAAAAAAAAAAATTAAAACTAAAACAAATTTAAAAAAAAATAAAACAAAAATAAAATAAAGCAATGGATGGGACCGGACGGTACTGCCGGTACCATCACTGTCACTGGCGACAGTGGTGGGAGGCCGCACCTCCCATGGGGAGTGCGTCCCCCCAAAAGGGTGGGCGCACTGCCCATGGTAGCTATGACTTTTCCCATTATTTCGGATTTTAGCAAAATACATTTTCGTCATTAACGAGGTTTTTTGAAAACTGTGTCGACGGCGATCTTTTTCAGCACATGACAATAATTTAACTTTTAAACAATTAACATAGTAAATATATTTACATGTTTTATGTATTTATATTAATCCAAATACAATACATATTATATAAATACATATAAAATTATTTTGACAGACTCGATAAAAAGGGTAAAACTTCATTCCAAAACCTAAATGTTGAACATACAAATTGAGGTTTAATTTAACCCATGTTTCTTCAATTTCCCCCATTTATGGAATTTAAAGCTACAGTAAATTTAAACATTCTTCCCCAAATTTTAATGGATAAATCTAGATTCAACAAACAATTTCCAATTCACAAAAATATTAACAACAGATTTGCAAACAATATAATATGAAATGAATCAACCAACACAAAACCTAGAATCCAAAGCTACAGATGAAGATGAAAATATGATGCAAGCTTCCTCCCAAGAATTCCTGCAATTTCTTCAAACGTGCAACGGATCCAATCCAAGAACTTGATAATTGCAAACAAATTATTCTTCAATCAACTCTATAATCCAAAATTGCTCCAAAACCTTCTCTTTGCAAGTTTTTCCAAAATTTTTTTTTTTTTCCTGTGCATGAATTCTTTTCCAATCCTCTCCTCTTTTATCAAATGCATGCAATTCACATATATCGAAATCTTTTTCAAACGCATGCAAATTGAAAATAGATATTTATTTCTTTTTCCATTTTCGAAAGCCCCAAATTGATTTTCAAATGTAATTTCACTTTTCTTTCAATTCTTTAATTTAATTTAATTAAATTTATTTCAATAAGCTCAATTAATTAATTTTAATTATTTAATAATTAAATTCAACCCTTTCCAAGATTAATTTAATTAATTAAATTAATTAAAATTTAATTAAATACAATTTCATCCACAACTTAAACATTTCATCTAAGCATAAATTTCACTTAATATTAAAGTAAACTCTACTTTCAACAATGCAATAATTCCAACATAATCAAATAACATAAATAAGGTAAAACATGACTCAACAATCAGACTGACGACACACTAAGGCTAGGGCGTAGACCTGACACATGTTACCTAGTTACTATCTCCCTTTCAACTTAACCGTTGGATTGACATGCTCAGACCTGTGAATCCAGGTGGAGTCGGTGTCATGTACCTGCAACCTGCAACCAAGTAAACAACATAATATAGTATATCCAATATATAATACACACCATGAAGAAGAAATCACGGATTCGCAGGGCACTCGCAAGTGAGTGATGTGAAACCGTCCTCTTCACCAATACACTCATCAAGGACTAACATTACATGATAATCAAAATTCATGTAAAACAATATCTCAAGCTAAATCTACTAACATCAATAATCCATAAAGCATGTGAAACAATAGTCACATAATCCACATCACACAATAATCAATGTCGCTCAATAGTGGCAATCAAAACACAAACAACAAGGTGTGTCTAGTATAACAGTGGTTGCATCCCAAACATAGCATAAAGCAAACACACAAAAAACAAAACAGAGGGGTATTACAATTTACAGATTTTTGTGTCACCGTTCGAATGTTACATGGGAAATCACCACACCCCTACCCATCGTTCAATGTTTACGAGATGTCATTTATGGTGATAGATTAGTGCCACGCTTTCTATTTATTTTACTTTTAACAACATATTTTATATTGCAATACTAATTATGAAATAAAATATTTATTTATATGTTATTTGATTATATTTTTTGAATAAAAAATATATTTATTCTTTTATATTATATCAAATATTAAATATAATAAAGTATGTAATGAAATTATTTTATTATGTCAATTAAATTGTACATCATATAAATTACAAATTATCTTTATTTACTTGATTTTTCCTTTCACAAAGTTTGAATTGGTAGTGAAATGATGCTTAAACTAAATGCCTAAATTGGAAATGTCAAAGGAAAAGGCATGCCTACAAAACTAGAAGAATATTTTAAAAATCAAATTATTATGAATAAATTATTGGCCTTATAAAGACACTAGTTGGGTTGGTGAGGCTTGCAAAAGCTTGCAATATTAAAAATAGATTATAAATTTTCTACTCCGCCACCCAAATACGCATGGGATTTACAGATTTTTGTGTCACTGTTCAAATATTACATGGGAAATCACCACACCACTACCTGTCATTCAATGTTTACAAGATGTCATTTATGGTGATAGATTAGTGCCACACTTTCTATTTATTTTGCTATTAACAACACTTTAAATCTTTTTTATATATTTATTTTAAATAACAACTTTGATATTGCAATATTAATTATGAAATAAGATATTTATTTATATGTTATTTGATTATATTTTTTTGAATAAAAAATATATTTATTCTTTTATATTATATCAAATATTAAATATAATAAAATATGTAATGAAATTATTTTATTATTTCAATTAAATTTTACATCATATAAATTATAAATTGTCTTTATTTACTTGATTTTTCCTCTCACAAAGTTTGAAATGGTAGTGAAATGATGCTTAAACTAAATGCCTAAATTGGAAATGTCAAAGGAAAAGGCATGCCTACAAAACCAGAATATTAAAACTAGATTATAAATTTTCAACTCTGCCACCCAAATACGTGTGGGATTTACAGATTTTTGTATCACCATTCAAATATTACATGGGAAATCACCACACCACTACCTATCGTTCAATGTTTATGAGATGTCATTTATCATGATAGATGAGTGCCACGCTTTCTATTTATTTTCCTTTTAAAAACATCTTTTATATTGCAATATTAATTATGAAATAAAATATTTATTTATATGTTATTTGATTATATTTTTTGAATAAAAAAAATATTTATTCATTTATATTAGATCAAATATTAAATATAATAAAATATGTAATGAAATTATTTTATTATGTCAATTAAATTGTACATCATATAAATTCAAAATTATCTTTATTTACTTGATTTTTCCTTTCACAATGTTTGAATTGATAGTGAAATGATGCTTAAACTAAATGCGTAAATTGGAAATGTCAAAGGAAAAGGCATGCCTACAAAACTAGAAGAATATTTTAAAAATCAAAATATTATGAATAAATTTATTTACTCTCTTTTTAATTATGAATAAATGATTGGTCGGTAAGGCTTGCAAAAGCTCAGAATATTAAAAATAGATTATAAATTTTCAACTCTACCGCCCACATACGCGTGGGATTTACAGATTTTTGTGTCACCGTTAGAAATATTACATGGAACATCACCACACAACTACCTGTTGTTCAATTTTTATGAGATATCATTTATGGTGATAGAGTAGTGTCGCGCTTTCTATTTATTTTACTTTTAACATCTTTTATTTTGCAATATTAATTATGAAATAAAATATTTATTTATATGTTATTTGATTATATTTTTTGAATAAAAAATATATTTATTCTTTTATATTATATCAAATATTAAATATAATAAAATATGTAGTGAAATTATTTTATTATTTCAATTAAATTGTACATCATATAAATTATAAATTATCTTTATTTACTTGATTTTTCCTTTCACAAAGTTTGAATTGGTAGTCAAATGATGCTTAACCTAAATGCCTAAATTGGAAATGTCAAAGGAAAATGCATGCCTACAAAACTAGAAGAATATTTTAAAAATCAAATTATTATGAATAAATTTATTTACTCTCTTTTTATTATGAATAAATGATTGGCCTTATAAAGACACTAGCTGGGTCGGTGAGGCCTACAAAATGTGTCACCGTTGTGGATAATAAATAAGGTGATCTTCTGGAAATATTCTTGCATATCATTTTGACATTATGTTTTATTTTCATTACCATGGAAGTGGATTGCACTCGTATACTTTGGAATGAAAATTAGATTCTAAATGGATTATTATATAGTTAAAGCTTAGAATGTTCAACTAATAGATTAATGTGATACAAAATTGGTACTTACGATCACGTTGGTAATGTGTAGGAAGGCAATGATGTTAGCATGAGAAAAGAGAACCATCAAGAGTGAATCAAAATACTACTTCATGAGGATATAAATTTGACCCCATTCGGGGCCTAGAAACAAGTGGAGTTAATGTATTGGAGGACTAAGGGTGTGAGGGCATTTAGTTGGGATTCATGTGAGGGGTAAGTGGGGATTAGGTCTTGGAAATCCCTAGCTAAGTTTGAAACTCGGATGGAACCTTGAGTGGGATTTTCAATGAGATTTGTTGGTCAAATGTTTGGGTTAGGGTACAAAAATAAACCCCCTAGGTTCTATACCATAGTGGTAGGGGTCAAGTGGGCATAAATTAGTGCTCCAAAGACATGATTTGACCCTTGAAAAGTCCTCATAATGATGAGTGACGAATTTTGAGGAGAGGATGGGGTGGGAAGATGGAGGGGTTGTCCAAGTGCAAGTATTTTATTTGATAAGGAAAAGACCATCATTTATGAAGGAAAGTACACTCCACACATCCCCATCCAAGAGTTGCAAGTTGAAACTTCTATATATTTTGAAGAAGAAGAATGAGTGGGGTGTTGCCCACTTCTCCTTTTAGGAGAACTTTAGTGAATATGGTAGAAAGAATGTGAAGAGGAGAGGGAGAGTCTTGTTGGGAAGATAGTGATCAAGATGGATTGGTTGGAGAGGAAAGAAGGGTAAAGGAGTTACATTCCAACAAAGAGATAAGTCCTTTCTTTTCCCTATTTCCATTTCTCTCTAGTAATTTGTTGTAAGATGATGGCATGTTTGCATAGTTCATTGTTGACTATGGTAGATGAGGAAGCTATGTGCAAGTAATATGAGGTTATGCTATTCTTATTTTGTTTTGGTAAAAATTTGAGACTCCATTCATCATTTTGGAGCTAAAATATTTTCTTGCTCGGGGGTATGGCTAGAGCCCATGGGGCTTCATGATGCCATTATGGTTGGGAGGAGAGTAAGTCCCAGTCAGGTGTTTTCACATTGGAAATTTTTTAGTTGGTTTTAGAAGATTTGCAGCTTGTGAGACAAAACTGTCAAGATGTAGACTTTAAGTAGTGAAAGAATTTTGTGTATATATATTTAAGATTTCATGATGTTGGTTTTCGATGTATTAGAATTGAGAAAAATGGATGTGTTGCATCTTTGATTTGATTAAAACAGAAAAAGAAAAAGAAAAAAAAGTGACAAGTTAAGATTTGTAGTGATAACATGTTGTGTATCTTGAAATGAAAGAGACACTTTGAGAAGGAGAGATGAATATCAAAAAAAAATTACATTTTAGATTATTTGTACCTTTCTTTGTATGAGGATATTGTAAACATAGAATTGGTAGTCATCAGTTATTCTTAGTTAGGTAAATAAACTGGAAGTGTTTTGACGAATCTGCAAATGATATATTTTAAACAATGTTATTCCCTCTCTTCCGAGTAGGTGTTTTTGAATACAATAGTTCTCCTGAAATTTACACTTGCAAAATGTTACTTCCAAACAAAATTACCCAAGAATTAAAAAAAAAAGAAATATAAGGTTGCTCTGTCTGTCATTTCCTACTTGTGAATATACAATGGAGTTGGGGAATCGATGCCTCATTTGTTAAATATGAAACCCAATATTAATTATATTTACTTTCCCACCAACCATATGACTATTCGGCTACTTTGTATATGAAGATTTGGTGTTGTTTTATATATGTTGTTGTATATTCTTCTTGTATTCATTTGAACTGATAAGTAATAAAGTATTCCTCTACTTTTAGTGTGGACATAGCCTATATGCTGAACCATGATAAATGATGGTGTTTGTGTGATTTGTTTCTATTTCTCTTCATTCTATTTTATGTGCTTAATTGATTGCTTTCATAATCTATCAATTGGCATCAGAGCTTGGTAACCAGAGCTGTTTGGAAATCAGAGAAGAATTTCCATAATTATGGAAAAATCGAATAAATGGAAGATCAAGAAATTCGTAGGGCAGAATTTTGGTCTTTGGAAAGTGCAGATGGAGTCACTGCTGATCAAGCAGGATCTCGCTTTAGCATTACAAGGGAAAGCCAAAAAACCAGCAACCATGAAGGATGAAGATTGGGAAAAAATCAACAAAAAGGCAAGAGCTACCATCTTCCTGTCACTGTCCAATAATGTACTATTTAATGTTTCAACACAGCCGACTTCAAAAGATTTATGGGATAAGCTTTCTTCAACATATGAAATGTCAACATATGAAATGGCTTCAGCATCTAATAAGGTACTTATCATGAAAAAATTATATAATTTAAAGATGAAGGAAGGAGGAATTATGGAAAACCATTTAAATGAATTTAATACCTTGATAAACCAATTGGTCTCGGTAGGCATCAATCTAGATGATGAGATTAAATCCATACTATTACTTTGCTCATTACCTAACAGTTGGGAAAGTGTTGTAATGGATGTGAGCACCTCAGTAGCTGCCAAAAGCAAGTTGCAATTTGATGATATTGCAGGTACTCTTCTCAGTGAAGACATGAGAAGAAAAAATCAGGATTCTTCTGGTGATGCTTTAATGGTAGTAAGTAGAGGAATGTCTCTAGATAGAAGCAGGGATCATAGCAAAAGAATATTCAAATCAGCAAGGAGGTCAAAGTCAAGAGAACAAAATGATGATTGCTGGTTTTGTGGCAAGGTTGGCCATATAAAGAAGAATTGTCGGTCTTATAAAAAGGTACAAGAAAAAGTGTGGGATAGCAAAGCTAATATAGCTTATAATAGTGACGATGGCATTTTAATTCTTTCTACTACTGAAACCACATTTGGTTCTTGGGTTATTGACTCCGGAGCCTCTTTTCATGCCTCTTCATGCACGAAGGCTTTCACAAACTATGAGGAAGGTCAGTTTGGAAAAGTATATTTAGGTGATAATAAAGCATGTGATATAATTGGGAAAGGTGATGTTTTGTTACAATTGCAAGATGGAAGCAAATGGTTTTTTAAAGGATGTTCATCATGTTTGTGAACTCAAGAGGAATTTAATATCTATAAGTCAGCTCTATGCTCAAGGTTGCCAAGTTTTCTTTACTTCCGATACTTGGAAAATTACTAAAGAGGCTTTGGTAGTAGCAAAGGGAAATAAAGTTGGAAGTTTATATGTTTTTGAAAATCATAATCAAGTGGGAGCTGCCATGACTATTGAGGATAGCGGTATAAAACTTTGGTAGAAAAGGCTCAATCACATGAGCCAGAAAGGGCTATCGGTTATGCTCCAAAGA
Source organism: Sequoiadendron giganteum (assembly GCA_007115665.2). NCBI lineage: Eukaryota > Viridiplantae > Streptophyta > Pinopsida > Cupressales > Cupressaceae > Sequoiadendron > Sequoiadendron giganteum. The sequence goes on from CM021104.1 coordinate 153,564,545, forward strand.
GGACAACTACTAGGTCTGAAATCTGTTGATTTGGATTTTTGTCAACATTGTCTTTACGGTAAACAGAAGTGGGTTAGCTTCATGAGAATTGGTCATGAGAAGAAGAGTCACCCCTTAGAGCTAGTCTATTCAGATGTCTTTGGACCCACTGAGGTAAGCTCCATTGGAGGAGCTAACTATTTTGTCACCTTTCTTGATGATTGTACAAGGAAAGTTTGGATTTATATGCTTTCTAGAAAATCAGAGGTGTTTACTAAATTCAAATTATTTAAAGCTTATGTCGAAAATCTAATTGGGCACAAGATCAAGTGCTTGCAAATAGATAATGGAGGAGAGTTTTGCTCCTCGGAATTTGACAATTTTTTAACAGAAAATGGTATTCAACAGATCAAAATTGTTCCCTTTACTCCTCAAGAGAATGGTGCAGCTGAAAGGCTCAATCGAACAATTTTGGAGAGAGCTCGATGTATGCTTTCGAAAGCTGGATTAGGCAAAGAATTTTGGGCAGAGGCCTATAATATAGCAGTATACTTGATCAATCGAGCACCATCATCTCAATTGAATTTTGATATTCTGGAAGAGACTTGGTTGGGTAAGCGAATTTCTTACAGTTATTTATGTGTTTTTGGGTGTGAAGCCATTACTCTTACTCCCAAGGAAAAATGGACTAAACTTGATCTAAAATCAAAGCATTGCATATTTGTTAGCTATGGCGAGAATAGTTACGGCTTTAGACTCTGGGATCCACTTCAAAAAAAGAATATTCGGACTTGTGATGTAGTGTTCAATGAACACACCTTTCCAGCCTTGCAATTTCAATCCATGAATTCCAAGGAATATGTTCCTCTGTCAGCATTTGAAATCATACTTCATAGGACTCATTTGTTTCTTTTCCTCCTACAATGATTCATTCACCCACCTCTGTATTACAGCATGGCCCTCTTGATTCCTATCAGCATGATGAAGAGCAGTCTGAGAATTTTGAGCAGGCCGAATATGGAACACACGCCTAACCAAGAAGCATCGTACCTTCCTCTGAGGACATTTATTCCTCCTGGCATCTTGTGCAAGCCTCTCCTCTAAGGAACGCAGGTCTTCTTGACCACTCGCAGCACCCTGACACTTCGAGAATGGATGCGCAAGAGATGGGAGAGCACCCGTGACAGTCAATAGTTGGAGAATTTGACTCCAACACTTCTCACGACATCCACACATAGGGGTCGCTCTAGGAAATTGGGGACTCTACTGCCTCTCATGGACACATAGCAGCACCTCTATCCATGGACGCACAAGGCATGAGGCAACAGTTAGTAGTTAAGGAATTTGGCTCCCCTATCAATGATCACTACCAGAATCAAATTTGGTCTGCCTCTTCTCCAGCGATTACTCCTCCTGTTACCGATTATGGCAAAGATGTAGTCTCTCAAGATAGAGAGCAGGGAAAAATTGTAGAGCAGCCAGGTCGATGTCTTGGCAAGAACCAGAGTGCTCTACAGGACACTTAAACAGGGACTGGAAAGGGCACTGACATTGTAACTTCTAGTGTGCCAACTGAGATACAACTTCGGTGGTCTACGAGACAAAAGAAACTCCCAGATAAATTCAATGATTTTGAATTGCTACTGACTGATTACCTAGAATTATTATTTTTTGATCAAACAGAGCCAGTAAATTTCAAACAAGCTTGCAATGATCCTAATAATCAGAGATGGATGGAGGCAATGCGGGAAGAATTGGATTCTTTAAAATCTAATCTCACTTGGGATTTAGTTACACTTCCTCCCAATAAGCGAGCCTTAAAAAATCAATGGGTCTATTGATTGAAAGAAGAAGGAGGTAAGAAATGTTTCAAAGCCAGATTGGTTGTCAAAGGCTATGATCAGAAAAAGGAGATAGACTTCAATGAAATTTTCTCTCCTATAGTGAGGATGACTTTTATTCATGGAGTCTTGGGTTTTGTAGCTTTTTTTGATCTTGAGCTCGAACAACTCGATGTTAAAACCGCATTCCTTCATGGAGACATTGAAGAAGAACTTTACATGGAGCAGCCTGAAGGTTTTGTCAAAAAAGGACAGAAACACTTATATTGTAGACTGAAACGAAGCTTGTATGGCCTCAAGCAAGCTCCAAGATAGTGGTATCACAAGTTTGATTGGTTTATGACTGAGTATCACTTCATCCGTTGTGAGTCTGATCCATGCGTTTATTACAAGAAACTTGATGATGGTGAGTTTGTTTTATTATTGCTTTATGTTGATGATATCCTAGTTACAAGTTCTAGCATGAAAGTGGTTGGAAACTTGAAGCAATTTTTAGCTCAAAATTTTTCCATGAAAGATTTAGGGGCTGCTAAACAAATTCTTGGTATGAACATAATCAGGGATAGGCAAAAGAAACAAATCAGATTGTCTCAAGAAAAATATGTTGCTCAAGTTTTGGACAGGTTTGGAATGAAGGATGCTAAACCCATTGTCACTCCTTTAGCTAATCACTTCCGATTGTCCTCTGACATGTGTCCCAAGACACAAGAAGAAAGAGATTCTATGAAACATATTCCTTATTCATCCACGGTTGGCAGTTTAATGTATGCCATGATTTGTACACGGCCTGATATCTCTCATACAGTGGGAGTAGTTAGTAGATTTATGAGCAATCCCGACAAGGCTCATTGGGAAGCTATTAAGTGGATTTTGAGGTACTTGAAAGGTACTTCTAATTATGTTTTATGTTTTCGTGGAGAGGGGCTTCAGTTACAGGGATATGTTAATTCCGATTTGGGAGGTGATTTGGATAAATGAAGATCTACATCAGCCTACGCCTTTACATTTGTTGGGGCAACGATCAGTTAGGTTTCCAGGTTGCAACAATCTATTGCTCTTTCTTCTGCTGAGGCTAAGTATATGGCTCTATCTGAAGGGGCCAAAGAGTTCATTTGGTTACAACAGTTGTTGAGTGAGTTGGGATGTAAACAAAAAAAAATTGTTCTTTTTTGTGATAGTATGAGTGCCATTTTTATGGCAAATAATCATACATCTCATCGTCACTCCAAGCACATTGATTTATGTCATCATTTTATTCGCCATGTGGTTGAAGAGGGCAAGTTACAGGTGGCCAAGATTGATACAAATGTGAATCCAGCTGATGCTCTGACCAAGATCGTGACGAGAGAGAAGTATGAATTTTGTAGGACTTCTCTCAGTCTTGTCAAACTTTGATAGTAGGGCTAAAATAGCGGAATCTTTGATGCTATGCAGCAGTGATTGGGTTTCAAGTGGGAGATTGTTAAATATGAAACCCAATATTAATTATATTTACTTTCCCACCAACCGTATGACTGTTCGGCTGCTTTGTATACAAAGAGTTGGTGTTGTTTTATATATGCTGTTGCATATTCTTCTTGTATTCATTCGAACCGATAAGTAATAATGTATTCCTCTACTTTCAGTGTGGATGTAGCCTATATGGTGAACCACGATAAATGATGGTGTTTGTGTGATTTGTTTCTATTTCTCTTCATTCTATTTTCTGTGCTTAATTGATTGCTTTCATAATCTATCATCATTGCCACCATGTAGTAGAGAAGAAGGAATCTAGAAGTTTTCTAAGTGAACAAAAGAAAAGAACAACCAACCAACACGTTTTAGGTTTCACCATTCAGGCGCCCAAGTGTAATTGAAAATGACGTGGGACCCAAGTTAATCTAAATTGCAAGCTTGCAAATTAATAAATCTTTGGCATTGAGCAAAGAAGATCGACATTAATGTTGGTCAGTAAACAAAACGCCCAAGTGTAATTGAAAATGACGTGGAACCCAAGTTAATCTAAATTGCAAGCTTGCAAATTAATAAATCTTTGGCATTGAGCAAAGAAGATCGACATTAATGTTGGTCAGTAAACAATATCGTACCAGAAAGATCAGCTCGCCAGTATCACCAACTCTCCGATATGCTCATCGAATTTGATGTTGTTGTGTCATGTGAGAGTCCTCTGAGCGTCATTTAATGTGCAACAGTAATATTAGTTGAGAATAGTGTGAACCAAAGAATCTCAATTCTTACAAAGTGAGAGTGAATAGTAATTTAGCAACGGTGAGTTCTAGATCTCAAATATGAATATGTCGAACCCATTCACCTTTTGTTTGTAATCAATTATAGATGGGTTCTTATTTAATTCTATAACTAGATAGACATCTAACATTTTTGGAATTGGGTAGCTATAATAAAGGTGTGGATTAAATCACAAAAGCAATTAGATGGAAAAATAAGACTAATAATATATAGAGAATGAAAAAAGAAAATGTAGGTTTAAATTTAACTGAAAAAAAAATGTACAATACCCTTTATAATTTAATGATATATTTTAATTAAACTAATATGTTTTCAATTATAACATGATATACTAATACATTATATTAATGTTTAAACTAATATGTTTTCAATTATCACATGATATACTAATACATTATATTAATGTTTTAAAGATTCATGCAAAAACACACATAGTTAAATGGAAAGCACTTTTACACTTGAGTTCAATGTTAAAAATAAAATATTATTAACTTTTAACACTTTGATTAATTAGATCAATTAAATAAAATTTATATATTTATTCAACACATTTTTGAATACATATGTTTTAGTATATTTAGTGATCCATTTAAACACAAAATATATAATTAGGTCAAGATAGTTACCAACTTGCTAAAAAATAATTAATGTTAATTTTTTCCATTTGAAAACATGGTGATTACATATATTTTTGGTGGGTTAACAAGTATTCTCTTGTAAAAATGTAATTAAAATTAGAAAAATGAAAATAGATGTAAATAAAAGTCAATTAATATTATAATTAGGTTATTTTATCACTCTTAGGTTATTTTATTTACTTAAAAGTTATTTTATTTTTTTCTATTTCAGAATTATTTTATTTTATTAGCCGATAGGCTATTATATGTGGGGAACCCCACCGGCATTTCCAGTAGTTTGACACCGGTGGGAACCCCACTCAATTTACGGCAGAACAAAATCATTTTAAATTTTTTTAATTTTAAATCCACAACACCCAAAAAAACAATAACTACTTTTCAAATGGACATCGTGGAACACAAAGCATCAAAGTACGTCAAACAGAAACCAGCTATCTTTTCGGCCATGCAGGCTCTCATCCAACCTCGTTTATATCTGTCACACAAAAAATTAACTAAACAAAAACTAAAATCAGCCTATACTTTTGCCAGATCAATACAACTCAAATACATAACGCCATTAATGAAAACAAGATAATTGTTTATTTATTTTAATATAAATAAAGTCTAAATTTACTATTAATTGAAATATTAATAATATAAAGATAATTATATATTATATATATATAGATATAAAATTAATTTTATAAATATAAATATTAAAATTATTTATTTATAAGATAATTTTATAATACATTTTAAAAAAATTGAAATCATTCAACATAATGAATTGATAAATATTAATTTATTTTTAAAGTCACAATAAATATGAATATTTTAAACATATTTATTTAAAAAATATAAAATATAATTTTTTTTATTCTATTTGCTTGGAAATTATTTATTATTCTAATTTATACTTAACTATGCAGGGTAAAGGATGTTGTAAATTAGGATGCTCATTATTAGGATCTTGGCTGTAATTTTCATTTAAATAAACATAATCTAAAACCCTCGTCCAGACTTTATTTTCCCTGTGCACCTCGTCAAATTCGAGAAGTGAAAGGTTTGGACGGAACACGGCAAAAAACTGCTAAAAACTAATGAGAAAAGTGGTGAAAAATGATGGACAGTTGAGAATTCTTTTCCTATCAATCATGTTGTGTAACTCCATCTCAACCATTAAGGGGAATATGAGCTTTTAAATCTCATATAAGACACGCCTTCGACGTAATAAAATAAAATCAAATAATTTATATAATAAAATTTTAATAAAAATAAAATTTGTTTTGTGTTATAAAATCTAAACAAAAATAAAGTAATATAATAAATATTTAATAAAAATAGAATTTGTTTTGTGTTATAAAATTCAAACAAAAATAATATAATATAATAAATTTTTAATAAAAATAAAATTTGTTTTGTCTTATAAAATCCAAACAATAAACGAATAGAAAAATGAAAAACTAAAATAAATTTTTAATAAAAATAAAATTTGTTTTGTCTTATAAAATCCAAACAATAAACGAATAGAAAAATGAAAAACTAAAATAAATTTTTAATAAAAATAAAATTTGTTTTGTCTTATAAAATCCAAACAATAAACAAATAGAAAAATGAAAAACTAAAGTTGTATAGGAAGTATTGTTTTTGAAATGAATTGGAGAGGAGGGTAAAGAAGTAGAGAGGGAAGGATAGAGAAAGAGAGAGAGAGGAGGGAAACAAAGTAGAGAGGGAAGGATAGAGAAAGAGAGAGAGAGAGGAGGATAAAGGGACATAGGGAGGTAGAGAGGGATAGGTGAGATAGAGATAGGGAGGGAGAGAGAGGTGGGATAGAAAGAAGTAGAGAAGGAAAGATAGAGCCAAAGAGAGTGAGAGAGAGAGGGAGGGAGGGAGAGCTAGAGAGGGATAGGGAAGATATAGAGAATTAGAGGGGGAAGGAGAGAGAGGTAGAGATGAATAAGTGAGAGAGGGAGAGAAGTAGAGAGGGAAAGAGAGAGTGAGAGAGACAGGTAGAAAGGGATATGTGATATAGAGAGAAATAGAGAGGGAAGGTGAGAGCAAGAGGGAGATAGAAGGAGGGAGGGAGGGTGGAGGAGATAGAAGGGGGGAGGCGGTTAAAGAAAGAGAGAGGAGGGTAAAGAAGTAGAGAGGGGAGGATAGAGAAAGAGAGAGAGAGATGAGGGTAATGGGACAGAGGGAGGTAGAGAGGGATAAGTGAGATAGAGATAGGGAGGGAGAGAGACGTGGGATAGAAAGAAGTAGAGAAGGAAAGAGAGAGCTAGAGAGAGAGAGAGGGGGAGGGAGGGAGAGGTAGATAGGGATAGGGGAGTTATAGAGAATTAGAGGGGGAAGGAGAGAGAGAGATAGAGAAATGGGTGGGATGGAGGGAGGGATAGGTAGAGAGGGATATGTGATATAGAGAGAAATAGAGAGGGAAGGAGAGAGCAAGAGGGAGAGAGAAGGGGGGAGGGAGTGAGGGAGAGGTAGAGAGGGATAGGTGAGATAGATCACTGCTTTCTTCATGCCATGCACTATTTTTCACAGCTGTAAATAATGTGGGCTCAGCCTATTGACGTAAGTATTGCACCTTATTGAGGTGCAAGTGCTAATTTATAATATAGGTGGCTAAAGATATCTCTCGATGTACATTACATATATTTTTAAAATATAGATATGCTAATTTAATGTACAACAATAATACTAGTTGAGTGTTGGTAAATTATTTGGAACGTATACACCTCCTTTGACCATTAAGACACTGCAGTGGTGGGCAGAAAGTTAATTATTCGATGTGCTTACTTGTGTGGCAAGCTTCAACAAATCTGGTATCATTTGATATTAAGTGTTATAATATCCACGGTAATATATGTAGTTTTATTTTCATGACTCTTTTATCGAATTTTTTGAAATATGCCACCTCATCTTCTTATGGTTATGATAATAGTGTAAGTCAGTCAAATACGAGTATTACAGAATGAATAATCATGTTTTTAATGCGGCTTAAAGAAATCATAATAATGAATTATTTTTAAATGTTACTATCCTTAGTTACTTTAATATATTGCAACAGTTAATGTAGATAAAACTAAATCAGTCCTATGGTGTTATTATTCTTCAGTAACAAGCATAAAAATAAAATTACCATTAATAGCATCCAAACAGTTATACAGTTAAAACTAAATCCGTTCTTTGGTGTTCTATAGAAATAAAATTACCTTTAGTGTAATTTAATGCATTTGAAACTAATTAAGAACCTAACCCTTTGACATGCGATCCTTGCAAGATATGGGTTAATAATTCAACCTTCTTAAATTCATATTATTATTTTTTCTCACATTTAAATAATTCCATTGAAATAAGAATATATCCCCACTCTTAAATAAAGATCTTAGTAATTTTGAAATAAAGATCTTGGTAATCTTTAAATAAAGATCTTAGTAAATTTAAAATAAAGGTTTTGATCATTTTTAAATAAAGATCTTAGTAATTTTGAAATAAAGATCTTGGTAATTTTTAAATAAAGATCTTAATAAATTCAAAATAAAGATCTTGATAATTTTTAATTAAAGATCTCAGTAAATTTAAAATAAAAGATTTGGTAATTTTTAAAATAAAGATCTTAGTAATTTCTAAATAAAGATCTTGATAAAAAAAAAATTAAATTAAATAAAGATCTTAATAAATTTAAAATAAAGATCTTGTTAATTTTCAATTAAAGATCTTAGTAAATTTAAAATAAAATATTTGGTAATTTTTAAAATAAAGATCTTAGTAATTTCTAAATAAAGATCTTGGTAAAATAAATAAATAAATAAATAAATATCTTAATAAATTTAAAATAAAGATCTTAATCAATTTAAAATAAAGATCTTGGTAATTTTAAAGTAAATATCTTGGTAATTTTAAAGTAAAGATCTTGGTGAATTCAAATTAAAGATTTTAGTAATTTTAAAATAAAGATCTTACTAATTTTCAAATATATGAGGGGGTTGGATTTTCACAACTTTGAAATTGCCTAACTAAAGACTCTTCATGCCATTTTCTTTGTTGGAGTCAATTGCAATTACTCCTCCAACCCTCCTTTCTCCTCTTTATGTAAAGAAGAGCATTATTTCTATTAATTATATTAGCTCTGCTAATAATAATATTGACAATTCAAATAGCAATGAAATCATTTCTTGAATTCTAAATCTATTATTAAAGTTGTAAGGTTAATATAAAAATAACGATTGTTGAATATCGTAACCAATTGTTATTAGTTGTCACATTAATCAAATTTCAATTGTTACATTGCATGGGCTATTGGTTTACTCCTAAACTAAAATATTAATAAACTTCAAATCCGTGTGTTCTTGCTTTAAAATTTTAGAAGGGCTAAATAGCCACATTCCAATGTTTATGTTTTAAGTCCTCAAAAGAACTTAGGCATTACTTTATTTATGTTGGCAATGGTATGATATTATGAATAAATAAAATAAAGGAGGCTCTCTTATCATGGTTATCTATCATAAAGATATTAATTTTGATATTTATTTATTTACTTTTCATAGTATGTTATTGTTTCTTTTGAAAGAACATATTGGGATAATTTAATAATATCATAGAAAATAATTAGCCATCAACACAATTTATTTAGGTGAAATCAATTAAATTTTGGAGAGTTTCATGTGAATTACATTTGTATTAATGTTAATGTGAATATTTATTTTATTATGTTATCAATACTTCAGTAAAATAATGATAATATCACTAGGATTAGTAATCATAGTGTTATCACCAAAACAATGGCTAGTTACCAATAGTTGATAATGTTATAATGATATAATGTGGAACATATTTTCAAGACTCAATGTTGTCCCTTACCTCGCTCTTAGGCGATGTTTCGCCAATGTTGGGTCATATGCCACCATGCGATACATACATAATAGTACCATGTATGTGTATGATTAACTTGTTAATGTTTTATATTGTTTTGTTTTTTCCAATCAAATTGATAGTTGTGTGTTTTTCCTTTGTGCAAAATTTAGGGCATGATGATCTCAATATAGGAATGCATTCCGCTATAGTTAGGATCCAAATAATCCATAATGATCACCTCATTAGAGATGTTGATTAAATGGAAGTATTATGTGAAAACATTGTTTAAATAGTTAAGATAAGGAGCTAAATATGTTCATTAATATTGTTGCAATGGAAATTGGTAATATGGCTATTCTTAGTTTATATGTTGATTCTTAATGAGGTTCATGTGCAAATAAATTATTAGTGTTGTGTATCGATATGCCCTTATTCTCATTTCGTTAAACATTAGTGTTGTCTCAAGGCCTAGGTGTTATTTGATAATAAAGTTGGAGTGAGATTTCATAGGTCATAGCTCATAACCTGGATATTGTTATACCTCAACCATTTAGAGAATGAATCATCTTATTTAGAAAGGGAAAGCATGACATCATTTATGGTGATAGATTAGTGCCACGCTTTCTATTTATTTTGCTTTTAACAACACTTAAAAATAATTTCTATATATTTATTTTAAATAACATCTTTTTTATTGCAATATTAATAATGAAATAAAATATTTATTTATATGTTATTTGATTATATTTTTTGAATAAAAAATATATTTATTCTTTTATATTATATCAAATATTAAATATAATAAAATATGTAATGAAATTATTTTATTATTTCAATTAAATTGTACATCATATAAAAGTATAAATTATCTTTAATTACTTGATTTTTCCTTTCACAAAGTTTGACATGAGAGGGCAGCTATCATTGATGGAGATACAATTTTATGAGGAATGAAAGAAACTCTCCTCTACTACCTTTATAATCCAGGTCCAAATCCTTAAGGAATTATGATTCTCTCCTTTACTTGCATTTGCTACAAATTTAAAAATTTAAAATAATGTTTCTTACATATTACAGTCCATATTTAGCTAACTCTGTTATTGATTCTCTTTGAAAAATACTATTTTTATTATAGTGCTTTTGATTAATAAGTTGTTCTTAATGAATGAGAGATCATTTTTATGTTCTATCTAACAAATATTTGTCTAATATTAAAGTGAACATGTAAATTAGATAGCAAAATATATTTTAGAAATGAACTTTCTGAAATATAATTGGCTACAAAGTTTGGACCATAAGGGTGATTAATCTCATTCCACTATCACAGTTGTGATAATAGTGGGAGATGGGACAAAATAAAAATCCAACTGGCCTTATAAAGACACTAGTTGGGTGGTGAGGCTTGCAAAAGCTCAGAATATTAAAAATAGATTATAAATTTTCAACTCCGTCGCCCAAATACGCGTGGGATTTACACATTTTTGTGTCAGCATTCGAATATTACATGGGAAATCACCACACCACTACTTGTCGTTCAATGTTTATGAGATGTCATTTATAGTGATAGATTAGTGCCACGCTTTCTATTTATTTTTCTTTTAACAACACTTTATATAATTTCTATATATTTATTTTAAATAACATCTTTTATATTGCAATATTAATTATGAAATAAAATATTTATTTATATGTTATTTGATTATATTTTTTGAATAAAAAATATATTTATTCTTTTATATTATATCAAATATTAAATATAATAAAATATGTAATGAAATTATTTTATTATTTCAATTAAATTGTATATCATACAAATTATAAATTATCTTTATTTACTTGATTTTTCCTTTCACAAAGTTTGAATTGGTAGTGAAATGATGCTTACACTAAATCCCTAAAGTGGAAATGTCAAAGGAAAAGGCATGCCTACAAAACTAGAAGAATATTTTAAAAATCAAATTATTATGAATAAATTTATTTACTCTCTTTTTTATTATTTAAATGAAATTTAATATATATACATTTAAATATTTAGCAGTCAATATTCATCAAAGTCAAATCAATATGGATTTTATGTGATTTGGTCCCCACACTATGACTAAAGGAAAAGCTCCATGGCAACGATATAAAGCAGCAATTTTCTCAACTATTATATCAACATTGACAAAATGTGAAGTCTATATTCTATAATTTGAAAAAGATTTAGATTTCTTAAACTAATTCATTTCAAACTCATATTAAGAAGATTATGTATATTGTTGACTTTTGAACGAATGTTGTAAGTGACAGCCTTAAAAAAGAGAGACCATCTTTATGTCACATTTTAAACAATACCATGGGCGCCATATTGAATGGGAGATGGTTTTGATGAAGACCATGGGTGCCAAATCTAGCTATCCAAGGGCACACTAGTAGGCTATCTTTGGGGCTTGCTAAGTTTATGTTGTTGGTGAATACTAAATAGTGTATGAGCATTCCTTAAAGCATGTAGAAACTCGATAGTTTGAAGAGACATGTATTACACACCGACGTGTAGAGATACTTGATAGTTTGAAGAGATAGTTTGAACAACATTCCACAAAGCATAAAGAAATGCAATAGATTGAAGAGATATTTTGAATAAAAGAAAATATTTTGTAATGATTTATAGGGTGCACACAATGCAGTGGTTTCTAATTGAGCATGATTCTTATAAACACGTTGAATAAGTCTTGGTTTGCATTAACACAAGTTCCTTGTATAATTTTTTGAAAGGTTGGACAAACTCTAAGAATGACTGAGGCAAAGGAGACTGATTTCTCAAAAGTTGATGTTGTGTTCTATTATTTGTTATATGGAACAACACAAAAAATTAACACTTTACTTGAAAGAACACTAAAGTTTGTAGAACTTTATGTATATTTTCTAATATAACAAACAAATCAGAATCACAATGAGACTGAATGAAACTGGTCAATGATCTTAATATCTAATTATTTCCATATGTTGACTAGAGTAGACTAATCACCAAGACTCATGAAGCAGTCTGGGGTCTATTGATACAAGGTTCAATTGGACAAGGTTTCAAATTTTGGAATTCACAAGAAGACCATAAAATGTGAAGACAACTACAATTAGGTATAGAAGAATAAATTCATTAATAGAATGGTAGAATGCAATCATAGCAAAAAAACACCAAAATCAATTCCATCTACTCATAACAAGAATCAATTGCATTTCTAAAAAAAAACTTCTACTCTTGCACAGAGAATAAGATAAAAGATAGCATAGACAAAGCTCATTAACTTTTAGAAACATTCTAATGAACGCGAAGATAAAGCTCGTTAGCTTTTAGAATTGTTTTAGAAAATGAAATCTAATGCTTAAATTTTCATATCAAAGAAACCTAATCTAAATTTGAATGCTAAAACTTGAATCTAATGCTTAAACTGTCATGGGTTCAGGCCCTCCTTCTAGTGCCAGATGTAAGTACTCAACCTGAAAATGTTAAACTTAAACAAACATTTCATATATGTCAAGTTAAACAAAGAAAACTAGCTGCTCTTATGAGATAATTCATAATGTTACATATGCAAACAAAAAATAAGAAATAAAACCAACTAAATGAAAGCACATGAAAACGTGATCAAACCCTATCCCATAGTGGGAGTGGTGCTCCTTTGATGTGGAAACGATTCCCTTTCCCACCCCCTTGATAAGCTTCTCATGATGATGAAAGAGACAAGTGCCTATAGTGCAAATGCCCAATATTGTAGTTGATAATGAAAATGCCTAAGATTGTAGGTCGATTTGTAGTAGAAGTGCCCTATATTTATAGGTTGAAGGCTTGAAAGATGGAGAGATGGGAGGAATCTAGGATTAAACATGAGCCAATGGCAAGGTACCACTTATCAACATGCTAGTGGAAGAGGAATAAACACATTTTGAAGAATGTGCAAGTGGTTGAGGATTTCAGAGGTGTAAGAGAGATTAATGGCTTTGTAACAGACATTAAATGAATGTGGTTGAGACATTTTGGAGGGAAATGGGTTGGGCAAGAAAGTCAAATAAGTGGAGTTAATGAAGGAATATTTATTGGGAATATGACTTTTGAGGGAAAATAGGGTTTATTAGATAATTAAATAAAATGAATCACATGTGCAAGTGGGTGAGTTAGTAAAGGGTTTAGGTTTGACCCAGGTTGAGTCAAAACCTAGAGGATGTGTAATTAGGAATATGGGTTAATTAATTTAGATTAATTAACTTGGAGGAATTTTAGGAATTTGACATTTGATTTAAATTATTTGATTTATCAAATTAGATGAGAGGCACCATAGGAATGTAATTAGATAAATTTATTTATTTAGATTATTTGAGTGTCTACAAAATCAATTCTAGGAAGTGTGTCACCAAAAATTATATACCTTGGAAATTTTTCATTCATTTTGGCCTTTTCCATTAGATTTTTCCCTTGTTTTACCTTGATTCAATCTTGTAAGCTCTCAATTCAACAATACCCTAATGGTGTTTTACTAAGGTGTTGTTGTGAAGTGTTGTAACACATTTCCTCACTTTTCTAAGGCCCTTTCAACATAATTCACCTAAATAACACCTTCTTGCACACCTTTATAAGCCTCATGAAAAAGTGTTGTAAATTATTGTAATACATTTTCACACTTATCTAGGTTGATCACCCCTAAATTAACCCTTTTACTATTCTAATATTTCCCCTTAATGTAATTTTAGTCCTGACCTAAGTGTGTTTCAAGAGGCAAAGTTCATTAACTTCATGAAACACAAATTAATTCCTTACCACCACTTGAAATTGCCCAAGTGGACTAGGTCACCACCTTCAGTGACCTAGTCCCTTTAGGCATATATCTCAAATTTTAAGTAAAAAAATTGTTGGAATTTTCCCCCAAAACCCTAAGGTCGACCTATCACTAGTCATTTTCTGAAAAATTAGGGTTTTGCATGTACAAATAAGGGTTTTCATCATCATTTTGCTCTCTTCTTCGCTCATTTTGTTAATCTTAACTCCTCTTGATAAGCACTCTAGCATTCAAGTCTTTCAAAGCAAGCAAACAAGCATTAGGGTTTCGCAATCCATCTCCATTCGACTTGCTCTTGCATGTTGCAAACATCTTCAACAAAGGATTTGGTAAGTGTTTACATTACTTTATCATTCAATCATCTTTCCTTCCTTTTTTTCTCATTTAGATTTGATTATCAAAAAGGGGTTTGACTAAGGCAAAACCCAAATCTCTAAGCCTAACCATTGTCTCCTTTTGTGTGTGTCTGTTTGCCGACTTAGGTATTTTAAATGGTGGAAGATCATTCAAAAAATTATCCAAGCTCACTAGGGTTGAAGAAACCCTAGTTTCACCTTGGAAGACACCTACAAGATGAAAATCAAGGTTTCTATTCCGAACACTTGGAGGAATAGAAAGTGTAGATCAAGAGCCTTTATTTCTACCTTCAAATTTTAAGAGAAGGAAAAAGGGACATTCCTACCAGTTGTGGTGACCTAGTCCCACTGTGCATATTTTCTAGAGATTTATGTGGATTCAGATAACCATTTGGCTGAAACAGGCCTTGGGTTAGTTTCTCAAAATCACCCTTAAAAAGGACTAGGTCACCCAACTTAGCACAAGTGTCCCAACAAACATAAAAATCAGTATTTCTAGAATTTTCGAGTTGCTCCAAGTTTGCAACACACTTCTAGATACCCCTCTTTCATGTACAATTTTATGTTTTAGTTTAATTCACATTTATAGGTGTTTTGATTTAATGGTAGCATATCACAATGTGTTTTCTAGCATTTCACATTGTTTAGATTTAGGATGAATAAGTTATATTTCTTTTAGCTTATTCTATTTAGACATGCCATAGTTAGACACATTCATACCCCCATTAACACACATTAACACATAATTCTTGAATGTAACATAAGCATTTTGGCTGATCTTTCTCGTTTCAGGTGACAAACCCTAGAAGAGTAAGAAATAATTAAGGTGCCAGAATCTATGTTAAATTTTGAATCCCCTCTTTGCTGCATTGGTCTCCATCATCATCCTAGGTTTTCATTACATTGCATTATGCATTGTTTAATTTGCATTCTAGGGTTTTAAATTTTTGCATTAGTGAAAATTTTATTTAGATTGCATTTTTGCATATTAAATCATTCAAAATCATCAACATTATGTATTTCATTTTAGGTCTGCATCATAAAAATCTCCAAAAAATCACTAGGAGGACTAGGTTTCCACTCTAGGTGACCTAGTCCCTTTAGGCCTCTGAAACGACCTTTTATAGAGCTTAAATCTCTAGTTTTAGGATTATGTTTTCCCCCTTTATATATATATATCAGTGGGTTTCCTTTTTGTTACATGCATTTTATTCAATCTAGCTTAGATTAGCTCCTTTCATGCATTGCTTAAATTTCATTTTGCATTCATAAAATTTTCTTTCGAGTACAATTAGTAAATTACATTGTTTAAAATCAGAAAGTTGCATTACATCCTGTCTTTACATTACATTTTAAGTTTTCATAGGTTGCATTACATTTAACTTATTAGAAATAAACATATTTTGCATTCATGGCAATTGGACTCTAATGCCTATCTTATGAGTGATGAAGCTACTTCACCAACTCTAATCATGTCATGCGATCAACCTATTTTTTGTCACTTTCCAAATAGCTCTCCTCTTTGGATAGATAATATGACACAAGAGAATGACACCTTAGAGGAAAAAAATGCAACCATCGACAACCATCACAATTAACTTTCCCCCTCCCCTAATATCTCTCCTATTCATGAAAAAGATATTATGATGGAACAAGACACTTCAACCATAGATCATTCCCTTATTTGTGATGAAGTCAATAGTGTAGAACCAAAAAATGAATGTATTGAACATCTTATTTATAGTTCTCTTACACACTCTCCTATTTGGGAAGGTATCATAGTGGAAGAAAAAAACAACCTGGTTGCACTCCTTTCATGCAATAGTCATATCTCTTCCTTGGGAAATGGTAAAAACCTGATACACAATTACCCTTTCCTAGAGATACATCAACCCAATCCCACCGAGGTTATGCATATGCAAGTGTCCATTAGATCCCCATATCCTATTGTACCTCCTAAGCATCCTCTAATCCTTCATTCACCTAAGAACAACATTTCACACCAACCAAGTTACCATGACATTACCCACATATATGACAAAGTGTACACCACCAAGGCTAACTTTGTCAAAACCTTGTTCCCTTACCCACATAAATAAAATTAGTTGTTGCTCCTTTCCATGTAATAGCATTAGGATCATAGCATACTCACTATTGCATGTTTTTCACCCCTCGCGAGGAGCAACATATCGTCATACATTCCAAACTCACCTTTGTCCTACACTCAGTTGGGGAAATGGGTTTAGTAGCCTTATCCATGTATTTCACTTGTCATTTCCTCTTTTGAATTGGCGTTAACCTCTCATGAGCATACAAGAGCAATCTTGGGATGTGGAAAACATGTATTAAGTTGGCTCACATGTGACATACTTCCCCCCCTCATACGTTCTTCTACTTTAAATCAAGTGCTCGCAATACGATGTGTAGCAATTCCTTTAAAGTGGGGCTATAGACTGGCACTATTTCCTTTTGCATTTTTCTTTTTCTTGGTTCTTAGTGTAACCTTATCACTTCATACAATGAGTCTCTCACTTGGTGGATGAAATTGTGTGTAATGTCCTTCATGAAAGTGACCTATCTTAGCATAAATTACGTTCCTCTTAGTGGCCTAATGCGATACACTACATCCCCTAAGCTGTGAGTCTTGTATTCTTTTATTGGTCCTCTCTTGAGACATTAGACACAATGTTCCCTAAGTCAAAGACCTCACATGAACTAAACAAGAATCGTTTGAACATCCCCTTTGAACATCCCCTTTGCATTTTATGTTTTTTTATTTTACACTTTTTCAGCTTGCATACATGGCCACCTTGCATAACACAAATTGCATGCCTATGGTGCCATCTTGCACTTGTTCATGGGTTCTAAGCATTCAAGGCTTTGCACGTCTCATGAACCAAACCCTTGTCCTTTGCAGTGCATTATAAAAGTTATTAGGAGGTATAACTTTGGTATGGTTGAGTAGGAAGCCCAACTAGTGGCATGACTTTCCCCATAGCCACCTTTTTGTGTGTGAGTGCATACCAACCATGTGTATGTATCTCACCACCTTTTGGTATTCTCACCTAGTGGACAACCGAAAGTATCATCAGCCTAGAGTGAGTACATTCCTCTCCTTTTAGACAAACAACCTAGATCTGATCCACAACTAGTTGGACAAATGATTGAAGCTTGATCAAACTCCTTTTCTCTCTCTTCACCTTTCACATCACCCCTTGTGTGATTTTCTATACTTATGTTTAGTTTGCCATGGGATCTTGATGCTAGGGGCTTGATCATCCCTCTTGCTCATAGTCATCTCACCTTACTAGCAAAATTATATTTTTATCCTGCTCGACACACATGATTCATCTACTTTAATTTGAGTTTTAAGTATGTTCATACTCTCACTAAAGTGGGGGCTAAATGTGACACAAAAAGGTGTATACCTTGGCACTTTTTCACTCATTTTGGCCTTTTCCATTGGATTTTTCCCTTGTTTTACCTTGACTTAGTCTTGTAAGCTTGCAATTCAATAATAACCTAATAGTGTTTTACTAAGGTGTTGTGAAGTCTTGTAACACATTTTCTCACTTTTCTAAGACCCTTTCAACATAATTCACCTAAATAACTCCTTCTGGCACCTTTCTAAGCCTTATGACAAAGTGTTGTAAAGTATTGTAATGTATTTTCACACTTATCCAAGCTTATCACCCCTAAATTAACCCTTTTACTATGATAATTTGTTCCCTTAATGAACTTTTAGTCCCGACCTAAGTGTGTTTCGAGAGGCAAAGCTGATTAACTTCATTAAACACAAATTAATTCCCAAATAGCACTTGAAATTTCCCAGGTGAACTAGGTTGCTACCTTCGGTGACCTAGTCCCTTTAGGCATAATTTTAAATTTTAAATAAAAAAATTGCGACAATTTTCCCCCAAAACCCTAAGGTCAGCCTATCATGAGTCATTTTCAGGAAAACTAGGGTTTTGCATGTACAAAGAAGGGTTTTCATCCTCATTTTTCTCTCTTCTTGGATATTTTTTTCACCTTTACTCCTCTTGAGAAGCACTCTAACATTCAAGTCTTCCAAAGAAAGCAAACAAGAATTAGGGTTTCATAAGCCATCTCCATTGGAGTTGCTCTTGCATGTTGCAGACGTCTTCAACAAAGGATTTGGTAAGTGTTTACATTGCTTTATCATTAAATTATTTTTCCTTCTTTTGTTTCTCATTTGGATTTGATTATCAAAATGGGGTTTGACTAAGGTAAACCCTAAATCTCTAAGCTCGACCATTGTCTCCTTCTTTGTGTGTTTGTTTGCATATTTGGGTTTTTTGTAGGTGGAAGATCATTCAACAAATTATCCAAGCTCACTAGGGTTGAAGAAACCCTAGTTTCTACTTGGAAGACACCTACAAGTCAAAAATCAAGGTTTCTGGTCTAAACACTTGGAGGAACAGTAAGTGCAGATCAAGAGCTTATGTTTCCACCATTAGATTTCAAAAAATGGCAAAAGGGAAATTCCCTCCAGTTGTGGCAACCTAGTCCCACTATACATTTTACAAAGATTTATATGGATTTAGATACCCATTTGGCTGAAACACGCCCCAAGTTAGTTTCCCGAAATCACCCCAAAAAAGGACTAGGTCGCCCAACTTGGCACAAGTGTTGAGAAAGACATAAGAATCAGCATTTCCATAATTTATGAGTTCCTCCAAGTTTGAAACACACTTCTAGGTACCCCTCTTTCATTTACAATTTTCTTTTTTAGTTTAATTTAGATTTTTAGGTCTTTTGGTAAAATGTTAGCATATCACAATGTGTTTTCTAGCATTTCACATTCTTTAGATTTAGCATTAATAATTTATATTTCTTTCAGATTATTGTATTTAGACATCATAGTTAGACACATTTGTAACCCCATTAACACACATTAACACATAATCCTTGAATGCAACATAAACATTTTGGCCCATCTTTCTCCTTTTAGGTGAAAACCCTAGAAGAGTAAGAAAGCATTAAGGTGCCAAAATATGTGTTATAGGAAGAAAGCAAGAAGCATTCAAAAATAAATTAGGAGAAATGCATGCATCTATATATTTACATCTGCCTCCATTTTGGTGAAAAACTTCATAGAAATTCCCTGCAAATTTTCATGCCTAGCTGATGGAAAATTATGGGTCTAAAGGATGTAGATCATGGCTTAGAGAAAATCATGATCCTCAATCAAAAATCATACCTCCTCCAACTTCAAATCATGCCCTTTCAATAAAAATAGAGCCTTTTCTTTCAGAAAAACATTTTCAATATTCGTGGGATTCAAAGCTAGCAATAATGGAGGAATAGTGAAGGGCGTGCAACATGAGAAACACTCCTCACAAATCTAAAATGATGAAGGATTTTTTGGGGTACCTCACAAATAACACCTACCAGCAACAAAAATGCGCCTTGGAAATAAATTATAAAAAAATATGCATCACATCGGGACATGAGTCCTCTAATTATATATAAAATCTAATAATTTTTTTTTATCATTTTATTATGGTTAGGGTGGTCAGACAGACACCTATCATTCAATTGATTTATTAAATATTCTAATTTTCCTCAATATGGCATAAAAGGAGAATATTCTTCCAAAATTTGAAAATCCCTCCAAAGGACTTGTCATCCAACTTGGAATTTATGAGCTCTTACATGTCTCTTACACATGTCATCAGGGTGCCAACTAATTTGGTTTTAAACTTGTTAGACTCAAATTTATATTAGGCATGACTTTTTTCAGTGTATGCATAGGTTTCCTTGTTGATAGTTGCCAATAGATAACAGTGCCATCATCGTCTATAGATGCTAGGAACTCATTGTTTGGATGGAAAGAAAGGCTCGTGGATCTATATGCAAAACTTTAATGGTTTAGCAGTTCACATATCCAATTATTTAATTATCTCCTATAGTTCCTTATTTAATTAAATCACATATATCTAATTAAATCACTCATATGAATTTTCCTCTCATTTGATTTAAAATAAATACAAAAATTGCAATCAAATATCATATCACCTAAACTCCTGTTAGATTAATCAAACCATGATTAGTTTAATCCTAATTACCCGGAGCCTCTAGATTCATCCACTTGCACAATAAATCATTTAAATTGATTTATTAAAACACCTATTTTCCCTCACAAGGGCATATTCCCAAGGAATATGCCCTCATTAACTCTTGTATTTGAATTTTTTGGCCAAACACCATTCCCCTCAAAACCCTCAACCATATTCATTTATTGCCATTTTCAAATTTGAAATGGGCGCACTAGCCAAAACTTGTACAAGCATGGGCCAATCCCATTGTGACAAGTGGCTCTCTCTCATTTCTTGGGTTTTAGTCCCAGATTGCTCAATCTTGGCTTCTCCTCTCTCAATATTTCCTATAAATTCAATGACTTCTATCTCATTTTTCATCTACAAGTTGAGCACTATCATTATAGGCAACTTGAGTTCACTTGTCATCTCATTGTGTATCATCTCATTTGGATTATCAAGGATTGGGAAAGGGTTTCCTTCTACGCAAAGGATAGCACCAATTCACCATAGAATAGATATACTTCATGTCTTCTTTGCATGCTTGGATTATTTTTGTCATTTATTTTGAAGAATGTATTATTCTATGAGGATGTTAGAATCATTCTAACCATTTGCAAATTTTCATATCCACAAAATGGCGCTAGAAGGAGGGCTTGAAAAAATATGAGTTGATGTATTAAATGTCGTCTTGTTTATTAAACATCTTGCTGAATGTTTATAATCTTCATTTCTTAGCACTTTCAATCTGTGGCTGGATTTCTTACTTTAGCTAATGGCCCGAATGGTTGTAAAGTCACTCATGAATTTGCTTAAGACATTATATTAGAGAGTCTAATGTGGCCTATAAAATATCTTGGTGTGTTGTTGTGCCATTGTTAAAATACAGGTCTGTGTTTAAGTGAACGAAAAGGGAAGATGATCTTTGTTTACTACCATGACACAATCAGTAATTATTTCTTGACTTTTTTAAGCATCATGTAGGTAGCTTGCCAATCGAAAATGCTTTTTTATTTTTTTAGGCTAACTCTTATTGGCTAACGCACAAAGTAGGTTTGCTGGATTTCCCAAATGAAAAGGTACTTTAACTTCTGAGAATTTCTTCACAAACTAATCCTATGTTGGTTAAATACACAGCTAATTTAAAATCCCTATTGTAGAGTAAAATTTAAATGCACCTGTGTGCCTAGTTTAGTACAATTTAATGCTTTGAATGGGTGTGAAAATCATCTCTTTTATTTACAAGAAGTAGATTTCTTTGGGTTTAAAGACTATTCGTTTCCTTAATTTTTTCACATAGGTCAGTATGCTTGGAGTAACTTTATTTGAATTTGAAGTCCAGTCGCTGCCTATGTCTGCCTTTACTGAGATACAATTTATGTTTCTATGAATGCATTCGTGGTCCCTCTATCATATTTTCCTTTAGGAACAAATTTGTCTTATATTCCACTAGAAAAGAGATTGAATCATAATCTGATCATGCCTTGCTATAGCTTTATTCTCCATACTATTTCTTACAGTCCTAGAGGTCAGTATGTTTGGAGTAGATTTATTTGAATTTGAAGACCAGTCGCTACCTATGTCTACCTTTAGTGAGATACAATTTATGTTTCTCTAAATGCATTCGTGATTCCTCTATCAGCTTTTCGTTTTGGAACAAATTCATCTTATATTCCACCAGAAAAGAGATTGAATCATAATTTGATTAGGCCTTGCTATAGCTTTTTTCTCCATACTATTTCTTTACTGAGATGTTTGCCTACCTATGTTTGCCTTTACTAAGATGTAATTTGTTTCTCTCTGAATGGGCTCGTGGTTCCTCTATCAACTTTTTATTTCAGAATAAATTCAACTTATATTCCACTAGAAAGATATCAATCACATGGAAGGCCTTGTCCAATAAAATTTAAAAGGGTAAGCATCATAGACTTAACCATCAGAGGCAAAGAATCAAGTCTGCAATTTTTTTTTCTGTTAAGAGTTAAATATAAGCTTTGAAGCCTTGTGATCATGCTGGAGAGACACAATGATATATTTTCCATGGTTTATCATGCTTGATTAAATAGATCTAGGACAAGGTAGTTAATCCTCTAATTCGAGATGGAGAAATACAACCTACTTCATAGATTCTTTGAAACAACAATACCTTATAAGCTAGTGTAGTTGATTTAAACACTTGATCTTGCTTTTATTTAATATGTACTCCAACTTAGATCCAACTTTACCACCATTACAACAAAAAATTTTGATTAACCCATGGGTTGGTTTGGTTTGTTTAGTTACCTTATGCTGACTCTAGAATATAGAATTAGGGTGATATAGATTTATGCTCTTCAATTTCTTTAATGCTCACCTATGTCCTTAATTATTGGTATTTTGTGATATCTTTATGATTTCTTTTCTGACTACGGACAGCGGATCTTCACTTTGTGATTATGATTTATATTTTGACTATAGACAACAGATCTATACCTTGTGATATTCTTATTGATAGCAGATTGATATGGGAATTGGAAGCCTTAGAAGAAAAATAAAGCTACCATTGATGGGACAATAGTCATTTTTCCTTTAATGTCGATTGTTGTTTTCTGACATTATCTGATCAATTCATACACTAGGGTCTAATCAATCTAGTTTTTAATAGTGGTATTTATTTCCCATTCTCATTGTATAGTGGTTTATTCCTGGTGTAATAAACAAACAATAATGCTATGAATTTGTTCGAGTGCGAACAATATCATTAAAGTTGATCAAGGGTAGCTCATGTTTTGTCACTATTTTTAATCTGCTAGTAGGAAGGTTGCTAATTTTTTTTCTAAAATGCATGCATTTGGCGTATGCCTTATGACAAATAGTTGTTGGTCTTTAAAGTAGTTCAGGTGTCTTTTCTATGTTTTCAAAATTCTGCATCCATGTCTGGTAGGGTACTTGCAACGAATTTAGGATGCCATCCATGTGCCAGTTATGATTTGAACTGCTCCAAAATAGCTTCCATCTTGGCATATCAATAGATGCATTTTGAATTCATTTGCCTACTTAGAAGACTTTAAAGTGGCACACATTTATTGAGAATAAGATTGGGAGGATGAGAAAATTTAAGTCATTGGTACATGAGATAAGACTAGGCATGCATGGAGGTAGATTGACTTTATCTCCCTATGACATCAAAATTTGTTGGCATAATAAGTAATGAAGTCTGCCATAAGTCTCACTATGTTAAAGTGTATCTTAAGTAAAGAAAAATCAGGGTGTAGAAAATGTGACATCAGATTATAATTATTTTGCATTTATCACTCACTCTAGGCAGAGATTCCATGAGATCATTAAATAATTTATCTATGTAAGAACAAGCTAAAAGTGGGTTTATGAGGCAAATAATTAACAAGATATTCGGGTGGTAACTTTTAAACTAATTTATTTTTCAAATAGTTTTCTTTTGTTATAACAAATACATTATGTTTAAAATTGTATTTGTTATGATAAGTTACTATTTATTATACATCTTATTTATCATGGATTTGTGATGTTAATAGGAACATGGTTGACATCAAGGCTGGCATTAGAAGTTGAGCATCCAAATTAAAGAAAGGTGTTAAAAGTTTGACTTTAGGATCAAGTGAAAACAAATGCTAACGAAGTGGAGTTGGAGATTTTTCTTGAAATCAAGACTTGGAAAAAAAGAAATTTAATGCTTTTTTTAACAATCTAGAGTGTTCATTTTATACTCTTGTTTTCTATATTAGCTCAACCCACTTGTTGATTTGCACTTAAAATCAAGCACTAATTTGATCTTTTCAAAGTTGGTTAAAAAAAACCTTAGACATTTACTAGATTTTGATTTGGGTTAAAATTTGACAAATAACTTTCACATTTCATTTGGTGCTTTTAAAATGAATTCATCATTTCTTTGAGGTATAAAAAGAACAAGTGTTTGTCATGTTTCACAATCTTTTTCAAATTAACATCATTTAAAATGTGTATGCGCTTCTCTCGCGCTTAAAAGTGATCTTCAGAATCAAAAGCATTTTGGTGATATTAAGTTGTCAGAAAGATTGCCTTCACATTTCGATTTGGGAACTTAAAATTGAACAAACTTGTTTAGTGTGGGAAAAAGGCATTGCAAGTGTTTTGTTTTTGTTCATGCAAACAAAGATGATCGAACTACGAATGAACTTACTCGCTATTGTATACCTTTAGAGGGTCTTCCTTGGTGGGAAAAATTACTCACCCCAAGGGAATGACTCAAGTGGTAATAGGCTAAAGCCAAGCTCTTCAAAACCACTATATAAATTTGTGTTCATGGTGAAAGCCATGAACAATGGGAAGCGATGCATGATAAATCTCCCCTAGTATCTTTATGATGTGTACAACCCTTGTTCTAAGGGTTGGGAGATCTCTCACAAGGAGTTTATCATTGCAACCCCTAAGCTGGATGCCCTTACTACAAACTTTTGTTTAGAAGCCAAAAAATACCTTATATTTGTTTGTGCAAGAGGTCCTGTCCTCTGAAGCCGCCCCACATATACATGCAGTTTTTTTGTAGTGATTAAAAGTATGCCATGGGAGATTCATGGCTACTGATGCTTGGCTGACCTGAGAAGTGTGTGTTGTGGAGGGGAGATAGTGTGGTCAAGCATATAGTCATCTGTACAGAATATGTGTAGCTGGATTCGTCCAAGTGGGAACCTGACAAATATTGCATTTTCCAGCCTAGGGTTGTACATGTGCTTTGAATCAAAACACTTTGCTTGGATCTAAAACAGTGGAAAAATAAACATTCACAAGAAGCTTCAAATTTCAAACCCCTTTGAGGAAATAAATATCTTTGATGAATTTAAGTACTCTTGCTTTCCCTAGGGATCATATCCTTAGAGGTTTCTAAGTGCTTGGATTTTATCATCATTTTTTTTCACTAATGTTAAACCTAGGAAACTTTTTCCCTAATTTCCTTGATTTCCACATAATGGACCTTGTGGGATGAAAATAAAGTGGTACATTAGACATGTAGCTTGAAACATAATCAAGAAAGTGTTTGTGGTAAAAAGAACCAAACCTATGCAAGATAACAGATAATTGAGCCACACGTGTGCTTATTCTCTTTTGAGTCTTATGGTTTTCATGCAAAAATTGCTATTTTGGTTTGAGTTAATCCTAGGGAAAAGCATGTTCTTCATCACCTTGGTCTTGTAAGTAAGTCCTCTTAGGTTCATCTAGGATCAAGTCAAATACTTCACCCATCTCGATCATCAATCAAACATCATCTCATTAACAACTTTTGGTACCTTGAAAACATCACTTATGCTAGACTTTTGGAAAATCAACATCACTGTATTTTCGCTTAACACACCTAGCCAAATAGTCTCATCCCTTGAAAAAATTTACCTTTAGGATAACGCAATTTCCTAAGGTCTACTAGTTCATGATCACCTTGGTTGGCTTAACACACCTAGCCAATCCATCATTTTGTGTGAGTTTTCCCTAGGATAACACAACTTCCCAAGGTTTAAAAGTTCACCATCATCTTGTTTGGATTAACACACTTAGTCAAACTATCCAAATCGAATCAAATCAAGTCCTAAAGTCTAGCATTGATCCAAAGTTTCTAAAATTTTAAACACCCATATCATTCACCTTGTTCATTTTTCATCTCATCATTGGTCCTAAACACCTTAGAGGTTCATCTTCGCAACAAGGTCAAAACACAAGAGGAACATGGAATATAAATTTGATTCATCTATCATGAGTAATGAATTTAACCAAACTATCCAAGCCTTACAATGCTAATTGTTTTTTAAAAGTTGCATTTGTACAATCCACACATGGGATCAGTATCTCCTACAAACCTCAATGGTACAACAAATGTGAGTTTTCCCAATCTGAATTTTGGAACATATTTTCCTATGGTAGATTTAAATCAAAATCAAAACCTAAAAATCTATCAACCAAACAATCAAGGCATGAGCCTTCCCCATTTACCTACCATCAATCAACCAAATCCAAGAAACACCCCCTTCATAAGTCAAAGAATCCTACCAAATTAGATGAGAGGACCCTTAGGAATTTAATTAAATAAATTAATTTATCTAATCAGACATGATGAATATTGGTCAATTAATCTGATAAATTGCTTTAGTTTCAGATTTTAATAGAGGAATTTGATGTTAATTAGAGTGAGATTAGATGCATTGTGTCAATTGATTATTTTAGTGTCTACAAAATCAATTCTAGGAAGTGTGTCATCAAAAAGTATATACCTTGGAACTTTTTCACTCATTTTGGCGTTTTCCATTAAATTTTTCCCTTGTTTCACTTCGATTCAATCTTGTAAGCTTGCAATTCAACAATAACCTAACCATTTTTTACTAAGGTGTTGTGAAGTGTTGTAACACATTTCCTCACTTTTCTAAGACCCTTTCAACATAATTCACCTAAATAAAACCTTCTTGCACACCTTTATAAGCCTCATGACAAAGTGTTGTATAGTATTGTAATATATTTTCACACTTATGTAGGCTCATCACCCCTAAATTAACCCTTTTACTATTTTAATTTTTCCCCTTAATTTAATTTTAGTCCTGACCTAAGTGTGTTTCAAGAGGCGAAGCTGATTAACTTCATTAAACACAAATTAATTCCTGACCACCACTTGAAATTTCCCAAGTGGACTAGGTCACCACCTTCAATGACCTAGTCCCTTTAGGTATATATTTCAAATTTTAAATAAAAAACTTGTGGGAATTTTCCCCCAAAACCCTAAGGTCAACCTATCATTAGTCATTTTTCAGAAAATTAGGGTTTCCATCCTCATTTTTCTCTCATTTTTTCTCATTTTTTCACCTTCACTCCTCTTGACAAGCACTCTAGCATTCAGGTCTTTCAAAGCAAGCAAACAAGCATTAGGGTTTTGTAAGCTATCTCCATTCAAGTTGCTCTTGCATGTTGCAGACATCTTCAACAAAGGATTTGGTAAGTGTTTACATTTCTTTATCATTCAATCATATTTCCTTCCTTTGTTTCCCATTTAGATTTGATTATCAAAATGGGGTTTGACTAAGGAAAAACTGAAATCTCTAACCCTAACCATTGTCTCCTTCTTTGTGTGTCTATTGTCAGATTTGGGTATTTTGAATGTGGAAGATCATTCAACAAATTATCCAAGCTCACTAGGGTTGAAGAAACCCTACTTTCACCTTGGAAGACACCTATAAGATTATCTTCTCATGGTGGCTCATATTATTATATTACATTCATTGATGATGCAACTAGGAAGGTATGGTTTTATTTCTGTAGGCATACATTTGATGTATTTGAAACTTTTAAAAAATGGAGAAGCTTGGTTGAGAATGAGATGAGTAAAAGGTTAAAATGTCTCAGATATGATAATGGTCATGAGTATTGCAGCAAATAATTTGAATATTATTTTTCCTCTAATGATATTTGTAGGCAGAAAACGGTTCCAAGGACTCCACAAGAAAATGGAGTGGTTGAGCGCATGAATAGAACAATAATGGAGAGTGCACGAACTATGAGATTGGATGTTAGGCTGCCCTTAAACATGTGCATAGAGGCTATAAACATTGTGGTATTCTAGAGGAAGCATAGAAATGTAAGAAGGTGAGTTATTATTTTCTCAAAACCTTCAGTTTTGAAGAATTTCGACATGTAGATTCTGAAAATAGAACCAAGCTTGATGCAAAATCAAAGAAATGTATATTTATTGGATATGGAAATGATGAATTTGGTTATAGGCTTTGGGATTTTGAAAATAAAAAAATTGTGAGAAGCAGGGATGTCATATTCAATAAGAAAGTGTTCTACAAAGATTAGTTGTTGTAGACATGCAAAAATAACAATCATGCATCATACAAATTAACATTCATTTCTTCTATTAATCAATTAAAGCAATTTATTGAATAATTTCCTAAGGTTCATTAAATAAATCAAATTATTTAATCTTTATGTTCTTCTCATTTGATTTAATAAATCAAACTGATTTAATAATATGTCAAATCCCTAAAATCCCTTAAGTTAATTAATCTAAATTAATTAACTTCTAATCATAATTATCATTCTCTAGCTTTTGACTCAACTAGACTCAAATCCAAACTCTTAACTAACCCACCCACTTGCACCAATAAATCATTTATTTGATTTATTATTTCCTCTAATTACATTCAAAATGGAATCAAAATGGAATATTCTTCCAATTTGAATCTTCTCCCCAAAAGGGACTTGTCCCTTCCAACAAGGTTTTAAATGCTATTTGCACAAGTCAAACATGGCATTGATTGCACCTTTTATCCCCCTTAAACATGTCATTTCATCCAAAATTCAAATTTGAATGGGCACATTGACCAAAACTTGCACAAGCTTTGGCTAATCCCATTATGACAAGTGTCTCTATCCTATTGGATGGGATTTAGTCCCACATTGCCTAATCTTGGTCTCTATTTTCTCAGCTTCTCCTATAAATGCAAGGCATTTTCTCTCATTTCTACAACAACCACATTTGAAAGCATCTACACTATAGGCAACTTGAGTTCAAGCATCTCATTGTCTATCTCACTAAGCTTATCAAGGATTGGGAAAGGGCTCTTTCACATACTCAAAGAGCACCAATCCACCTTAGAATAGGTTGTATTTCATTTTCTCCATTGTATGTTTGTCTTAATTTTATCATTTTGTTTGGAGTCAATGATGTATTTTATTCTATGAGGATGGCTAAATCTATACAATCCATGTGTAATATTTTGGCATCCTACAAATGGCACTAGAAGGAGGGCAGCGTTGAGGAGAAATATACACCTCCGCGAGCAAATGATTGGAGATGCGACAAAGAAAATACTATTGACATCAGAGGTTGACTTTGGGATCAAGCACAAATGAAGGCGAATGAAGTGGAGTTTGAGATTTCCTTGAAACCAAGACTTGGGAAAAGAGCATTTTTTAATGCTTGTTTTAACAATCTAGAGCTTACACTTCTACTCTCATTTTTTGTTTTAGACCAACTCACATTTCGATTTGGGCTTAAAATCAATCAATGACTTGATCTTTTCAAAGTTGTTTAAAATTGAACCTCAGACACTTACTAGATTTCAATTTGGGTTAAAATTGAACAAGGAAAACTTCACATTTCAATTGGTGCTCTTAAAACGAACTCATCATTGCTTTGTGGTCTAAAAAGAACAAGTGTTTTTCATGCTTTGTAATTTTTTCACAAAGTAATATCATTGAAAAGATGTATGTGCTTCTCTCATGCCTCACGACGACCTTGAGAATCAAAAGTCTTTTTTCTGATATTAAGTTGTCAAAAAGATTGCCTCCATATTTCAATTTGGGCATTTTAAAATTGAAAAAAACATGCGAGTGTGAGCACGATATATTGCGGAGGTTCTCCCCTTTGTTTTTCAACAAAGGTTGTGTGAATGATGGGATATGTTAGCTCGCTATTGTTTATCTTAGAGGGCCTGCCTTGTGGGAAAAAGTAATCACCCAACCGGGAACACGCTAAAGCCAAGCGACTTCAAACCGATATATAAGTGTGGATATTGGAACAAAGGCCAATATCACGAGGATTATTCCGACGAGATGGACAGCAATGGACTCTCACCAATGTTGGATAATCGCCCATAAACGAAATGCCCGAATTAGAACCCCTTGTTTAGAAATTGGCCAAAACCTTTTTTATCTTGTTGGCACAAAAGGTCAGGTCCTTTGAAGCCGCCCCACATAACATGTGGTCTTGTTGTGGAAATGGAAAGTATGCCATGGGAGATTCATGGGTACTATTGCTTGGCTGACCCGAATAAGTGAGTGTTGTGGAGGGGAGCCAATGTGGTCAAGCATTTAGCCACTCGCACAAGATATGCGTAGCTGGATTCGTCCAAGTGGGAACCCAACAAGATATTGCCTCGTCATCCTAGGGTTGTAAAAAGTGCTTGGAATCAAAAAACACTTTGCTTGGATTCAAAACATTGAAAAATGAACATTCACAAGAGCCTCAAATTTCAAACACCTTGGAGGAAACAAATACTCTTGATGAACTTGGACACTCTTGCTTTCCCTAGGGATCATATCTCTAGAGGTTTCTAAGTGCACAAATTCTATCGTCATTTGTTTTCGCTAAGGATAAACCTAGGAAACTTTTGCCCTAATTTCTTTGATTTCCACATAATGGACATTGTGGGATGAAAACGAAAGCAGGACATTAGACATTCAGTTGTGAAAACATAATCAAGCAAGTGTGTTGGTAAAAAGGATTCACTAAGACAAGATAAAATACAAATTTGTTTACACATGTGTTTTCTAACATGATCAAAATCCCAAAACTGAAGTTCAAAAAGCTTAGTATGAAAGCTAGTGAGGAGTGTCTTGAGATCCTAAATTGTTTGAAAGGTTTACTTTCCTCTCATAGGAAATATAGCGTGTCCTTCAACACCGAGGTCTTGTAAGCAGAAGTGTTATTCTAGGTCAAGTCTAGGATCAAATTCAATCACTTTCATCCATCTCTCAACCATCGAAATCAGTCAAAAGTCACTTCATCAACAACTCTTGGAAACTTTGTAAACATTTGTTATGCTAAACTTCTAGGCGAAATCAAATCAATTTGTTTGACTTAACACAACTACTCAAACCATCATCTTATACACAAGCTCTCTCTTGGATAATACAACTTCCTAGGGTTTATGAGTTCATCTTTTTTGGCTTAACACAACTAGCCAAATTATCAAATCATCATCACGTTTGACTTGACACACTTAGTCAAACTACCATCTTGTAGGAGTTCACTCTATGGATAACACAACTTTGAAGTGTTTTACGATTACATTCATCACATTTTTTTTGACTTAACACACCTAGTCAATCCATCAATCAAATCAAGTCCTAAAAGTTTTAGCATTTCTTTCAAAGTTTCTTTAAGAGTTCCATTCATCCATATCACTCATCTTTCGTTTATCTCATCCTCATTATCACTTTGATCCTTCAAATTTCCTAGTTCTTCGCTTCTTTGAACCTAAGGTTTATATCGATCTAAAGGATTAGAGGTTCATCTCTTACATTCTTGAAAATTGATCTTCATTTTATGGTTCAAACTCGATCTCAACACAAGAGGGACATGGAATATAAATTTGATCCATCCATCATGAGTAACCCAAATCAACTAAACTATCCAAGCCTTGCAATACCATTTGATTTTCAAAGCTTTTATAATGCATACATGGGAGCATTATCTCATACAAACATCAATGGTACAACAAATATGAGCATACCCAATCCAAATTTTGGAACACCTTTCATAAGGACAGATTTAAATCCAAGTCCAAATCTGCAAATCTATCAACCAAACGCTCAATGCATGAGTTTTCCAAACAACATTATCCCACCAAATCCATACATGCCAAGTACAACTTTACCAAACATGACCATTTCAAATCCATACTTGGTAAATTTTGGGGTAGATATGCTTGCAAATCCCCCTAATGTTGTTCAAAATCCTAGCAATATATTGGCAACTCCATATGTTGATTCAAGCCAAAGTAACAACATGCAAAATCAAAGTTACCTAAATCCAAGCAATATGATTCCCAACCACAACAATGTTCAATTTCAACCAACAATGCCAAATCAAAACATCATACCAAATCATCCCATTTTTCCATTGATATCGCAAAAACAGATGGAAACCATCCAAGCAACCCCAACAATCAACAACATTCCCATTCCACCACCACCACCAAAATACAACACGACCAATTCATTCTCCATCACGTTGCAAGCCACTCAAGAAGCTTCCCGCAAAAAGGCACT
Source organism: Sequoiadendron giganteum (assembly GCA_007115665.2). Lineage (NCBI taxonomy): Eukaryota > Viridiplantae > Streptophyta > Pinopsida > Cupressales > Cupressaceae > Sequoiadendron > Sequoiadendron giganteum. Next base: position 153,597,123 of record CM021104.1, read on the forward strand.
CCAAGCCCAACAAGTTACACAACTAGTTACTTAGCAAGCACAAGCGGCTCAAGTAGCCCAACAAGCACAAGCGCAAGCAAAATTCTGGGCACTATTGTAAGCAATCCAAGAAGAAGTAGTACAACAACGAGCCCAACAAAAAGCTTTGTTGGCACAAAAACAACATGACGAACAACAAGCATTGTTGGCTCAGCAGAAAACGTAGGCCTTACTCCCACAACAAAGCTTGCAACTGATTCCCACCATAATAATTCAAAATGATGATCAAGATCCTTTGACTAATGATAATGTTGAAAATGTCTCTACATCACTTAATGAACATCTTTCACCAAGGTCTAGCAATGATCCTTTCCAAAACATATGGCCATGCTTTGACCTCATGAAATTTGAGAATATTCCTATGCCTAATGAAGATATCCAAGAAAGAAATTCATTCTTTGAAATTAACCCATGTTAAGAACTTGATCCAAAGCATGTTGAAAGCAATTCCAAAATCACTCAAGATCGAGAATTTGTATCTCCAAGCTACTACAATGATATAATGGACACTCTCCTATCTATACAAGATGTTGCAAATGATGACCATATCCGCATAGCACATACTCTTCCATCTACCCATGAGATGCTTTCTTTGGATGGACCTGTAGATGATCTTCATTCAAAACAAGAGTCTCATACTCTTATTGAGGAACAAGAGTCTCCTACTCTTAAAATTTGTACACATGATCAAGATGTAGAGAAATGCAGAGACATATCAGAAATGGATCATGAAGAAGGCTTGTACATAAGTCATGAATCAGAAACATCCTATGAAGTGAGTCATGAGGAAGACTTTTCTGTTGACAGTGAAGCATCAACACTTCTTGAAGAAGCTCTACAATCTGATATGTCACAAGATCAAGTTGAAGATATCAATCAGGCATTCATCCCACTTATGGAAGATCCTATCACTTATAAACTTGGATCACTCACCTTTGTAAGGGAAAATCATCTTATCAATGAAAGAGCTATGACATTTGAAGATCCGCCACAGAGCAGAGAAGGAGAAACACCTTGTTTCCAAGGTAAATCATATCCTATTGCAAATAAGTTTTTTCAGCAAATGAATTATCAAGGCAGAGGATTAGGCCTACATGAATAGGGTATCTTGGAACTAGTGCAAATTTTTGGAAATCCTAAGCGTCAAGGCCTTGGTTATTCGACAATCAAGGGTTCTCAGCATATCAGTAATATTTCCACAAAACTGGGGGCAACTTCGTCTCAAGCAAGCATCAACATAGGGAGCACGAAGGATCCTTATGATGAAACCAATGCCAATACTACAACTTGCCACGTCATGAATCTTCATCCACCCATCACCCCATCCACAAATTGGGACCAACATCAAAAGAAAGATTCAAATCAAATGATGAAGCACGAAGGACAAATAAAATACAAGTGGATACCAAAGAATACAAAGAATGACTATCCCTATGAAACTCCATTAGTCAAAGAAACTATGGGGCAAAATAAAAAAGGGAACAGTATCCATCCAAGACGTCCACAAAAGAAAAATAAAGCTTCTCAAGCAACATACAAAGTGTATCAAGCAGTTGGTCCTAATTCCACATACACTTCTGTATCCACCCATCATTGCTCATCTTCCCAAGTTTGGAGAGTCAAAGGTTCCAAACTATCAACCAATCCATCTTGTACTCGTAAACACACTCCATCCATGCCTCCACACATGATATCCAATTGTTTCATTAACCATGTGTTGGCAATGACCCTTCATCATAAGGATTCAGAAGGCACTCTATTGCGATGTGTGCACAAAGACAGAGTTAACTCCGGTATCAACAAAGCAGATTAGGGATCTCAAAAGTTGCTTTCAAGTGAACATATCTTGGCAAAGCAACTTCTTCAAACAAGATACCGATGGCATATTATGATAGAAACATCAACATCAACAGTACCAGGTGGTTTAGTATCAGCTTAAAATCTCTTAGAAAATACAAAAAGGAAAAAAAATTAAAAAAATGTCCTGAGAAAATGGTTACCTTGATGAAAACCTGGCAAACAGCATCTTGGCGACAACAAAAAAATCAAAATATACAAAAAATCCAAAAAAAAAAAAAAATCAAATCAGAAAAAGGATTGAAAACAGTAAAGAAAAAAATCATCCTCTAGCGAAAACCACTTCGGTTGCACTTTGGAAAAGTACCATGATGAAAACCTGGCAAATGGACATCATGTGTAGAATCGAGCATGTACATGCGCTAGCTTAGGAGAAAGCATCTTATCGCATCCATAATAAAGTTGACATTCCATCCATATCATCCGTTTATCCATCAACCGTTTATCCAACCCCTTACCATTTATCTATCTTATCTTGATCTTGATAAAGGTTTGGTAAAAAATTTACACTTGTTTATGGTAAACATCTTGACATGGGTCATTTTCACAGATCCCATCCTATCTAACACTATCTAAGCCTTGAAGCATTATCTGAATGAGCATTCATCTATTCAAACACCTTATCTTGTCACAAGATAATCCTTGGCATCCTTTGCATGCTTACTGTATCTATCTATACGTCTTACCAAGAATCCACCCATGACCATTCAAACATTGCTAGACACTGGGGGTAGATGTTTGCATCTTTCTTCAAAAATGAATCTTGATCTATATCATCCAACTCTTGTGGTGATCCAAACATTGGAAAAATGTGACATCAACTTGGCCAAGCATTTGTGAGCCAAAGATCCAAATCACTAGCCCATGGAATATTTTGATAGGAAGGCGTTCCTCCTCAAGCTTTATCTTTCATCAAACATCAATCCCAACAATTCATATCAGTTGCATCTAACTTGTGCATCAACATCACATCAAATCATCAAAGCAATTTTGTTCTAAATCAAGCTTCATCAATCTTGATCAATCAAATCCAATCAATTATCACCTTGTTTGACTTAACACATTTAGCCAAACTATCATCTTGTGCACGAGTTTACTCTAGGATAACACAACTTCCTTGGGTTTACAAGTTCATTATCATCACTCTATTTGGCTTAACACACTTAGCCAAATTATCAAATCCATAATCACCTTGTTTGGCTTAACACACCTAGCCAAATTATCCTTTTTGTATGAGTTTACTCTGGGATAACATAACTTCCTAGAATTTACAAGTGCATTATCACTTTTGTTTGACTTAACACACTTAGTCAAACAATCAATCCATCAATCTGATTGATCAACATTAAGCTTGGTTTTCAACAAAATCCAAAAACAAAGCACTGATATCATCACATATCATATCCAAATTGTCAAAATCATGCGAAAAATTCAAAAACATCCAAAACATTCAAAAAAAAAATCATCATAAATCAAAAACATTGAAAAATTCATCAAAAAAATCAAAAACATTCAAAAAAAATTAAAAATAAAAAACATTCAGAAAATCATTCAAAATAAAAAAGAGAGTCACCTTATCGAACTATGTCATCTCTGAGCTTGAATATAGGCAAGGTTGATCTTTGATCATCCCCCGAGACATTTAGGTCATTCTTTATGCATCCATCGTAGTGGCATCCGTTTGCCCATCCTTTAGGCGTCCATTGCAATGACATTCATTTGCTTATCTTTTCTACATTTAGGTCATTCTTTATGCGTCCGTCGCATTGGCATCTGTTTGCCCATCCTTTAGGTGTCCGTCGCAATGGCATTCATTTGCTTATCTTTTTTACATTTAAGTCATTCTTTATGCATCCGTTGCATTGGCATCCGTTTTCCCATCCTTTAGGCGTCCATCGCAATGGCATTCGTTTGCTTATCTTTTTTACATTTAAGTCATTCTTTATGCGTCCGTCGCATTGGCATCCATTTTCCCATCCTTTAGGTGTCCGTCGCAATGGCATTCGTTTGCTTATCTTTTTTTACAGTTAGGTCATTCTTTATGCGTCCGTCGCATTGGTATCCATTTGCCCATCCTTTAGGCATTCATCTCAATGGCATTTGTTTGCTTATCTTTGTTACATTTAGGTTAGTCTTTCAGGTGTTTGTCGCATTGGCAATCCATTTGCCCATCTATCTTTTCATTGAGTCAGGTTTGTCATTCGAACTACGCCGTCTCTGAGCTTAAACGTAGGCAAGGCCATCCTTGATCAGCCCCCAAAACACAAAATACCAAAAACATTCATAAATCTCAAAAAATACAAAAAAAAAAACATTTGTAAAACATCTCAAAATTCCAAAAACAGGCTCAAAATATTTGAAAAACCCAAAATGGTGCATCCATTTCATTTCGCTTTCACCCGTGATTGTCACTGCTCATAATAAATCAATCGTCACCTTCACCCTTTGGTGAGTCAGTCAGAAGCAAGTCTAGCAGGTTCCAAAGTGAACACTTAATCGTTAAAGTCTCAAGTCTAAGTCAGTAAGTTAGCAAGTTGGTCAATTCAGAGTATCAATAGCTTATCACGCAATCAGTCTCACTAAAAGCCTGATCACTACATGTCCTAGGATGAAGCTTTCCTGCGATGGACATAAGCATTAGGTACCCCATAGTAGTTTAGCCTTGGCTAGCAGTACGATGAACGTCAACTTGTTTGTTTACTTTATCTTGGTCTTTTTGACTTATCTTATTTTGCGCTCATTTCAAGGACCTCTTGATGATGCCTAAACAAAATAGGTTTAGAGAGAAAGGAATGGGGCAATGATCATTATCTTTTTATCTGTTGTGCTTGTTGGATGGTCTTGTAAAATAACTTGGCGAATACTTGCTTTGTTGGGTCTATCCTAGCAAGGTTTCCGTATGTCAAGTGTGAACAAGAGCACTCATATCTAATTGTCGAGTCAAAGTCCATCACACTAGGCACAACGCTATCCTGGTTCTTAATACCTTGATGCATCGCACCTACGTGTGTTATCAAACATAAAGAAGCGTATGCTCTTTTCCCATCCTTGGATAAGCAATACATCATCATCATCATCCATCATCATATCCAATAAAATATCAATGACTAGAGGACTTGTTGGACTTCTTCATCTTCTTGAATTTAAGGGTTGATCCCTCTCATTCTTCTACCCTCTTTCACGCTAACAATGTATCCATCCTGCATCCATGTTGCATTCATCCTCTCTTCTGGCATAATCACATCATATCATTATAGAACAACATCATCCATCACATTCATCTCATTTTCATCATCATTACCACCCATGCATCCATTTTGAACCTCTTTATCGTGAGATCGACCTCAAATCAAATCTTTTCACTTGATCTCTCTAGGGGGCAATGTACTAACGTACTTATTTTCGTTGAGGGATCCGAAAAATCAGAAATTCTTTAATTTCGATGTCAGCGGCATCATTCTTTGAACCAATGCAACAAGTACATTGCTTCAAAGAGGGGAAAAATGTAGAAATCCAAAAATAACAATCATGCATCATACAAATTAACATTCATTTCTTCTATTAATCAATTAAAGCAATTTATTGATTAATTTCCTAAGGTTCATTAAATAAATCAAATTATTTAATCCTTATGTTCTTCTCATTTGATTTAATAAATCAAACTGATTTAATCAAATTTCAAATCCCTAAAATCCCCTAAGTTAATTAATCTAAATTAATTAACTTCTAATCATAATTATCATTCTCTAGCTTTTGACTCAACTAGACTCAAATCCAAACTCTCAACTAACCCACCCACTTGCACCAATAAATCATTTATTTGATTTATTATTTCCTCTAATTACATTCAAAATGGAATCAAAATAGAATATTCTTCCAATTTGAATCTTCCCCCCAAAAGGGACTTGTCCACTCCAACAAGGTTTTAAATGCTATTTTCACAAGTCAAACATTGCATTTATTGCACCTTTCATCCCCCTTAAACATGTCATTTCATCCAAAATTCAAATTTGAATGGGCACATTGACCAAAACTTGGACAAGCTTTGGCCAATCCCATTATGACAAGTGTCTCTATCCTATTGGATGGGATTTAGTCCCAGATTGCCTAATCTTGTCCTCTATTCTCTTAGCTTCTCCTATAAATGCAAGGCATTTTCTCTCATTTCTACAACAGCCACATTTGAAAGCATCTACACTATAGGCAACTTGAGTTCAAGCATCTCATTGTCTATCTCACTAAGCTTATCAAGGATTGGGAAAGGGCTCTTTCACATACTCAAAGAGCACCAATCCACCTTAGAATAGGTTGTATTTCATTTTCTCCATTGCATGTTTGTCTTAATTTTATCATTTTGTTTGGAGTCAATGATGTATTTTATTCTATGAGGATGGCTAAATCTATACAATCCATGTGTAAGATTTTTGCATCCTACAGTTGCAACCACATGAGAAGAAAGAAAATGATTATGTAGTGCTAGATAATATTACAAACCACAATGTTCCAGTGGTTCCTCATGCTTTGCAACAACAACAACAAGAAATAACACAAAGATAAGTAGACCTCTGAAAAAAATTCCCCCTCTTTGTATTCTATTTTATTTACTAATACCGGTGAACCAAAATGTTATGATCAAGATATGCAGGTGGCTACCAAGGTTCAGTGGGAGCATGGAATGGAAGAACAAATGGACTCCTTGTTGAAAAATAAGACTTGGGAATTATGGAAGTTGCTTGTAGGTAAAAAGGATTTACCAAAAAAATGGGTTTATAAGGTGAAAGAGGAGGATGGAAACACGAAATATTTATTTCCATATTAGTTGTAAAGGATTTGGATAGAAAAAGGGTATTAATTTTGAGGAAAAATCTTCTCCAGTTGTTAAAATGTATTCTATTCATATTGTTTTCTCTATTGTGGTTGCTGAAGATTTGTATTTAGAACAACTTGATGTTAAAACTGCATTTCTCCATGGTGCTTTGGAAGAGGAAATATATATGGAATATCCACAAGGATTTGAGGTCAAAGGTAAGGAGAAACTAATGTGCAAATGGAAGAAAATTTTATATGGCTTTAGGAAAGCAAGTCAAAAATGGTATATTAAATTTGATAGTTTTATGGCTGAGCAAGGCTACAACAGGTGTAATTCAGAGCATTGTGTTTGCTTTAAGAGGTTAGCTGAAGATAGCTATATTATTTTATGTTTGTATGTTGATGATATGCTTGTAGCAGGGTCTAACATGGATCACATAATGGAGTTAAAGTAACAGTTAGCAAATTCATTTGATATGAAGGATTTGTGGGTAACAAAAAAAATCCCTGGTATGAAGATTACAAGAGATAGGAAAAACAAAAAGATGTTTCTATCTCAGGCTGATTATGTTGAAAAGGTGTTGCAGATATTTCATATGGAGAATGCAAAAGATGTCAGCACACCTTTGCCTAGTCATGTCAAATTAACTAAGGATATGTGTCCAAAGACACAAGAGGAGGAAGAAAAAATGTCCAAGGTACCATATGCTTCAGCTGTAGGAATTTTAATGTACGTCATGGTATGCACAAGACCGAATATTGCACATGCTATAGGAGTTGTTAGCAAGTATAAGAGTCATCCTGGATTTGAGCATTGGAATGTGATAAAATAGATTCTCACATACTTGAGAGGTACATCCAATAAATTTTTATGTTTTGGGGACTCTAATATAGATTTAAAAGGCTATGTTGACTTAAATTTGGTAGGGGATATAGATACCAAGTGGATTACGATAAGTTATGTATTTACAGTTGGTGGGATAATAGTGAGTTGGATTTCTCGATTATAAAAGGTGGTTGCTTTATCCACCATGGAGGCGGAGTGTGTTGCTACAACAGTGGCAACAAAGGAGATGATATGGCTGAAATTTTTCATGGAAGATTTGGGAAAACAACAAGCTGAAAATCACTTTTTTACAGACAACCAGAGTGATATATGTCTTGCAAAGAATTATGCCTTGCACTCTAAGACCAAACACATATAGCTGAGATATCATTTCATTTGGTTAGTGTTGGAGGATGGATGGGTCAAGATGGAAAAGATACATATAGATGATAATCTAGTAGATATGTTTACAAAGGCATTGATAAGGGAGAAGTTGAGCTCCTCTTTAGCTTTGGTTGATCTTCATGGTTAAAATTATAATAGAGCAGCAAGGTCCAAGGTGCTTATTTCTAGTAGGAGCTATAAGTGCAGCGGTGTCATCCAAGCTCAGTCTCCATGTAGGAGATTGTGTTGGTGTGGAGCCTGATTAGTCTCCAAGTGGGAGATTGTTAATATGTGGTGACATATCATGCTATACTATACACTCTTCATGTATCCTTGTTGGGTTTGATTGAGCTCCTCTTCAACTTCGGTTGTTCTTCATGGTTAAAATTATATTATAGCAGCAACGTCCAAGGTTCTTATTTCTAGTAGGATTTGTAAGTGTAGTGGTGTCATCTAGGATCAGTCTCCAAGTGGGAGATTATGTTGGTGTCGAGCCTAATTAGTTTCCTAGTGGGAGATTATTGGTATGTGGTGATTGATCAGGCTATACTGTACACTCTTTAGTAATATACACTCTTCATGTATCCTTGTTGGGGTTCAAGGTTGGGTCAAGCCTTGGGCGGGGGTTTAGGAGTGGTATCCCTCAAAAAGTGAGGGTTCGGGGGGTGGTAGCCCATGAGAAAAAAAAGCATTCACATTTTTTTTGCATCGTCACCGAAAAAGAAAAAAAGCCAACATTGTAAACCCCAATTTTTGGAATCTTCTGAAATCTTGTTATAAGCGTTTGATATGGGGAGTTGTATTATGGTATTATTCACAATATTTTAATATGTTTTTCACTGGATAATAAAATCACTGGATGGTTGCAGTTTTTTGGATGTAACCTAGATTGGGCGAACCACATTAAATTCTTTGTATTGTCTTGTTTGTGAAATCATTTTTCTATGTGTTTTATTTAATTGTTTTATTGTTCAAATCTACATTTAACTTGTTAGATATTTTCCTCCTAACCCTAACACACAATCACATCAAGAACAATATCTCCAATGTCAAGAAGTCAGATATCAAGATCAACAACATCAACAAACCCAATCACCACATCTCCAAAATCAATCATCACAAGGTCAATTTAAAGTAAAAATCTCACAAGGTAAAAAATGAAAATACATGCCTTTTGTGAGACCAATTGAATTAGTCATGCAACAATTGGTACAATAAAATCTCATCAACCTCCCTGCTTACAATAATTATTAAGAGCCACTAGTTACACCACCAGGGTATAAAGAGAAGCACCTTTGCGACTCTCGCAAAGTAAAGGGACACACAACATCAAATTGTGTTCGACTCAAAAATCTCATCCAATACCTTAATGATCAAAAGATAATCACTATTGGGGATAATGATCAGGATTCAACCATTGGCGATAGCATTGACAATCTCTCCACCATAATTGCTGAAAACAATGATCAAAATCTCTCAATCAATGAGCATATTGAAGATTTTTCTACCTCATCCAAAGATCAAATCAACTTATAGCAAGAGTCACTTTTTGATGACGATTGAAATCCACCAACAATACTCAACAATGATCCAATTCAGGAAATGTCAACATCACTTGATCCTATGGTTGAAGACAATGTAAATATCTTCACCAAAATTGTTGAAAACAATGTTCAAGCTCTCTCCACTAATGAACACATTGAAGATGTTTCTAACCCATCCAATGATCAACTCACCATACATCAAGAGCCACTTTTTAGTGATATAGTTAAAGGAGTATTAGAATTATTTGATCCTATTGAAATAATCCACAATCCATCGACCAATCATCATATTGAAAATGTCTCTACATCTCTTTCTGAGTTAGAGGACATATCTCAAGAATTTATTACAAAGCAAGATCAAAATATTTCACATGGGTCTAGCAATGGTCCTTTCCAAGACATGTTGACATCCTTCAACCTCACGGTTGTGAATAGTGAAAGAATCTTTGACTCTACACTTGACCCAAATCCGCTCAAAGATCAAGAGGATATTAAGCCACTTCCCATGCCTAATGATGATGTTGAAGAACCATTTGTAAGAAATCCATCCTTTGAAATTGACCCATGCCAAGAACTTGATTCAAATTATGTTGAAATCAATTCCAAAATTAATTAAGATCAAGAATTTGTATCTCCAAGATACCACAATGATCTAATGAGCACTCTCCTATCTATAAAAGATGCCGCAAATGATGACCATATCCATATAGCACATACCCATCCATCTACCCATGAAATGATTTCTTTGGATGGACAGATAGATGATCTTCATTCAAAACAAAAGTCCCATACTCTTGACATCATTACCAAAAAACAAGTCTCTTACTCTTAACATTTGTACAGAAGACCAAGATGTGGAAAAATCTAGAGACATATTAGAAATGGATCATGAAGAAGGCTTGTACAAAAGTTGTGAATCAGAGACATCATGTGGAGACATATCAAAAAAAGAACATGTAGAATGCTTCTACAAAAGTTGTGAATCAGAGACATCATGTGGAGACATATCAAATAAATAACATGAAGAAGGCCTTCTACAAAAGTTGTAAATCATAAACATCCTGTGGAGACATAGCAGAAATAGATTGTGAAGAAGGCTCCTATAGAAGTCATGAATTAGAAAAATCCCATGAAATGCGTCAAGATGAAGAATTTTATGTGGACAGTGAATCATCAACACCTCTTGAAGAAGCATTAGAATCTGATATCTCACAAAATCAAGCCAAAGAGATCAATCTAAAATTTATCCCACATATAGAAGATCTTATCACTTATACACTTGCATCACTCATCTTTTTAAGAGAAAATTATCGTATCAATGAAGAATCTATCACCTTTGAAGATCTATGACAGAGCAGAGAAGGATTAGCACCGAGCTTCCAAGATAAAACATATCCAATTGTAAATAAAATGTTTCAACAGATGAATTATCAACGCAGAGGATTAGGTCTACATGAACAGGGTATCCTAGAACCAATGCAAATTATTGGAAATCCTAAGTATCAAGGTCTTGGTTATTCAACAATTAAGGGATCTAAACATATCAGTGATACCTCTATAAAACTAGGGGCAACTTCATCTCAAACAAATGTCAACATAGGGAGCATGAAGAATCCTTACGATGAAATCAATGCCAATACTACAACCAACCATGTCATGAATCTTCATCCACCCATCACCCCATCCACAAAGGAAAAATAAGGCTTCTCAAGCAATGTAAAAAGTATATCAAGTAGTTTTTGCTAATTCCACACACACTTCCATATCAACCAATCCATCTTCTGTTCACACTCGATCCACGCCTCCACACATGATATCCAATTCTCACATTGAACATGTGTTAGCAATGACCCTTACTAAAAAGGATTAAGAATGTACTCTATCGCGATGTGCACACAAAGATAAAGTTAACTCTAGTATCAGCAAAGGAGACGAGGAATCTCAAAAGTTGTATTCAAGTGCACATACCTTGGAAAAGAAGCTTCTCCAAGAAGGATATCAATGGCACATTATGACAGAAGAGTCTACATCGACACCACTAGATGGTTCAACATGAGCTTAACATATTTTAAGAAAAAATCCAAAAAATAATAAAATAATAAAAAACCAAAAAATAAATCAGAAAAAGGATTGAAAATAGTAAAGAGAAAAATCATCCTCTAGTGAAAACTGCATGGGTGGCACTTTGGGTAGGTACCATGATGAAAAAATAGAAAAATGGCATCATGTGTAGAATCAAGCATCTACGCATGCCATTTTAGGAGAAATTATCTTATCACATTCATAATAAAGCCAACATTTCATCCATTTTATCCATAATAAATCCATTCATCCATGAACCATTTATCCAACCCATTTCCATCTATCTACCTTATCTTGATTTTGATGAAACTTTGGTGCATACTTTACACTTGCTTATGGTAAACATCTTAACATGGGTCATTTTCATTGATCCTATCTTACCCAATGATATTTGAGCCTTGAAGCATTATCCAAATGGGATTCCTTTGTGCAAACACTTTATCTTATCAGAAGATGATCCATATCCATCCATCCATACACCTATTCGAGTGTCCACCCATGACATTCCCTACATTGCTAGACACTGGGGGCACATACTTACAACTTTCTTTGGGAATAAATCTTGATCTAGATCCTTTAACTTATGTGGTGATCCAAACATTGGAAAACATGAAATCAAATTGGTCAAAGCATTTGTAAGCCAAAAATCCAAATCACTAGCCCATGGCATATTTTCACATGAATATGTTCCTTATCAAGCTTTATCTTTCATCGAAAATCAATCAAAACTATTAATAATAGTCACATCTAATGTGTACTTCAGCATCACATCAAATCATCAAAACAATTATGTTCCAAACCAAGCTTAAAAATCCAATCAATCCATCATCATCTCGAGATATCCTCACAATCCTTGTGTTGCTTAACAATATCCTTGCATTGTTGTGTATCCTCAACAATGTTATCATCATCAACCTTGATAAGTCAAATATAACCAATCCATCATCATCTCAAGATATCCTTCCCAATCCTCATGCTGCTTAATACTATCCTTGCATTGTTGTGTATCCTCAACAATGTTATTATCATCAATCCATCAATTTGATCAATCAACCTTAGCTTCATCCCAAAACAAAGCACTATTATCATCACACATATCCATATCCAAATCGTCAAAATCATGTGAAAAACAAAAAAACAGCCAAAACATATCAAAATCCAAAAACATTCAAAAAACATAAAATCTAAAAAACATTCAAAAATCTCAAAAATACCAATTTTTTTGAAAAATATAAGACCTCCAGAATCAGCCTCAAAAGGTTTAGAGAGAAAGGAACGAGAAAATGATCATTATCTTTTTATTTACTGTGCTTGTTGGATATTCTTGTAAAATAGCCTTGGTGAATACTTGCTTTATTAGGTGTGTATGGAGGATGCTTTGGACACCTTGTTGACTATTACACTATTATCTTTTACCTCTCTGTGTTTTGGTCCAATATGTTTGAAATGTCTAAAGTACACCCTAGTAAGGTTTCGTATGTCAAGTGTGAACAAGAGTACTCCTATAGATGATTTTCAAGTCAAATTCCATCATACTAGGTGCAACACCATCTTGGTTCTTTATACCTTGATGCATCATACCTATGTGTGTTATCAAACATAAGGAAAATTATGCTCTTTATCTCTCCCATCCCTGGATAAGCAATGCATCATCATCATCCATCATCATATCTAATAAAGTCTCATTTACTCATGGACTTTTTGGACTTCTACATCTTCTTGGATTCAAGGGTTTATCCCTCTCATTCTTCTATCCTCTTCCACTTCATGTTAGTTTGTAGATTTACATTTTAAGACAACTTCCAAGGTATCAACATTTGATATTTCATGTTTTATGCTTCTATTTCATTATTTCATCATAAATTTTAATTACCTCAAAGGGGTTTGACAAAGGAAAACCCCTATCCTCTAGCAATCAACAATTTTTTCTCCTCTTGAATGTCTTTTTTCAGATTTATAGGTTGTAGCTCAAGTGGAGAACAAATTTGAAACAAAATTGTCAAGTTGCAAAGTTGTCACCTACAATGCAAGAACATGAAAATGAACCTACAAAATTTATTTTTAGGTTTTTAGGAGGAGATCACCAAAGAGCTAAGAGTGCATATCTTGAGGAATAGAACCCAAACTATAGTTTTTTGAGGCCCTAACTAGGACTCATTCACCATTAAAGGTGAATGAATCCTTTGTGACCTAAAAACAACCTTCTTGCAGCAAGGTACACACAACTCTAGCCTCTCAAAAATTTCCTCATGGTTATTATAATAGTTAGGATTGATTTCTAGTTATAATTTGCATCATATTATACACATAGTTGAATGTTTTTTAGTGATAATTTAGTGGTTCATCATTTTAATCAATTCATTTTGATGCAAACCCAAATTCCCCCTTAAAAAGTATAATGGCCTAAGGGTGTCCAAGATAAGATGGGAATTACTAGAGGTTTATGGACAAATTTCTTGAAGGTGATGAAAAGCTTGAGATATGCCAAAATGACTATGATAGGGAGCACCTCGTACCTCCTTATGGGGTTGTAAGTGTGCACATCATGAAGTATTTATAGAAGGGCATTAAACCATAGTTCACGAGTACCATTTTCCATTTCTTTGTCACATTCAAAGGAATGACATAATTAATATTCCTTTTTTTCTATTTTTTTCTCTCAAATAAAGCAAGTCTAAGGGAGCCTCACCTCCCTCCACAAGTGTCTAATCTAGTTTCTTTATAACTATTCTTCTACAATTACCCCCTTTCCAAAACCTTTTCATGGTTTCCCTACTAGTAGTGTTGCCCCCATGCCTCAAGTGGATCCCATACCCTACCCCCCTTAGGTTATTTCCTCTAGTGTGGGTACTTCTTCTATGATACCTTGTTCAAAGAAACCCCCTGTTGTTCCCTCCAATTAGAAAAAACCCTCTATTAGAGTCTGTATTACCAAAAGAATCCCTGTTACTCACAATTTTAAATGCAAAGAGGCTAGTTTTAACCCACTAGGTAACCTCTCTAGGAAAGGGCATCAGAAAATAAAACTCTCAAGCTATTGAGAAATAATTGGATGGAGTGACTAGATCTATAGATTAGTACAATGTGGTGATGGAACAACTAGAGTAAGAATGAAACCTAATCTACTATCCAAAAGAGTAATTTGCATCTTTTGGGTCTTTTTTATTTACTTTTTGATCTACATTGCAAGAACATGAAAATGAAGCTAAAAAAAATATTTTCAAGTTTTTAGGAGTAGATCACCAAAGAGCTGAGAGTGCACATCTTGAAGAATAGAATGCAAATCATACTTTTTTTAAGCCCTAAATGAGTCCTCTATGACCAAAAAGCAACATTCTTGCAGCAAGGTACACTCCACTATAGCCTTTCAAAACTTCCCTCATGATTGTTATAATCTTTAGGCTTGATTTCTGGTTTTTATTTGCATATCATATCATACACATCGTTGCATGTTTTTTATTGATAATTAGTGGTTCATCATTTTTATGCAAACCCAAATTCCCCCTTAAACAAGTATACTAGCCTAAGGGTGTCAAAGATAAGTAATGGCAATTACTAAAGGTTTATGGACAACTTTCTCGAAGGTGATGAAAATCTTGAGAGATGCCAAAATGGCTATGATAGGGAGCACCTCCTAGCTTCTTATAGGGTTTCAAGTGTGCACATCATGAAGTATTTCACCCTAGAAAGGCATTAAACCACAGTTCACAAGTGCCATTTTCCCTTTCTTTGTCACATTCGTAAGAATGAAATAATTGATATGTCTTTTTTTCTATTTTCATCTCTCAAATAATGCAAGGATAAGGGAGCCTCAACCCCCTCCATCAATGTCCAGTCTAGTTTCTTTATAACTATTCTTTTGCAATTACCCCCTTGCCAAAACATTTTGGTGGTTTCCCTACTGGTAATGTTGCGCCCATGCCTCAAGTGGACCCCCTCCCCTAACCTCGCATGCTAATTTCTCTAGTGTGGGTTACTTCTTCTATTAGAACCCACTCAAAGAAACCCCCTGTTGTTCCCTCTTGTTTGAAACAACCCTCTATTAAAGGCCTTATTACCAAAGGAAACCATATTACTCAAAATTTGAAAGGAAAAGAGGTTTTCTTTAACCTACTAGGTAACCTCTCTAGCACTAAAACAATTTTTTTTTTATAGTGTTGAACCTAAAACTACAAATAAATTGACTATTGAGATTAGAGACAATGAGGAGCAAGGTAAATTGGAAGATTCTAGCAACAAGAAGGTTGAGAGAAGGTGGCTAGGCTCATAGGACGACCTGCCAAAGGTAAGAAACTTTGTTTAAGAGAACCTTAAGATGACCTTGAAGTTGAAGCTCTTCTTACCATTAATCTATGTAAAAAGGATTTATTGTTTGTTTTCGAAGAAGATCTCTCGGAAGACTCTACTAGAAGTGAATAGGATGAAGAAATATTTGGTCATGACCAATCAATGGTTGAAGAATTAGGGGATTAGGAAGTGAAAGGGCTCCAAAATATTGAATGTTAAGTCGAGGAAGTGGTTAGAGAAGTAATGAAGGAAATGGATGAATAGCCTATGGAAGAAAAAGGTTGGGGATATGTAGAATCATTATAGGCCCCTCAATTTCTATGTTACTCAAGTTTGATAACTTCAACACAAAGTGGATAAGATGGACAAGGCCTTCAATAATTTAATGGGAATCACTTTGGGCAATATGTGAAAGGCTATCTTTGACATGGTGAGTGAGGAGACTAAGTCTAGGAAAGGCCATTAGAAGATGAAAACCTCTCAGGCCATTGAGAAACAATTAGATAGAGTGACTAGGTCTACGGATTATTACAGTGAGGCAATGGAGAAACCGAAGCAAGAATGGAACCTAATTTGCTATCCAAAATAGTAATTTACATCTTTTGGGTCTTTTTTTTTCAGTTTTTGATCTATGTTCTTACTATTCTTGTGTTCCCCTCATTTGATTGGACTTGATTATATGCCTCTTGGAATGTTGTTTTTGCTAGTTCTTAGTTTTTACTATTTTTTATGGTTAGGTGTTAGTCCTACTGTAGGGTGTTGGTTGTTTTTGCACCCCTAATATTCTGTTGTGTTTGTTTTCCTATCTTATAGGCCTTGTTTTTCTTTTTGGTTGGTTTTAGGGTGATTTCACCTTCTTTTCTTACCAAAAAAAATAAAATTATTCTAGAATTAAATGAAACACGATAAAAATATGATCCAATTGTGTAAATATTTAAATAAATCATTGAAACTATGGAACATCACTTATCTCAAGGTTATGCACAATTTTTTTCATGCTATCAACAATTCTAATGAGAAGAAATGGGTAGAGTTTGCAATAAAAATTCAAACCCTACCACAATATATATTTTTTAGAGGAGATGAACACAAACTAATCTCCCTATAGTTGCTACTTTGATTTATTCATGGTAAATGAAATCCTATTTAAGAAAATTTGGCAAGTGATTTACCCCAAGATTCTACATAGATTGTATCATACCATCAACTATATTGATGAAAGGAAATCTGTAGACTCCATACAAAATTCTTATTCAGGTCGACTATAGATTAGTGCACTAAAATACTACACTAGATCTGATCACTATAGGGAGCTTCAAATGAATTATAGCAAGGTTAATCATAGATCATATTCAAATAATACCATTCATTAGATCTCTCATTAATGACAAATATATTGATGTGATGTGTGGTGGATGATATTTAATTCCTCATAAAATTATTCATTATAGTGTCACCTTTCAAAAATGCGTAGCCGTGAAGAGTTAGAATGGTTGGTAGATTGAATTTATCACATTTGCATATAAATTCTAGACAATTAGAAACTACCTTCTTGCATTTCCCTAGAAGTCTATAAAACATCCAAAACATGTTTATAGGAAATTCAAGAGAGACATATAATATGTATAATATTTTATTTATGATTTATAATATAATTATAGTATACTATACGTATAATCCAGATAAGGTCAGTACAAATAGATTATATAATTTTAATAATCTAAGAATGACTTATCATTAATAATAAAAAAATCACAAACTCATTCCATTTCTAGTTTTAACCATAACCCTAACCCTAATTGTAACTCTAATGATATTCTAAACTTACAATCGTTAACCCAAATTTTAAAAATAACGATTGATGAAAACAACGCGATTGTAGAGGAACCTCAACTGTAAAAAAGAGAACGGGAATTGGCAGCACAACAGGCATTAATGGAAAATTATCATCGCAAGATAGATTCAAATACCGTAGTTGGAGACACACCCTCTACGACAAGTGAATATGAAGGGACACCATTAAGCACAAGCGAATATGGAGGGATACCATTTAGCACAAGTGAATATGGACAAACACCATCTACTGCAAGTGAATATGAAGGGACACCATGTACCGCAAGTGAATTATCTTCGACACCATCCAACACATCTCAAGTTGAGAGTACATAATCACTCGAAATTGACGAAGAAGGTATGCCATCATCCCCATGTGAACCTCAAGGCATTTCTTCTTCTCTACCCTTGATCGGAGGTACGCAATCTAGCCCACCTCAATTAAATATTAATGAAATTCCTAATGTTGAGATGCATGTACCTAGGAGAACACCACCTATAATTTTGCATAGAAATTAAAAGTATTTGATTAATATTGATGATGAGATTTTGCAACACATGGAAGGTAAGATTTCAAGACGCACTTGTAGAAGATATGATGATAATATTTGGTAATGATTCTTTTAAAGGCTAAATGAGACTACAAGATGTCAACTATTTGTTGAAATGATGTGGGATGTAAAGTAGAGGAACATCATGAAGACTCTTGGGTTGAGAATATCGAATGCATCGAGTGAAGACACTATTGTGAAGAATCTAATGGATGCTTATGAGAGTGTGGTTAAGACCTCATGCCCAAAGGATGGTAATGTCACCTGAAGTTTCATTACATCAACTTTCGTAAGATGTCAAACAAAGAGAGCTCGTCTAATAAAAAAGACTAGTGAAAAAATGGGAATTAGTAGAAAACCTTTATCAAGTGCCATTCAAAGGTGACAAAGAATTGAGGGCAATGATACAAATGAATTATGGAAATTCTTGGGGAGATTATCACGAAAAGATAAAGAAGTTGTCCAAGCCTTGAGAACGCTAATTGAAGATTATTGGAAGAATAACACAAGGCCATCTCTGAATCAAAGGGATGTGGTAAGAAGGAGAATCAGTAGTAGGAATCGTGGGCCACATCCAAAGCATTTTTTGGATATGACTCAAACCCAAAAAAATTCAGAAATTTGAATATTATTATCCTCAAATTAGTATTTCTCAAAGATTTTTTGAAATGCTTAAACCTTTTTACGTCAAGATAAATCACACATGCACTACTTGTTGTTGTAGACTACATATTGAGTTTTCTAAGCATTATGATGTTTATCATTCTATATGTTTAGATTTGCATACTAACGATGTTTTGTAGGATTGTGGCATAGAAACCCCACCAAAATCTTTAAGAGAGTTCTGATCAAAAAATTTATGTGAAATAGAGGATGGCCTGATATTCTATAGGACAACATGCTTAGATGGTTCATGCAAGCGTTGCGATGGCTTCTAGTGTATGCCAGTATGTCAACATATGGAAAGCACATATGAGGTGGGACAAAAACTAGTAGAGTTCGGGAAGTGTAAAAGAGTGGCATATGCTACAAAAGATGGGTCTCAAGTAAAAAGGTGTGATTTGGTTATTGATAAGATTCCAGTGTACCAATTTATGACCACATTTCATCATAGTATACTGTCTAAATATGCAATGCATACCCATAGAGCCTGATGGTTGGACATGCAGTTGAAGCTATGCAAGGAAACCTTTCTAGTTGGAAGCATAGTATTTGTGGTTGAATTCATAGAGAACTACACTCTAGAGCCACAACATGAGGTGCAGTCATAGTATTACAACTCCACACAAGTTTCGATATTTATGCACATAGCATTCATTCATGCATCTGATAGTATAGATGAGAAAAGGAAGGTATTGAGGGAGTACCACTTTTACATTAGTGATGATCGCACACATTCTCCAGAGTTAGTGCAAGGTTGCTTCCAAATGTTCTACAGTGGTTTGGCTCAGAGGGGCATAGAATACGATCAACATATAATATGGTTTGATAGCTGTGCAACACAGTTCAAAAACTCACGCATGTTCTATTGGTTGTGCAGGATGCATGTCATTATAGGTGTTCAACATATGTGGAACTATTGTGAGGCCAGACATGGAAAGGGGGAGCATGATGGTGTAGGAGCATTAGCACGAGAAGAGTTAAAGTATAAAGACAGTGCAAAGTTGGCAGATGCAAAATCAATCATCGAGTGGTGTAATGCTTTGATGGGTCCAAGTAATGAAGGTACGTCTTCAGTTTGTAGATTTTTTTGGTTGATGGATGATACTAACATTGCACCATATGAAGACTATTGTACACTAATAGGATTGAGTGAGGTACACTCTTTCCTTAGCTCAAATGTAGGTTCATGGAGTATCAATACACGAAATATGGCATGCTTTTGTTCTTCATGTACAATGCAAGACTGGAATGATTGTGAGTTAGGGGAGTGGGTTGACAAATGGGTCACAAGCTATCTTAGCCCAGTTCACACGTATCGCCCTCCGATGACATTAGAACTGACATAGATAGAATCATCGGTTGACTTTGATCACATATCAGATCTAGTTCAACAAGGTGATATATCTACTTTCTTAGTTGTTGAAATTCCATATTGTTAGATCTTACTTTGTACTATATTCGTAATGTTGACAAATTTCAAGGGATTTTTTGCACATATCAATGCAAGGCATGTTTATGCAGTTATTGCAGATGAAGACAATGAAGAGGGAAAATTCTATTACTTGTGCCATTGTGTTGAGACCAAAAATAACTTGGAGGCCCAAGTTATAGATGGAGCAAACATTGAATACCCTACAGGATTAGTTGTGGTTACTGGAACATGGCTTAGAAGGTACCCACATTCAAGTGTTAAACATTGGCTATTTCAAAACTTTGACATGCATCATAAGATTCTTCATTAATCGAACCTTGTCATGGCATCCAATGTTCATTTGACCAAATATGGGGGTAGAGTTTTGAACAAGATGTTATGGAAGGTCCTTGAGTCTGACCATGAGGCAATACTTGACACAATAAAGAGTAGACCAGACCTGAATGGTTCATTGGATTAATTTGTAAGTATATGCACATTGGTTCTTATTAATTTATACTTGTACGCACATTAATTTGTTTGATGCCAATGCTATCATCTTCTTTTACAATGATTGGTGTCCCCTTGCAAAAAATGCAGATATATGAGCCATCCAAGAGAATGTCAACCAGAAAAGTAATGTAACATCTGTAAGTGCCTTCCATCTATTTTTATTTCATTTCCATTTTTGATGCTCTTTCTTTTTCTCTTTTACTTTGCGTATTTGTAAGTAAACTACTAAGGGTCGATTGATCGTTCGTTGCAAAAAATGCTGATCTAAGAGCCATCAAAGAGAATCTCAGCAAAAAAAAGCAATGCAACATACTTATTTTGATGATTTTGACAAATCTCAATTTTGATTTCAACCCATTATAAGAGAGCATGTGAAGCTTAGCGAGGGAATCTCAAGTTACTCATTTGAAGTTAACCTCATAATGAGCACCTATGATGTAGACATTTAAAGAGAATCTTGAACATATGAGTGACATTGTAAACAATCTGAGAGAATGAAGTGCCAGAGGCATTGTAATAAGATTTATTTATATAATGAGATATACTCAAATATTGTAAGGTTGGAGTTCATGTTTGGTGTAGTAGCACCTTGTTCTGTAAATGCCTTGAGTAGGAAAATTTGCAAACTTTGAATTTTGAAATGTAAACAATGTGAAAAAGGTCATATAAAGGTCATGTAAACAATTTGTACACATTTTTATGCAACTTGTCTGACCAAGCAGATTGTTTAGCACATCAGAATAGGTATTTTTATGCTAGGCATGGTCCTCTTTCACACTGAAACACGTAGAATCACTCTGAGCTATGTTCCACGGATCGATCCCTTAAGGGTCCAAAGTGCAAAATGGCTACAAACTTCAACATGCTAGTACTCTGATACCATGACACTTAGAACCTTCTAGTCTGATATTATAGAAAGGTGTTTGACCCCTCTAGAAAAATCTCTCTCGGTTTTGGCTATCTTGGAGTAGTTTCCTCGTGGCGGCGGATTTTCACTTGATGGAAAAAGTGTCAAATTCAAGTAGTGCAAAGTTGTGAAGTGGTTCAACTTTTGCTTTGCAACTCATGTGACCAAACTAACTTCTCCAACGCATCCAAATAGGTATGTTTACGCTAGGCATGGTCTTTTTCACACATAAACACATGGAATCACTCTGAGCTACGTTCAACCGGATCGATCCCTTAAGGGTCCAAAGTGCAAAATGGTTGCAAACTTCAGAATGATATTACTCGAATAATGTGACACTTAGAAAATTCTCATCTAATCCTACTAAAAGGAATTGGGCCCCTCTACTAAAACCTCTCTCAGTTTTAGCTATCTTGGAGTGGTTTTCTCGTGGTGGCGGATCTTCACTTGATGGAAAAAGCATCAAATGCAAGAAGTGCAAAGTTGCAAAGGGGTGCAACTTCCATTTTGCTACTTGTGTGACCAACCAAACTATTCCAACATGTCTGAATAGGTATTTTTATGCTAGGAATGGTCCTCTTTTGCACCGAAACACGTGGAATCGCTCTGAGCTATGTTCCACTGGATCGATCCCTTAAGGGTCCAAAGTGCAAAAGGGCTACAAACTTCAGAATGCTAGTACTCAGATACTGTGACATTTAGAAACTTCATGTCTAATCCTAAAAATATGCATTGGGCCCCTTTAGAAAAACCTCTCTCATTTTTCGCTATCTTGGAGTGGTTTTCTCGTGGTGGTAGATTTTCAGTTGATGGAAAAAGTGTCAAATTCAAGCAATGCAAAGTTGCAAAGTGGTGTAACTTTCGCTCTGCAACTTGTGTGACCAAAATAACTGCTCCAATGTGTTTGAACAGGTATGTTTATGCTAGGCATGGTCTTTTTTCACACTGAAACATGTTGAATCACTCCGAGCTACGTTCCACGGGATCGATCCCTTAAGGGTCCAAAGTGCAAAATGGATGCAAACTTCAGCATGCTATTAATCGAATTCCCTGACACTTAGAAACTTCTCATCTGATCCTATAGAAAGGCATTGGACCCCTCTAGAAAAACCTCTCTAGGTTTTGGTTATTTTGGAGTGGTTTTCTCATGGTGGCGAATTTTCACTTGATGGAAAAAACATCAAATGCAAGCAGTGCAAAGTTGCAAAGTGGTGCAACTTTTTTTTTGCAGCTTGTGTGACCAAGTGGACTATTCCAACATGTCTGAATATGTATTTTTACGGTAGGTATGTTCTTTTTTGCACTGAAACACATGGAATCACTCTGGGCTATGTTCCACTGGATCGATCCCTTAAGGGTCCAAAGTGCAAAATGGCTGAAAACTTTAGCATGCTATTACTTGGATACCGTGACACTTGAAAACTTCTCATCTAATCCTACATAAAGGCATTGTACCCCTCTAGAAAATAATCTCTTGATTTTGGCTATCTTGGAGTGGTTTTCTCTTGGCAACGGATTCTCACTTGGTGAAAAAAGTGTCAAATTCAAGCTATGCAAAGATGCAAAGTGGTGTAACTTTTTCTTTGCAACTCGTGTGACCCACCAAAATGTTCTAGCATGTCCAAATAGGTATTTTTATGCTAGGAATGGTCTTTTTTTTCACCGAAACATGTGGAATCGCTCCGAGCTATGCTCCACTGGATCAATCCCTTAAGGGTCCAAAGTGCAAAATAGATGGAAACTTCAGCATGCTATTACTTGGATACCGTGACTCTTAGAAACTTATCGTATGATCTTACAAAAGGGAATTGGACCCATCTAGAAAAACCTCTCTTGGTTTTGGCTATCTTGGAGTGGTTTTATCGTGGTGGTGAATTTTAACTTGATGGAAAAAGTGTCAAATTGAAGCTATGAAAAGTTGCAAAGTGGTGCAACTTTCACTCTGCAACTCATGTGACCAAGTGGACTATTCCAACACATCTGAATAGGTATTCTTACACTAGGAATTGTCCTCTTTTGCACCGAAACACATGGAATCACTCTGAGTTATGCTCCACCGGATCGATCCCTTAAGGGTCCAAAGTTCAAAATGGTTGTAAACTTCAGCATGCTATTACTCAGATACCATGAGGTTTAGAAACATATCATCTATTCCTATAGGATTGTGTTGAGCCTATCTGCAAAAACCTCTGTTGGTTTTGGCTATCTTGGAGTGGTTTTCCAGTGGTGGCAGATTTTCACTTGATGGAAAAAGCATCAAATGCAAGCAGTGCAAAGTTGCAAAGTGGTGCAACTTTCATTTTGCAACTTGTGTGACCAAGCAGACTGTTTGAAAACATCCAAATAATTATGTTTACACTAGGCATGGTCCTCTTTTGCACTGAAACACATGGAATCACTCTAAGCTATGTTCCACCGGATCGATCCCTTAGGTTGGAGGAGTCTTAAGTTGCAAATTTCTAAGTTGCTTAAAGAAACAAATTTGAAATGATATTGAATGGCCCACTTAGCACTCATTTCATCTAAGTGATGCTCACAGAGGTGAGGCACTAGGCCTTCCTAGGAGATCACCCATTCAAGTATACTCCAGCTCAAGTGCTTAACCACAAATTTTTTTCCCCAAGGTTAAGCCCACTTAGCTTGCAACCCCATTTGCAAAACCTTTAGAAATTGTTGTGCATTATGAAACATTCATTATAAAGCCCCTTTAGTTCATCAATTTATAAGTAGGAGGTATTTTATACAATGTGTTAAATTTTTATATTGCTATCAGGATTTCATTGAGTAGTCATTTGTAGTATTAGATATAGCTCTAGCTTCTATATTATTGCACATGATTTTAGATAGTTTCAAAGATCTAGATAACATCAATAGTTCACATTACTTAAGAAGGATGAACATCTTAAAGAGATTTGTGGAAATCAGGACAAGTAACCTTCTTGTGGACTTCAGGTTGCAATATTTGATCTACAACATGTTCCACCATTTCTTTAGTAGGATCAAGAACACACATAATGAAGGTGTGTTTGTAGCCATGAAATATTATGGTTCGAACTATCCAAGAGAGTGATATTATATCTTGACCAACCATATCTATACCATGGTTTGTTTGGAAACAAGGATGGGTTCTCTCTTCATTGGCATATATATTATTCATCGATGTGTTCACACAAGTGTTACAAGACTAGGACTCGCCTTAAACTTGACAAGCCATTTTTTCACTTGGACTCAGGCTCGGAGCCCAGACTCGACAAAGAGAAAAACCTAAGAAATTCAAAGATTTGTAAGGATTTAAAACTTGTTTCATGCACCCTTTAATAAATAAACCTTAAAGACACAATAGAATAATCAAATTGAAATTACTATGATCCCATACACAGACATACATCAATTACATAAGTATAAGCACAAATTTTAGTTGAAGGAAATAACACATTTAGATATATAAATATTGTGATATTGCTATCAGGATTCAATTATGTAGTTTTACAAGTCAAACTCATTGACCCGTGATTCATTAGTAGTGGTTCACAAGAACCCATCTCTCATGATAATGAATGGTTCATAAGGAGGAAGATAAATCTTCATACATTTCTTCTATCTCAAATGAGATAAGTGCTTGGTTTCATGAAGGTCATGAGACAACCAATAATGGGGAGTAGATACATGAAGAACTGATGGAGAATGATAATGGCTTCAAACCTGCTATAAAGGAAAAAAAAAATTGTTTCAATGATGCAAGAGGTTTTTGGTTTCACTACCAAAATGAGCCTATGAAGAATGCATGTGAAACTCCTTTTGACCTTGAGGGTGTACTTACTCCATCTCAAGGATCATGCATTGAGGATGGCATAGATCAATGCTAGGGCTAACCAATTAATAATTATACATGTGAATAAGTCAAACATGTACATGTCAATAAGGGAAGTACAAGTACTAAAAATCACGTAAGCCTGGAAAAGTATACACACGAATACATAGTATACACAAATTAAAACAAAGTATATGCACAAATACAAGGTATATGCATGAAAACATGTAAGCCACAAAGTATACACTCGAATGCACATAAGTCACAAAGTATACATGTAAGTTGTAAGGTATACACTTGAATGCATGTAACTCATATCTATTGAACCATCAATTTAGAATGCAAATATGGACAGGCATCAATAAAAGATATTTGTATTAACCAAATAGCCATGTAGGCATACATCAAAATATGTTGATATAAGTATGAAATCTATGTACAAAATAGTCATATAGGCTTACGAGAATGCCATCTAGGCATACAATGTCAAATATGTCCAATAAAAAATATGTACAAAACTGCCATGCAGGCATACAACAAAGGACTTTGGAATCAAAAGTCATTGCTCTCCATGCACAATAAATAAAATCTTTCCCTTTCCTTTTTGCTCAGATGGCGATAGGTCTGCCACTCATTTTTGGTGTGCTTGTGGGGTGCTCCTACTACTCCTCCTAGGGTTTAGTTCATGGTGAATTTTTAATTGTTACAATAACAAGTAAACCATACAAATAGACAAAAACTACGTGAATCAATAATGGTTTGATTTTTCACAAACTAACATCTATAACAACAAATGTAAATTAAAATTTACTAATTTTCCTCATACCTCTTCTATTAGAGCTATCAAGGATTTTATAAAAGATTTGACACCAATATCCATTGCCCTCATCACATTGAGAGGTGTATCATCTCACAACAACTGAAAATAAAACAATAAATTATTCAATGTAATCAACGATGTGCATGTATAAACTACACAAATCTATTAAGTACTTGCTTCATTAGTTAAACTCTTTATTCTATTACCTATGTGAAAGTTTGAGTAAATCCACCACCACTGGGAAGTGTTCCATCAAAACCTCCAATATTAGTTTGTTCAACATCCAAAATTGCATATTAAATTACCATTCGTAAAACAATGCCATTAATATGCAATACACTTATAATTGTTTACTAGTTACATACCCTAGCGATAGGTGTATTGCAAAAATAGGTTGGTGGAGGGCCAGTGTATCCAGTCTCAACACTATGACCCTACAATTTTAATTAAATCATAAAACATTTTTAGTTAATCTTGCATTTCAAAATCAAAATTTAATAAATTAAATTTAATGAACACATGCACTAACTTTTACCTGACTATCAATGCCATATGCCTCATGCAGAATGCCAGCTGCCCTCTCCATCTCTATAGCTGTAGATGGATCCTGTATACCAGTATCCTAAGGGTCGGTGGGGTCGTGTGAACAAGTATCCCCGCAAGATTGACACACATGTGTTCGAAGGCCAACACTAGAAGACTCCCCTGGATGGCATGGTAGAATAGGGCTAGTATGATGGATGACACTCTAGGTCAAAGTGTTGATTGCCTACAATGTCTCTACATCAGATCTTTCCTTCACGATGGAAGGCATAACAACGTGCTCATGAGGTGGCCTAGCGAGAGCTCATCTACCTTGCCGTGTAGGATCTGAATGTGCACCAGGTCTATCCTAAGCTAACCCCCCACCTCTCCCCTCTAAATCCCTCATATCAAAATAATTTGGGATTTTTTTCAATATGACCTCACTGTATAGTCTCCTAAGGAAATATTGTAGGACCTCGCAATTGTTGCGCAGTGGGTAATCGAAGACCATGTACCACCTATCATAAAACCGGTCCTTCATTTGTTGGTGGTGGCACCAATGGATAGGAAACCTATTCGCATTGAGGGTAATATTTTGATTTGTGCATGGGTCGGTGAATAATGAGCACAAACCACCTTTTGTAATTTTTAAATCTTTCACATCCTTGTATGATAGTTTATTTGCATAATAGTCCCTAGCCGCCTACCTCCTATCTTCCCATCCAATTATTTGTTTGCTAATTGAATCTATGTTTGTTAACATATCTTTCAATGAATTTTCTAGGGTGATTCTTTCTGTGGTTGAACCATTTGGATAACTCAACCTATTGATCAAATCCTCAATTTATTTTTTGTTGTTCTCAATTTCACTCATTAAATTTTGTTGAGTGCTAGGAGGGGGTTGAGTGATTGGTGGAGGAGGTTGATGTTGTGGTTGATTTTGATCTTGAGGATTTGGTTGGTCTTCCTATTGAATATTTTGAGGGTTTGTAGGCTGATTTGCATCTCCTAAAAATTCAAACAAACAGATATCAAATTCAACCTAAAACTAACAAATTCAAGCTAAAACTAACGAATTCAAAACAAAAACCATAGAATCCTTACCTCTTACAGCTCCTCCTCATCATGGCACAATCATTGTGAATAAATGGGGATTCTTGGTGAAGAAATTCTTCTCCTAGAATGCGAGCCCGATATTTTGGGGTTTTTGGCTGCCGGTGCAACAAAAAATCTAGTTGAAATGCAAATGAGAGATTTCCATTTGTAGGGTGAATGGAGCCTAAGTAATGAAAGGTCATAAGAATGGATTTTTTGTAAAACTTTAAATTTCTTGTTCATCAGACATGATCTCCATTCATTACATGGCCCAAAAAGTGAATTTAGCATTTATTGTTTTTTTACAATATCAAAAGTTAAGAATCTATTCTACAAGCTCCACTCATGCTTTTGCTAAAGTAACAAACAATTTTTGGATTTTTAACATTTTTTCAAGGGAATAATTGTAAGAAACAAGATTCTTTAGGATATTGATACCTGATGGATCTCCTTCTATGGGCCAATGGAAATAATTTTAGAAGAATACCAATCCTTGATTGGATTAAAGTAAAAAAATTATCTTGCAATATAACCAGATATTAACCTCTTATATAGGTGAAATAATATAATTTAGTTACTTTATCTAGCACTCTTTCCATGCTAGAGGAAATAAACATTCTTGTGAAAAAATCCTAAGAAAACCCCATGTATATTTCACAATATATATAAAGATGCATAAAATGATATATGCTTGAACCTTGATAATTTATATCTACAAGATAAGTCATTCATAGGATGAGTGTTGTTTGAAAAGGGAATGATACATCCCAATACAACACAAGGATAGGGAAGGATACATCCCAAAAAAACACAAGGATAGGGAAGCATACAACCCATATATGATAAGGATGAGGATGAAGATGATTGGAACAAGGCTAGTAGCAAGGCTAAGACCAAGAGTGTGATTTGATTACGTGAATGGATGAGGATGGGGGAGATATGCAAGATGATGGAATGGAAAATGAAATCCAATCCTAATGCAATTTGCCATCCTTAGAGCACTGATTTTTGATATAGCATAAGACACCGGGCGTCAGGGTATGTAAACCAAGACGGATTAGTGTCCAATGCATAAGACAAACACAAAAAACAAGAAGGTTATCCCAACACCCCAAGGTCACGATGACTTTGGTCGGGCCAGGTATTGGAATAACCACAAGCACAAAACGATGCCCCAGCGTAACACAAGACCTTAGGGATCTTGGTCGGTATTACGTGGGACAACCAAGAAGACAAAAACAAAGAAATGAGCAAAATATACCCCTATGTTGACTAGTCAAAGCACAACATGATACAATGGATCAAGCTGACCATGACAAGTGATGATAGGGAGCTCAAATGATAAAAGAAATTCAAAAGCATCAAAAGATCACAATCAATTTCAAACATCCTTTGCCATAGGATCAAGATGATGGATGGGGTTTATGTGGTCTCTTAGGAAGGATACATCTTGTTGAGACCAATGTGGATAGTAAACTAAAAGATCGATATGACGTAGGATAACAAAAACCGATTGGATATTGTGATACAGATGACCGTTGTTTTATAAGCACCAGCTCGGATGGGGACATACTTAATGATACAACAAGATGAAACAACACAAGACTCAACCTAAAGACCTAGGGGCTCAAGGGTTGATAAAATATCAACCTTGCCTACATGAAAGCGCATAGGCAACGTAGTTCGACACAAGGCTAAAGACAAATGATGGAAGAGGACAAGATAGACAAAAGGCAGAACCCCAGGGGCGAATCAAATGATCGACCTTGCCTACATGAAACCGCAAGGGCAACGTAGTTCGACAAGAGAGCAATGACAAACAATGGATGATGAGATGACCAGGATAAATGGAAAAATGGATGGAGCTGATATGATGAGACAAGATAGACTTGCAAGATTGGATAGGATGATGGGTGATATGGTCAATATGTTGGATGTGGGTTATGCGAAGCTCAAGGATGGGATAGTGATCTAGATTATTAGAATATGAATTGGGAGGATGAGAGGATGTATAGATGAATGATGAAGATGTAGGAAATAGATAGGAGGGATGAATTATGATATGAATGGCATTGGGTTGCATGCGGGTAGCCAATAGCTAGATGCCAATGACAAGGGATAATAGAGGGAAATGGATGGATGGATAATAAGATGCTAGGATAGGTGGATAGATGAGATGAAGATTGAGAGGATATTGTAAAGATGTGAGAAATAGATAGGAATGATGATAGTGAGACAGCATGGCATTGGATTTCATGGGGGTAGCCGATAGCTAGATACCAATGACAAGGGATGGATAAAGATGGGGAGATAGAAAGATGCGAGAATAGGAAGATAAGGATTGGGAGATGGTAGAGATTATTGTATGGATAAATGGATGGGGGGGGGGAAATATGGGTAGGATGGGGAGGATTCCCTAAGGAATGGATGTACGATGTCTCAAAGACTAAGACACAAAGAAGGAGATTCCCCCACTCTAGATGTGTCATGTGTGATGAGGCAAGAGGGAAGGAAGATAGAAGGATGGGGAAATAAAGTAGCGGATGGATATGGCTTGTAGTAGGATGGGAGTATAGGAAGATAAGGATTTGGTAGATGGAATGGATGACTAGATGGATAAATGGATGGGGAGGTAAGGATGGGCAGGATGGAGAGATGGAAAGAATTACCTAGAGTAATGGATGGACGATGTCTCAAGGACTCAATCATAAATAAGGAGATGCCCCCACTCTATATGTGTCATGCATGATGAGGAAAGAGGGATAGAAGGATGGGTGGATAATAGAGTGAGATGGGTAATGGAAGATAGATAGATTTGGACAGGATGAATGGACAAGGGAAGATAGAGATATGTGTATAATGAATATGATAGTGAACGAATGAGGGGAATATATGCCAAGAGATTTCCAAAGCATGGATATAGGTTTTTCCCCTATCTTTATCAAAATCACAAGGAAGATGGATGGATTGGAATAAATGGGATAGAGGGATAGGATGTGGAAGATAGGTAGATGTAGGAGATGGAGGAAAGGAATGCGTAAGTGGATGCTGCCCCCAATCATGGAAGGAGACTAGATCGAGGATTTACACATGATGCCTATTTGACAAGTTTTCATAATGGTACTAATCCAAGGTGCTTGTTTGCCAAGTTTTCACCATTGGACAAATTATTTTCTCCTTACTTCTTTTTTTTTCATTTTTTTTTTTTTTCCTTCTTTTTTTTCTGATTTTTTTTTGGCTGATTTTTTGAACTAGGATGTGGATGAAGATGAATAAAGATAGGGATATGGATATGTGGATTTTAGAGGATAGTTGATAAGAATAGGGATGGAGGACTCACACACCAAGTTCCATATGAGGTAATAAGAGCCCATATTTGAAGTGACTATTCGGATGTTGGTACAACCTTATTAGACTGGATGGTTTATGCAAGAGGATGGATTAAAGGAATTTGATGGGGGAGATAGAGAGGATAGTGGATGGGATGCTGGAAAGTGTATGGATGGAATGATGGAGTGGATGTGTGATGGGGGAAGGTGTGTAGGACCAACATCCGCACATGTGATGGTGGATGCAAAAAGATAGGTGGATGAATGGACAGAGAGTGTGATGATGATGGAGGCATTGGGATAGTGAATTTTGGGATGTAGGGACCCAAAATAGATTTAGGAGATGGAGGAGGTGAATGATTTTGTGGAGAAATAACAACTTTGGATGTTGTTATGGACTTTTCAATTGAAGGTATCACACCTTTTTTCTTTGGGATCCACATGGTTTTTATTTTTCCTTCAGTGGGCCTTTGTGGCCTTTTGGATTGATTTGGATTTTGGACTTGATTTTTATTTTCTTCAACATGTCTTTTGAAGGGGACATGAGGAACTTTAGATTCATGTGGATGTTTGGATTTATACATTTTATCTTTGGCATCCAAAGTGCTTTTAGTAGCAATGGGATGGGTATGAGGAGATGGATGATGTGGAGCGTTGGAGGTAGGGTTATAGGGATTACGTGTAGATGGAGAATGTGTAGTTATGTTCCTTTGTTGATCCTGCTTAGGAGTTATGAAGGTAGGTTTTTTATGTTGTGTACAAGGGAGAGGAGGTGGATGAATGAAAGGATGAATAGGATAAGATGGAGGAGGTGATTTTGGGATATAAGGACCCATAATAGATTGTGTATATGGAGGATGTGTGGGTTTTGATGGAGGGATATAAGAACCCATAGTAGATGGAGGATGAGCAATGATGGATGGAGGGACATAAGGACCCAAAATGGATTGAGAGGATGAGGGAGGAAGATGGATGGTTATTTTTAGGTTATATGATGGAGGAGGGGGGATGGTGGCATATTACTTGGTAGAGCGATGGAAAGTACCTCTTGTGCCTTTAGAAGAGGATTGTTTAGGATGTCTGGAGGTTGTACCAACATCTTTAGAGTGCGGGTTTTGGGAGATATATCCAAGACAATGTGTTCCTGGATGTTCTCTGACTTGAATGGGCTCTAACATTCCTCGCTCATGAAGGCCTAAACCTTTTCCTTGATAATTCATGTTCTCAAGCATATGATCTATGGTAGGATGCTTATTCTTTTGGAAACATGATGCGAATGTGTTAGCAGGTGGAGGAGGAAAGGTGATGCATAGATGTTGTTTTTCTTCTGTAAGAAGACCACCATGGACACATGTAATACTACCAAGGTGATACAAAACTAGCATTGGGATTGTAAGACTAGATGGCGATGAAGGATCATGTGATGGAGATGAGGGGATAGCAACAACAAGAGGAATGAGTGATAAGGGATCATGAGAGGAATTGGGGAGTACAATGGGATCTAGATGTATGGTAGTGGATGATAAGGGCTCATGAGATGGAGTGATTGGATCTTGAAGGCAAATGGGATCATGGGATGGAGTGGAGGAGATAGTGTGATCTTGAGATGGGGTGGATGGGAGGATAGGATCATGACTTGGTTGAGGATATGGATCATGAGATGAAATGGATGGAAGACTCTGTTCTTGAGATGGAGTAGATGCGATGGAGTGATCTTGATTTGGAGGAGGGGATATGCTTGTATCTTGCCATGACTCGTCTTGTGTGGGATGTATGATGATGGAAGAGTGTTGGAGGGACTCCTCAATTGGAGGAGATATGAGGATGGAGGATTCATGATGGTCATGGGATTGAAGTTTGTGAATATTAGGAGTGGGAGGAGGGGATTGAATGTATTCAATGGATTGGGTGGATCTAGGAGTAGAAGATGGGGATTTAATGGATTCGATGGGTTTGATTGACTCAACCGTTTGGACAATGTTAGGTATGTTGATGGGTGGGATAGGTCTAGGATGGATGAGGGCCTCATCCCTAGTGACAATACATGATAGAGTGGGAGGGCATGATGTATCTTTTGTCATGAGTCCTTGGGCGACATTTGGAAGAGATGTAGGATTAGGTAGAGTGATGGGAATGGATGGAGGATCAAGGATGGATGGAGGATTAGGATTAGGGATTTGTGGGTTAGGATTAGACATGGGGATGTGATTGGATGGAGTACTAGGAGGAGATGGAGCATTAGGATTAGATGTGTGGATGGGATTGGATGGAGGACTAAGAGGAGATGGAGGATTAGGATTGGATGTGGGGATGGGATTGGATGGAGGATTATGATTAGAGGAGTGGATGGGATTGGATGTAGGAATAGGAGGAGATGGAGGATTATGATTAGAGGAGTGGATGGGATTTGATGTAGGACTAGGAGGAGATGGAGGATTATGATTAGAGGAGTGGATGGGATTGGATGTAGGACTAGGAGGAGATGGAGGATTAGGATTAGATGTGGGTATGGGATTGGATGTAGGATTAGGATTAAGAATTGAAGAATTAGATGTAGAACTAGGAGGAGATGGAGGATTATGATTAGGTGAGTGGATGGGACAAGATGGGGAACTAGGAGTGGTTGGAGGAGATGGGGGATTATGATTAGGTGAGTGGATAGGACTAGATGGGGAACTAGGAGTGGTTGGAGGAGATGGAGGATTATGATTAGAGGAGTGGATGGCATTGGATGTAGGACTAGGAGGAGATGGAGGATTAATATTAGATGAAGGATTAAGATATAATGTAGTGAAAGGGGGAGTGATGTAGGAAGATGTGGATGTTGGATTAGATTGGGAAGATTGGGATGGTGAATGATAGTAGGAATATGTAGATGAAGGATTAGAATGGGGAGATGTGGAATTAATGTAAGGATATTGGGATGGGGGATTGTGATAGGAAGGTGTGGATGTTGGATTAGAACAAGAAGATTGAGGTGGTGAACCACCATAGGAAGAAATGTATGATGGGTTGGCATAGGAGGATATGGATGGTAGATAAGGATGAGGGGATTGAGATGGTGGATTAGGATAGGAGGAATATTGGGATGGGGGATTGTGATAGGAATGTGTGAATGTTGGATTAGGATGAGAAGATTGGGATGTGGGATTAAGGTAGAGGTATTGGGATTGTTGATGATGATGAGGATAAGAGGGAGTGGATGTTGAATAGGATAGAGGTTGAAAGAGAGGACATGATGAATATGTCAATGGTGAGGATGTTGGATATCCCTTGTCAAGGGTAGCATAAGAACCGTTATTAGATGTGGATGAAGGCATGGTGGGATAGTTTGAAGAAGTAGTGGTATTTTGGGAGACAATTGGAGAGAGCTCACTAGCAATGATAGCGTCAAGAGGATCTATATAACAATCTTCATGATCAACAAGATTTTGGTTATCGTCATCAACGGAGTTAGGATTCCCCTTGACTACTATTATTGCTCGTGTGAGAGGGGGATAAATTTTCATGATGGATATAGATTAGAAGGAAAGAATAGATGATGGATAGGGAACTAGGATGGATTGAAAGCTCATATGGGGGTTGGATGAAAGCTTAGATTGGGATTGGATGAAAGCTTAGATTAGGATTGGATGAAAGCTCAGATTAGGATTATGGGATTAACGATCAGATTAGAACTGAATTGGGGCTTAGATTGGGATTGGATTGAAGGATATGATAGGATTGATTTGAAACCATGATCATGGGTTTTAACTAGAGGATGTAAAGTGTTGAGAATCAAATTTTTGCGAAATTTGGCAGTTTTCAAAAATTGTCAAATTTTGCTATTTTAGGAAACTTCATAGGAATACGTTTGAGAGTCCAAGTTTTTTCCAATAAATACCCAATACTAAGATTGGATGACTTGCCAACTAAGATCACAAATCTGAGACAGTGATTTAGAGTTATTAATGAAAGTGTTTTTTCAAAAATTGGAAAAAACACTAAATTGTGATTTTGAGGGTCAAGATGAAACTTTGGGGGTTCGAAAATGTGCTAAAAAGGGGTCCAATACTATCTTAGATAGGTTGGGAATCCACATGCCAGCTGATAACGTAATCACCCATTTCAGCTAAAACCCACATCTAAGTCAAAAGTTATGGCCTCCAGAAGTTTTTGCATAAAAGTCAAAACCTTCAAAATTGATAATTGGAATGTATCAATTTGATGATTTGGATGAGGATTGGTTTTATTGGATCAATTGAGTGTTTAGGATGATCAAATGGTCAAATGGAGGCTTTGGGGGTGGTTAAACGGAGGTTTGGAATGGTCAAATGGATGAAACTATCTGTTCAACGGGGCGTATCTGCACTTCTACAAAAATAAAATGCTGAAATAGGGGGGCAAGTTCGCCCCTCTGCAGAAGATGCTAAAATAGGGGGGCAAGTTCGCCCCTCTACAGAAAATGTTGAAACAGAGGGGCAAGTTTGCCCCTCTGCAGAAAATACTTAAACAGGGGTGGTAAGTTCACCCATCTGCAAAAAATACTGAAACAGGGGGGCAAGTTCACCCCTCTGCGGAAATACTGAAATAGGGGGGCAGGTTCAGCCCTCTGCAGTGGAAAATGCTAAAACAATTGGGCAAGTTCGCCCCTCTGCAGTGGAAAATGCAACTTAGTTTGGATGAGGGATTTTGGCAAGGACTTAAAATGACTTAATGACAGATTGATTTATCAAAATTTATTGGTTCTTCATAGAAAGACACTTTGAACAAGCACAATCCTATGATTAGTGTTAAGGGGTATGGCCAGCAAAGGTCTTACTCTAGGATGAACAAATTTTCTAAGGAGTCCTCTATATACGCTCAGTATTTGAGGCACAAACCGTAAAAACTAGTTCATCACAAGCATGAGTCGGGAACCCTAGCGAGATACTGAAAGGCTCAGACCAACTCTTCACATCTATCTAGGTATCACCCTAGCTTCAACGCTTCACCAATTATAATGCAACTAGATTGGGGTACAACTTTGGGTCTCCCCCCTTTATATACCCCGCCGGTATGCGTGGTTGGGATCATCCCTTGGAGTGATGAAAGCCCCAAGTAGGTACATCTAAGAAGAAAACACTAACTGTTTCCAACTACCCCCTTCGGATCCACACAAAAGTGCAAAGGGAGAGGTGAAAATGAATTAATGCTCCCTTAGGGTAACACAAAATAAAACAAACACAGCAAGTAGCCAATATTACTTTCCCCTATTTATGCTAAGTAAATAGATAAAACAGTAAGGAAAGATTTTCAAAGAATAAAAAAAAGGCCCTGCAAGCAAATGTTATTTGTTTATCTTTTGCCCTTTGTGATTTGTAGCAAAATAAGCAAGATATCAGCAAGAAATTTGAATTCACTCACCAACAAACATGATTAGAGGATTAGAGCATAAAACAACAAAATAAAAACACAAAAACAAAGCTAAAATGCAACTTTTTTACCTTATCGAATGTGTTGTTAAGGGAAAATCCACTGCTCTGCAGTGAAAAATGTTGAACCGGGTGGGCAAATCTACCCCTCTATGGAAAACAGTTAGAAAACACTGAACTGGGAGGGTGTGTCCGCACTTCCTTGTAGAAAAATAGTCAAAAACAGTGAACAGCAAGGGCGTGTCCACACTTCTATAGAAAAGTAGTCAAAAATAGTGAAGAGCAAGGGCGTGTCCACACTTCTATAGAAAAATAGTCAAAAACAATGAATAGCAAGGGCATTTCTACACTTCTGCAGAAAAATAGTAAAAAATAGTGAACAGCAAGGGCGTGTCTGCACTTTTGCAAAAAAATAGTCAAAAATAGTGAACAGCAAGGGCATGTACGCACTTCTGTAGAAAACCAGTGAACAACAAGGGCGTGTCCGCACTTCTGCAGAAAAATAATTAAAAATAGTGAACAGCAAGGGCGTGTCCGCACTTCTGTAGAAAAATAGTCAAAAATAGTGAACAGTAGGGGTGTGTCCGCACTTCTGGAGAAAAATAGTCAAAAACAATGAACAACAAGGGTGTGTCTGTACTTCTATAGAAAAACTATCAAAAACAGTGAACAATAAGGGTGTGTCCGCACTTTTGTGGACAAATAGTTAAAAAGAGTTAAAAATAGTGAACAACAAGGGCGTGTCTGCACTTTTGTAGAAAAACTGTTAAAAATAGTGAACAACAAGGGTGTTCGCACTTCTGCAGAAAAACAGTCAAAAATAGTGAACAGCAAGGGCGTGTCCGCACTTCTGCAGAAAAATAGTTAAAAATAGTGAATAGCAAGGCCGTGTCCACCCCTCTATGACCTAAACCTGCAAATAAGGTAAACAACAAAAAACGTAAAAGAAAGAGACCCCTTTGTGGGTCCCACCGGGCATGGCATAAATGTGATCCTAATAAAATCCTACTCCTAATGTGAGATGCTAGATAAAAACTAATAGTGCAATGAGAAGAAGTAACAAGATAAAAGGGCACCTCAACGATTAGCCTAAGGAAATGGATAATATGAAAGCAAGATAAAACAAATGGAATGTTTCTTATACCTTCATGTTGTTGCTTCCTTGGTTGGCCCTTGATTTTTTAAGTCTTGTGTGCTCCTTGGATGGGAATGAAGTTGAATGGATGCAAGATGAATTGATGCAATATGGATTGATGATGTAAGTGTTATGATGGATGAGAGCTTGAATGGCAATTTTGCAAGAGTTTTTTGCAAAAGACTTGATTCTCTTCAAATTGAGGGAAATGAGAGGGTATTTATAGGCTAATTGGAATTCTCTAGAGAATTCAACGGTTGGGATTGATCTAGAAAGATCAAGATGAAGGGCTATGGTGAGTTGAGGACTCACAAGCCCTCACATCTTGACATGTTGAAGTTGAGATGTCTTAGGGTGGAGTGATGTGGAAATCAGGTGGATCTTGGGGGATGAGAAGATTCCTTGGAGGAATAAAAGTGAATTAAAAATTCAGAATGATTGGAAGAATCTAGTAGATAAGAGAGGGTCTCCAAAAAGTTGGAGATTTGTCACATGTGGGTGATGTGACAAGTCCAAGGTTCTAGAAGCCTTGGGCACATGTAAAATGACATGTCACATTTGCATGGGGGATGAGGAAGACCTTGGAAAGACAAAAGTGAATTAAAAATTCACATGGGGAAGAGAGGAACCTTGGTTAAATAAATGTGAATTAAAAATTCACATGGGGAAGGGAGTCCAGGCTAAAAATAGTAAGTGGGAAGGTTGACCAGAAAAGGTAAGCTAAATATGGCTAATGATTCTAATTAAGGTTGTGCAAACACATGATTAGGATAATTAATGAGAGATTAGGGACAAGTGGGAGATTATGGAGGATGTGACACTTAATCTTGATTAAGTGGTGCACATCCTAATCACAGATTAATTAATTTAATTTGGATTAAAAGAGGGTTATGGAGAATGTGACAAGGAGAGAGAAAAAGGGGAATTAAAAATTGATTTTAATCCAAATAGGTTAAATGACCAAATTAAATAATTTTTCATGTTTATTTAATTTAGAGAAGGAAAGGGGGTAAGGTAAATTATTTAATTTATTTAATTACATAATTTAGGAACCTTAGGCAGAAAATGAAATAAGGATTAAATAAATTCTTTAATCACTATTAATGAAATAGATGAATAGAGTAGATGATTTTGATCATATGGAAGTGATCAAATTTGAATGTCTACAATTATAATATGTGTATCTTATGGTATCTATCACCTTCATGCTACTATAAATAACCAACTAGATCCTAAGATATGATAGTTTGCTCCTAACATCTATTACATACATAGTACTAGTGAAAAATAGATTAAACACACTTATATTGTAAGGCCTCAACTTTTGTGAAACCAATAAGACCCCTAGTTTCTAAAGGTGCAAAATAGCACTATGAAATACAAAACATGAAGATGAGTGTGATAAAGGAAATATATTACTGCAAGGGAATGACAAAGACGATGTTACACAATAACCTTCTCACCAGCTTACTCGAAGATCTCTCCATCTACACACATAAAAGAGGGAAAATTTTGGAAGGATATTTAGGGGGCTACCTCAGTCAAACCCCCGTTTTGGTGTTTCCACCTCCATGGAAAACCAAGTTTTCAATGATGTAGAAATAATGTGATAAAGAAGGAAATACAAGAAAAGTACACAAAACACCACAAAACAATAAAGTGCTAACTCAACCAAGTAATAGAGAAGATGAGTGAGGAGCTTACCACCTCCGTCCAAAGGGCTCAAGTCTAGTGCAGGAGAGATATGAGAGGAACTCAAGCCTTTTCTAGAGTGGAGTCATCCTACGCTTGCTCTATTGAAGTGATGGAGTAAATATATTGCTGCTATGGAATGAAAAATACTGTTGCAATACTTGGAGTGAATGCCAAGAGCTTGTGAATGAGTGTAGAGATCAACCAGCCTTTCAATGAAGGAATACGAGGTGAATATAAAGAAGAGAAATGAAGAAATGACCATATTCGGGTCATCCAATAGAAGGGAGGTATTACAATTTGACTTCTAATAGGAAATCTAAGATGTCTGCATAGTCCAGCTATAGGAATCTGCCAAGGTCATAAGCATGTTGCACAAACTTTTTATAATAATTTTTTTTTCTTTCAATTTTTTTGTGTGTGTATTTATAACTTGAAACTTTAGTGCATGCACACATTTTTTTCCAATTTTGATATTAAATATATATTCTTAAATAAATATTAAAATGTGTGTATCAAAAAATAGTTTTTTCCATTCGATGTCAACTTTCATATTAAATATTTATGTAAAATGGAAAAAATATACCATCTTGATATATATTCCTTCATCTAGTGCATCATATTTTTTTCAAATTTTTAATAAGTTTTAGCATTTTTCCTTGGTGCATGGTAATCAACCTAATATTTTGTGTTGATAACCTATTTTTAGTAGAAATAAAAAATAAAAAATAAAAATTTATTAAACTATTAAAATAAATATATTTTTGAAAACTACACTTATGGATCTACAAAAGGGTATTTTAATATTTTTAAAAAAAAATTATTTACATGTGAACTTAGGAGTTAATGAAAATTCATGTTTTCCAAGTGCTTTTATTTTTTTGGTAAATTGGCATCCAAGTGATCCTCCATATATTTTTAGCCAACAATTTTAGCTAAAAATGTTTTAGAAATATCTAACTTAGCTAAAATGAATCTTACTAGATCATATGTTTGACAAAAATTGAATTTTATTTAGAAATACATAAATTCAATTATGCTGATAAGTTGGCCAAAAGTGTGACACAACTTTGTACTTTTACCCAAAAGGTGGCTTGTTTGGCTGCCATATCCTTTCTTCAATGTTTATGCACATGCACAAGATAGTTTTGTTGGTTCCAGGAACTAGATGTCACTTCCTGATAAGGGAGAAGAGGCTCCTATTCTACCATATGCATGTCCTCCACAATGATTGTCGATGGAAGGAAAGCCTCTTGGACAGACGCAAGAGTAGAAAGCATAGGAGAAAAATGAAAGCAATTGGAGAAGCACACACAAGTTCTTGAGCAATGGGCCTTTTCCCATTCATTGCTTGCATTGTAGGAGTATTAGGAGGCTGCAAAGATTGAGACATAGGGGAAATAAGACATGAGGGCCCTTCCCCTTACAATAAATGATGGGCCTAGGCATTGTGGGCAAGACAAAATTTTGAACAATTGATGCTTGGATTTTTGCCAAGAGGCACCCTTGAGTTCCCTAGGCAAGGCATACAAGTAGGGGTCAAGGGCGTCACAATAGGGCAAGAGGAAAAATTAGATGAAGTAGTAGAAGAAGTTGAATGATCTTGGGCATGAGCAAGCTTCCTCTTCCCCTTTTGTTTAGAGGAGGTGGAAGCTTGCTTCTACACAATCATGTAACCTTTGGCAGAGATAATGTAGGGGATGTAGAGTACGTTAATTTCAGTACTGTGCCTTAAGTCTTATACTTGACATAGGTGTGATACATCAAGTCCATCCTTGGAGTAAGTAGACTGACTGGGGTGGGCCAAAAGTGATCTAGTGAGTAGCCCCCACACAAAATCAATGGTCTTTATCTGGTGTCATGCATAACATGCATAGATTCCTCATGAGAAAACTTAAGACATTTATGAATAACGAAAGTGATATCATCCATAGAAACCAACCATGGAATTCCTAGTTTCACCTTGAATAAATATAACTTTGGAATGATATCAAAAGTGGTGTCTATGGCCCTAAGCCCTACCAAGACCAAAAGGGTGATAGAACTAAGAGGAAGGACTGAGAGTCCATCGTGTGTATGTATGGTGGTCTTCAACTTCTTGTGTTCCTCCCTATGCAAAATTTTTATCAGTATAATCTCCTCCATTATAACATTCACATGACTCATGGGGTCAACAAAGACACCAATTATGATGTTCCTGTTGATGCGAACATGAATGTAGAAGGGGCAAGGCTCATTTTTCATAGGTAGATGCTATGATGTAAAAGATGTCTGGTGAAACCTGGTAGACTCCAATGGTTCAGACATCTAACAAGGCATTCTAGCTATGTAGCTAGGGGTTGTAGATCGGGATGCAAGGCTACATTCCCTACAATGCATGAACCTACAACACGTATTAGTAAGGGACGAGAGAAGGTCCTTTGATACCAAGGGACAAAATCAAAATAGTTCAAATTAGGTTCACCAAAATTTAGAGAAGGGGGACTAGATGCTTGAGGACCTTAGGTCATAGGAGATTCCTAAAAAATAGACTGCCCTAAACTACCTCAAGTTTTTCTAGGTGAATTGAAAAGGTTAAGACGTTGAGGTAAAAAAGGAAGAATAATCTAGGTTCTACTATCCTTCTACAAAACCAGATATTTAAGTGGCTTAGAAGAGTTTATTTTTAGGGTTCAATACACTATCAAAATAGCTCATTGTCTAAGGATGATAGAGTACACTATGGACTCTAACATCACATGTTGGAATGTAATATGTGTTTTGGCATTTGTACAAACATAAAATCTTAGGAACATATTAAAACACTAGAAAATCAACTAAATTCCTACCTAGTGATCTTTTATAGTACAAAAAAATATTTGAAAAGTTACAAAATTGAAGTACAACAATAAGATATTACCTCTAAGCTAAGCTATAATTAAAGAAGAGAAGGTGAGAAAAGTGGACCTTTTTACTCGAGAGTCGAATCTTCAAAGAGCTCCATGTGAGAATACCTACACACACAAGACCAAGGAATATGTTGGGATTGTTTTTAGAGGACTTCCTCAGTTAGACCCCCACTTTGGTGTTTCCACCTCCACACACATCTATATGTAGCAATAGTATATGGAAAATAATGTAGAAATAGACAAAATAATGCTAAGAGTAATCACCAAAAAAAAGTATGCTATGTAAATACACAAAGTGATGCAAAGAGAAATAGTGAAGAACAATACAACCTCCACAACCATGAGCACTCAAGGTAAGTATGAGGAGAGATCTTGAAATCCCTCCAATAACAACATTGTTTCAATAAACGAAGTGTAGGAGCTAAAAAACCAACAACTTGCAACCAAAAAAAGTGTTGTTGAAGCTTGAAAGTACAAGAATGAAGTAGAATTCTCAAGATTCCAAGAAGGAATGGAATAATGGAGAGATAGACCATTTGAATGGAAAAAAGGAGGCAAGAGACTCATTTCTTGTTGGTCAAGGGAGGAAGAGACATTACACTTCATTGCCAATGGAGAAATGTAATGCCTGTGTGGATTCCATAGGGAACAACACTATTAGGATGGAATCATAGTGCATGTACATCCATGTGGCGTGTGTACATCCCCAATAATATTCCTCCATCGACACCAAAATGAGCCACCAAATGGATGGAAAAATGTGGCAGATGTGGATCTCAATAATCCATTATTTTTCTAAGGTAGGGGTGATGTAAATGGGGAATTTTCCTAGGGGTGTAAATTTTCTCTATTAAACCATTATATTATAGATTTTTGTTTCCAATTTTTTTCCTCCTTCGTAACCTGGAACCATTCCTCTTTGAGCTCCCTTTATCTCCTTGAAATTTAATAATCAATAACTCTAGAATCCATCATAGCTTTAATATCTCTTAGATTAGTAAGCATGGAGCACTTAGTGTGGAAGATATTTACAAAGAAATTTTTGTTACAACTTCACATGATATATAATCCTTTTAATCTTTTGAGCCTATCAAGACATAGGTGCTCCTTGTATGGGAGATTACACCAATGTTGAATGAGATCCTTAAAATTGAAATGTAGGTTATACATAATCTTATATCTAACTAGGAAGGGGTCATTGTGTCTCTACTTATCCCAACCCAAAACAAGAGCAGTATGGTATAAAGTGGATCTAGGAAGGGGTGAGAGATGTAGTTTTTCCTAATAGGTTGCAATCTACTCTTGTTAAATCATGATTTATACTTATTCTATTATTTATGTGACATATTTGGTGTG
This sequence comes from Sequoiadendron giganteum, assembly GCA_007115665.2. Lineage (NCBI taxonomy): Eukaryota > Viridiplantae > Streptophyta > Pinopsida > Cupressales > Cupressaceae > Sequoiadendron > Sequoiadendron giganteum. The sequence goes on from CM021104.1 coordinate 153,640,873, forward strand.
AATGTCTAGATGGTTATATGGATTTAAAATTTATAGAGATGCTTTTGCATGTTTTACATGTTAAATAAAATATTTGATATCTAGATCTATGTTGAGACTATAATTAGGGTGTTCTATATAAAGACAATTATAGGTTTGCATGCTATCTTTTAGGATTCCTATTGATCTATGGTTAATCATATATGGTTTAGTTTGGAAAATCAGATCTAGTATTGCCTCTGGTGTTTGATTCTTGGATATCCATATTTTATACTTGATTATCTCTATTTTATATGATATTAATGTGGCCTGGTTGAATCTATTTTTTCAATTATTTTAGATTGGAGCAATAATTATGTCTTTCTCCTTTGATATTTTTTATTTGTGTAGAAATTATAAAAAAATTCTAAAGTGGATTCTAGTTGTTATGCCTTCTTTTTTGTGACCATTATTACATTACTATGCCTATTGTAGTGAGATATGTTTAATGGGAGTACTTAATATAGTTTTTCATTTGAATGTTTATTAGTATTTTATGGTGCATGAGAAGCTTTGTGCACTTTCAACAGAGTGTTGGTAATGATATTAGTCATGATGTTATGTATAACTTAGTATTAATTTTAGTGGGAGCTTAATATAGTTAGATAGTGTGTTATATATCCTTTGTTTCAAAATTTTGGTTCTAAGTTGTAATTAAAATGTGTAGTGAGCCATGGATAATATTTGATTAGAATATGGATGGTATTTTTCCATGGTTTTTAGTGTTATTAGGAGCTCCTAGATTCGAAACTAAGATTGTAGTAAGAGATTAACAACATCTTTGGTTCTATTCACAAAGGATGTGTGCAGATTGTATCTTCTTGGGTTAGATGTGTGGTTGAAATTTTCCTTTCAAAGCTCATGGTGTTGATTTATTTGATTGTGTTAAGGCCATAGAGGATCTCTAGCTAGGATATGGTTATCAAAATGCTTGGAGATCCTAGTTACTCAGTTCAATTAGATCTTTGAAAGTGATTTCAATTCATAATTTGATGATGGATGATTATTTTAATGTGATCTCCTAGGAGGGGATCTTAGATAATTATATCATGATATGCTCCTAATTCTATAGTTAGTATTTTCACAATGGTCTTGTTTAGTTCTCTTTAGCTTTTATTACTATGATTTTCTTGGAGCTTCATGATTTTATAGGGTTGTATTTGAAGTTGGCATGAATTGATCGATAGATGCTTATGGAGACTGGAGAGACTTGGGTGAGAGTGAAAAATATCTTTTTTAGGTGATTATATATTGAGATGTTACTGTTTGATGAAAATTTTAGTAGAAATGTCGAGGCTTTCCTATTCCTAGTTTTGAATGTGAATCTATTATGGACCTGAAGAGAAGATTGTCATTGTTTGATGTTTTGCATATGACAATATCATATCCCACTCTTAGTGTAATCGGGAGGTGAATGATATGAGAGGTATTTCCCACTTGAATAGCATACGTATTCTCTATTTTGTATCATTTCTTCTCATATACATTAGTCTTGAATATAAATTTTTTGAAGTCTTGTTAAGAAGAAGATGTGTGGTTTACAATTTATTAAATTGGTCTCTTGTTTTGGCCTAGAGCTATGGATTTAGTTCTAAGGAATTATCTAGAGAGGTGCATGAAATGGTTGGTTGGTTTGATCTACCTTCAATATTAGAGGTTTACATCTAATTCTGTCATGTTTTTATTTCATTTTAATGTTAGAAGTTGATATCCTGTTAATCTAGCAATGGTGAAGCATATATTAAATCTCAAAAATTGGTAAATGTTAGCATGGAACAAGGATATGGATTAATTTTTACAGTCTCCCTTTGGTCATGGTATTATTCTTAGTTGTTTTGTTTAACACTATTGAGTGTAAAGAACTTGGGTAAGCTATTGAGACTAATAGTGAGAGAGTTATTGTAGAATATTTTTTTATAGAATTTTCATATCATATGTTTCCTTATTACTATGTAATAGATGAATTATCGACATCCTCCTTGTGTAGTATTCTAAGAAGACTTGGTATGCCTTGATCTATTTTTATATTTGACATTATTCATGTAATGTGAGTTTATGCATATACATATTTCTATCCTCTATTGTATCTTGGTATGTTTGTTATAGATGTGATGATGATTTTGCATGTTTCATTGGATTTGGATCTTTGAGTTAGTTAGGTTATGGATTAGATACCCATTTTTTTGTAGTGAGATGATTAGATATGGACTATATATATCCATGAGGTTTTTTTATTGTTAATGTAAACATATTAGTTGGCCTTATCTATGGTCATTTTTTTGGTATGTTACATTTGAGATACGAGGATGGATATAAAAATACATGATTATGGATTTTGGGTTAATATATTGATGATTTGAAGTTCTATTTATGTTTTATATACCCTATTTTGATGTATGATTACCTTGGATAAGTTTCAACTTGTTGTGGTTTCTATTCTATGTGGTATGAGTAAGGTATCTACTCAAAGCCTTTTCTATCATTTGAATTTGATGCTTGTGTTCATGTAGAGATTGGCGTAGGTTTTAGTGATAGTTTATATGTTTCACCTTGGCATGTTCTTTTTTCTTTCATAGGTGGAATGAAAAAGGATGTAAGGATTTTTTTGTTTGATGGTGGTTATCATATTTTCTTTTGTAAGTACTTTGTTGGGTCATGAGAGTATCATGAACAATCATATAGTACATTTTTGGCTAAGGGATTTCTTTCCCTTGTTTTTGATTCATATGGGTATATTTACAATGTTGATCTCAAGTGATAGAATGTTAGGATTAAGTTTTCATCCACTTTGTAAATCTTATGTCATGGTTCCAACATCCTTGGAAAGTTAGGGTGTAGTAGGAAAATATTTTGTAATATTACTTCTCACTATTGTTTGTAATATAATCATAAGGGGTTTGGGTCCACTAGTAGTGGTAAAAGTGGCTTGTGAACAAAAATATTTAATATTATTTCCCCTACATGTGAATGCATAAAATTTGGTGACAAAAGATAAGGAAAATGATAAATGAATGACTATTGGGACTCTCCAAGTGCGAGCTTCCAAAGAGGCAACAAGTGCCACTGTGTTTTCCATCATTTATTGCATTTATTGTAATGTTTATCTTCCAAGTGTGGGTTCCCTAGTTGGAAGCATAGTTTTGGGCTTCAAACCTTTTCACACTTCTATAAAATCAGCTCTTTGGATGTATAAAGCATGAGAAATAGTTAATTATAGTTTTAATCTACAACAACAATGACAAGTTGAGGAATGAGGAGGTTTTTTAAGGCACACAAACTTGATTCCATGTTGGTGCCAAAGAAGAGAATGAAAGTGGTTGTACTGTAATCTCATTTAGTTGATGATGATGCATACTTGGCCTCTCTTCTTGGTGAAGTTTTTGCCCACAAGAGTTTCTTCATGTAAATTCTATTTTATTTGATGCTTTTATGTTTTTTATTTGTGCCTCATTATTCTTATCTTATTATGTTGTTTTTCTTCATATATTTCTATTATAAGTTCACATAAGGTAGTGTTTATAAGCATGCTATGCTGGTTGATTTTTAGCAGCATAAAGAAGATGGTTATAATCATTGTAATTCCATATTGACGAAACTAAATTTTAAAATTTTCATAAAAGTTTCATATTTTCATGTTTGTTTAGTCCAAGCCTTGAATCTCATAAATTGAAGTTATATTATGATAAATATTAAATTTATCAACAATTGATATTGAACTTGTTTATTTCTCATAAAAAATGGGTGTATAATTCAAATTTTCTATTATAAAAAATAATTGAATCATATATCTATACTATAATAAAAAATAGGGTTAAAGAATTCAATGAAGAATATAGATATTTAATGTAAAATTTTGTAAAGCATTGATCGAGAAAGTTTAGTTAAACATTTTTTTTTTCATAATTTTAATTATATGTCTTAATAAAAATATCTAATGTGCCTTTTAATTATGTATTAATCTTGAGTCAAACAATTTATTTCTTCTTACTAGATAGGAATATAGTATTTCCTTGATAGAAATTAGTATATAAAATTAAATTAAAATAAATTTTGAAAAAACATAGAAGAAAATAATGAAAAAGTTTGATGAAACATAAGATTGAGAACAATGAAATAAAATATATTTCAACAATTTCTAAGATTTTACTTATATAAAAGAGGTGGTATATGTTTAAATATTTATAAAGTACATAGGAAAAAAATAATAATACCATTATTCAAGAAAGTGGTTACCTCCTAAAATTGCTTGAAATCTTTTCCACCCACTTTTTCACCCTTCTTACTCATGAACCTAAACACTCTTCTTCCTTGCATGCCTAAGCATTAAAATCTTGAAAATCATTTGTATTGTTGAATTTATTATCTCAAGTTCATGTCACTACTATGGAGTAAATTTTCATAAGGAAACAAATACATTTTTAAAAGTTTTGTCCATTATATCAATGGAGATCTAATGTTCTAGCTGCCTTGAATATTGAGAAGTACTTTACAAGCATAATAATGAATGTTGTCATCAAACAATTATTTAATATTGAAATATAAATTTCTATATTATATTAAATGTATAATATTTCATATTTGATTATATTTTTATTTTAAATATAAAATTCACAATATAATTATATTTAATTTAATCTTTTTATGATTAAACTCTTTTTTTAATTAGATATTTTGATTTCTTATAGATTAATTTAAATTTATATATTATATTAAATGCATAATATATAATATTTATATATATTAATTATTTATTTTAAATATAAATTCACAATATAATTATATATTTTTTTATTGTTATCAAACCAACCTTTTATCTAATTAGATCTTTTGATTATTTATAGATAAATTTAAATCATATTATATTTTAAAATATATTATATTTAATTATTATTTGAAGATAATATAATTTAATTATAAATACAAAACCATACCAAAAGTTCATAAATCTTTAATACAAGACTATTGAAAAGTTCAAACTCATAAATAACTAATATAACCATTTTCAAATTTAAAAAAGACTAACCCTCAATATTCAGTTCAAGTTACTGCAATTGATACTGCATAATAAAATTACTAATAATTATTAAAACATTCTATAATGAAATGTTTTTATGAAATTCTATAGTTTGAAATGCTTTTTTTCATTGATAATACATCCTCATGCAATGTTACCTTAATAAAAAAACATTCCAAACCTTCCCTCCAGGGCATTCCTCTAGCCTAGTAATAACATATATATAAGAACATATTCTAATGGTCTATTTGTAATGCATAAGAAGCTCTCCTTAAATTGTATAACAGGTGGAATTTTTTGAAGTCAAACATAAATTGATCAAATTATGGAAGCTGCAGCCTCTCTCAATTCTTTTCCCTTGTAATAGATATATTCCTATAGAAGCAAAGATAAAATATTTAACCCTCATGAAAATAGCGATTCAGGATGGTGAGCCTCATCAGCCCTGACTACCATGATCACATCCCTGAGAGTTGAATCTTTGTAAAGCCTCCAATAATATACGACTATGGTAGGTGCTGATACATTTGGAATGTTGCCATTGTCTAGTTCCCTGAGGAATTTGGTATATGAGTGACTGGCTTCTTCTTCAAGGTAACCCGCAATCCTATGAGCAAGCAAGTAAAGCATAAAGTAGGCATTGAAGAACACTCCTTGCACTGTGAAAACCATCACTCTCTCATACCATTTGAGATTTGACACCTCCATGAATCTCATCAGATGCATCCTCTCATTCTCTGCTTCTTCTACAAGACCCTTTATCCATCCTCCACTGTCTTGGAATCTCCTCAGTGACTTGCAGTGTAGGAGCATTCCTCCTACCGCCCCATGTACAGTAGCCACAGTTTCAAGCATCATGCACATTCAATTTATCTCGATCTTCATTGGTAATACATATCCCCTTATAGCATAAGCTATAAGTTCTACCTCAAGAGAACAAAGAAATTTGAAAACCTAAGAAAGCCATCAGTATTCAATGTTCATATCTTTTTACAAGACTGGGATGGTTATATATGCAAAATGAACAAAAGAGAAAATTTTAACAGCCTACGAATATGTTCAGAATATGCACCTGTAGGGAACTCATCACCTCTTCATTCCCTTGTCCTCTACTCTAATTCTGTAGGTTTGATTTGCCATTCCTAAAAGTGATAGATTATGATGGCATCTGAGGATATTGTTATGATCCAAGGGAAGACACCATGTAATGAGCTCTTGCCTTTGGAAACAATGGCACTAGAATCTCTTATATGACTTCTCCCACAGCCAAGGATGAGAGTTGTAGGTGTGATTATCTCAATTATTGACTAGCTTTTGGGGTTGAATCATGGAAAAACGAATAAGAAAAAGTGGTTCTTAAGGTATTTGATAAGTGTCTTTCTTTTCTTTTTTCTTAATTTTCTCCATCAGAAATCAGAAAACTTCGAGTATTATGATGGTACATTCGATGAGATTGTTTTCAATTTGAAATTTTATGTTTTGTTTCTCTGAATTTTTTTCTGTATTAAATCAAGCTTCCTATCGGTAAGATCTTTTGATCAAAGTTAGAAGTAGAGTGGTACTTACAAATAGGATAAAAAAAAGACCAAAGATTAATCTTTGTAAAAATCAAAACTCCATTTTATTTAAACTTGTATGCATTTTTTGATGGTTATAGTGTTTGCTTAAATACAGGAATATCCAATAAAAGGGCAAAAGGGTCATGTACTATCATGAGAGGGCAACTGTCGTTGGCAAAGGTTCAACCTCCAATTTGTTGAACCTCTCTCAATGACAGTTTCACTCCCTTGAGACATACATGACACGTACAAACACTATAACCATCATAATATACATACAAATAAAATTAAATAAAATGAGATTTTAATTTTCATAAAGATTACAATAAAAAATTAATACTGAATTTTTTTCCAAAAACCAAACAATGAAATTTCACATTCAAAACAATCTAACCTAATGTACCATCATAATACTCTGAAATTTCTGATTTTCAAAAGAAAAAACTGATTTTTTTTTTTTTTAAACATTTGTCAAACACCTTAATAGAGAAAGTACTTTTCTGATTCGCTTATGTAATCCAACCCCTAAGAAACTAGCTGAGATTCAAAATAGTCTCGCCCAGATCTCATCTTTGTGGGAAAGGATAAGACTAAAACAAACAACACAGGAGAGGAGGCATGCAAGACATGCAGTCAATTAAAAATACTTAAATTATTAAACTGAAACAATATGCTCAAACCCAGATTTTGTATTCTATTCATTTTTAGATTTATACATTTCATTTCACCAGAGCTTCGGCTCTTCAAATTTTCATCTTCTAAAACTAACTATTTTTCACTCAACTCTTGGGAGCATTTTTCTCAGTCACCTTCTCTCTTCTCTGTCCTCTCCTCTCTCTCTTTCTCTTTCAGACTTCACCACCTTTTTCTAACCGTCGACTCCTCCTCTTCCTTACAATATACGAACACATATTTATAATATTTCAAATCAGTTGAAAAGACCACATGTACAATGATATTGAAGGCTCAAAGTATTCTCAGGCTGGCGAGCACCTAACATATTAAATTGGTCGACCAATCACCATCAAACAACTATCCTTTCAATCCTCCGTGGAGTGCAAACTCGGCTGTCAACGAAGTCAAATAGCCAACCTTCATGTTGACTACCACGTTACCGCCACGGTTAAATATCTAGTGACGGTATCGATAGATGGCTTACCGCGCTATCATTGTGGTCAAAAGACAGACCGTGGTGGTCACAATAACCACAAGCGGTCAGAGGGGGCGGGCTTACTGTGCTACCACTGTGGTTAAATTACTGACCGCAGTGGTTGTGGTAACTGCCAAACTACGGTCTGCTAACCGCCAAGCTATGAATAAACAGCGACACCGCGCTACTGTGAGGGGAGGCCAGCAAGACCGCAGTGGCCGCGGTAACCACCAGGACTTGATCAACGATCAATGAACTGGTGAAGAACAACCCTCAAGTAGTTAACCGCGGTACCACACAGGGTAAAATAGCAATTCACAGTAAAGCAATAAATGGCGAGAACGTGAGGGATGAAAAGTCAAGGCTTGATTAACGATGAAGTTGGAATTATTTCCAACACTCCCTCTTAATTTCAACTTCACGACTGTACATCCATGAATACTGAAAGCTCAAATTTCTTCACTGCTCGATCTTCTACAATTATCTCTTCAAGATTGACTTCAATTCTGTTCATCATCAGCTGCGGCTGGATCTTCTCATCCATTCATCTGTATTCTCAACTTTCTCCATTGCATGCTCTGTTCTCCTCTAAGGATTACCGCCTCACCATCGATTTTCCATCATTTTTAATCTGCCTGTCATCTTCCATCAAATAGGTGGTTTCGGTTTACCACAAACTCACAAGGATGTTCTAAATCCTTTCTGTATCATTGATTTAATTCTTCCCATGTTGGGACATTGCTGGTGCTAGGGAGACCTGTCATTTTTTTGCACTTCTCTTAACTGTTCAAATTCATTCTTCAATGTGTGGTGGTTTCAGATTACAATTAACTAACTGAAAAAAAACTTTCAATGAGGTGGTTTAAGATTACCACAAACTAGCTGTAGAAATTTCAAACTTTTAATGAGGTGGTTTCAGATTACCACAAACTGGCTGTAAATCATTTTTTTTTTTATCATCACTGCCCATGGTGGCACATTTCTGGTGCTAGGGAATTCAATCATATTTCTTTATCTCATGATTTCACTTTCTCATTCATAAACACAACTTTGATATAACTCTGTCCATATTCTTTGACTAAACTCTGTCCATATTCTTTGACTAACTTCATATTCAACTCAACTCTTGATGATGACTACTAACAGCTGTTGTTGTAACCTCTATTTTATCCAATCATATAATTTCTTCTCTCCAATGCACTCAAACAACTGAAAAATATATACAAACTTCCTTGACAGCTTCATGTGACTGTATTTCAAAACATTCTTAAAATTTCATAACAATCAAACAACAAAATTATTTACATGCTTCCTAGATAGCTGTTGCTATTCCAAACTTTTAAAATTTTGCAGTGGTAGCCTTAGCTACTTTTATGATTCTTTATTTCATCTTACACATACAAATCCTTCATTCAAGCTTAGAAGTTCTTATGACTTCCCCTGCACTTCTTGTTCTATTATTTCAGCAATGTTTCTCATTTTCAAAAATAATCAAAATAAAATCTTACCCTTTCTACTGCATGGTAGTTTCAACATCTTCAAATTTTTCAAAACATCAAACTGGGATTTTCATCTTCACTCTTTTCAAGTGGATTATTAGACTGCAACTCCTTTTTTCTCTAAATTTTTTTCATTTTTTGTGAACCTTCATACCTCTTAGAATTTTGTTTAACCTTCACATATGTACATTTGTACAATCTTTTAAACATACCAATTAGCTTCTACCAACCTGAATCATCAATCCATCCATAGTCCATCTTCATGCATTTTGAACCAGATTCAATCTTTGACATATTTCTCCAGCACTCCTCTTCACAGTGATTCTTTGAACCACAAACCATGCAAGGATTTAGATCCCAACACTTCTCCTTGATGTGACCTCTTCTATGACAGTGTGAACACTCATTACTTTTCATTTCTTTAACAAACTTACCTGCACTTGTAGCATCATTTCCTTTTCCTGAATCATAACCGAGACCTGCATTCTTCAGCCTCATTACAACCTCAATAGGTTATGTTCTCCCTTGTTCATGTTTACCAATACCTTGTCTATTATAACCCATTCTTTTCATGAACACTGTATTCTCTTCACAACAAACCTCATCTTTTGCAGATTCTAACACTTTATCACATTTAGCCATATTTGCATATTCATCCACATATTCATCTAAACACTTTCTATCATCAGCATTTTCAATAGAAACAATTTTTTCAAATGAAAAACACAAATCTGTTGTATCACATGAGACATTACAAACAAAAAGTTTTGTTTCCACAATTTTATTACATGCTCTTAATTTATCATTTTCTTCTTTCAAATCTGTGATTTCCTTTAGCAGTAAACAATTTTTCTCTTCTACCCTTTTCAAGAGTTTTCCCAAATCTTCATTCTTTTTCTCTATTTCATCAAACAACTTCATTTTCAATTCAACCTCCTCATTTATTTTCTTAATCTCTTCAAAGGACTTCAGCCTTTCTTCTAGTTCTACGTTTCTAGTCTTAACCCTTCTTAGTTCCTTTTCTAAATCATCATTTTCTTCTAACAACAAGCATTTCTCTTTAGACCACTCTTTTATTTTCTCAAAATAACTCCCATTGTTCTTTTTAACAATATTCAATTCTTCTCTAAGCAATATTAACTCTTCTTCTAAAACATCTTTTGCAAATGAAAGGTTTTCATTGTCTTTCTTGACTCTTGTCCCTACTTTCCCCATTTGTAAAGGAAATTTTAACTTACCTCTTTTGAACTTGTTCCAGGGATATAGCAGCTTCGTGTGTCTCTAGTCTTTTTCAGCCTCTGTTTCTCTTCTTTTCTACAACAGGGTCTGCTGCTCTTTGTTTGTTCAAACAACCAGTGTTATGTTCAGTTCCTTCTTTCTGCTTGTGGGCTTCTTCTCAACTTCTCTTCTGTCATTGATCTCTTTCTTTGTCTTCAAAATACACCACTTTTGGCTTTTCTCAGCAATAAACTTTCAAGCATTCTTCTCTCAGCAACGAACTTAGAAGGTTCTCCCAAAGCTTCAAACACTCCTAAATTTCCTTGACAACTAACCTGACTTCAAACTTTTGCAAGCAACCTTTTCTAATATCTTCCTCTCTAGGAACGTATCCTTATTCTCTTGACAACTATTTCTAATACAAACAACTTTCCTTATAGACAAAGCACTTGTGGCTGCATTCTCATTTAAATACTTATTACCTTCTTAACCCTCTTCACAACTCTCTAAACCCAGATAAACTTCTCATATTTTTGCACACACACAAGTCCTAGACATTCTATAGCTTTCTCAATCTAGACAGTGATTTCTTCACACAAATTTACCACACATATCTACTCCTAGTCAAACTGACCAACTAGGCTCTGATACCACTTTGTGGGAAAGGATAAGACTAAAACAAACAACACAGGAGAGGAGGCATGCAAGAAATACAGTCAATTAAAAATACTTAAACTATGAATCTGAAACAATATGCTCAAACCTAGATTTTGTATTCTATTCATTCTCAGATTTATACATTTCATTTCACCAGAGCTTCGACTCTTCAAATTTTCATCTTCTGAAACTAACTATTTTTCACTCAGCTCTTGGGAGCATTTTTCTCTTAGTCACATTCTCTCTTCTCCGTCCTCTCCTCTCTCTCTTTCTCTTTCAGACTTCACCACCTTTTTCTAACCATCGACTCCTCCTCTTCCTTACAAGATACGAACACATATTTATAATATTTCAATCAGTCGAAAAGACCACATGTACAATGATATTGAAGGCTCAAAGTATTCCCAGGCTAGAGAGCACCTAACATATTAAATCAGCTGACCAATCGCCATCAAACAACTGTCCTTTCAATCCTCTATGGAGAGCAAACTTGGCCATTAGCAAATTCAAATGGTCAACCTTCATGTTGAATATTGTGCTACTGCCGCGGTTAAATATCTAGCTGCGGTGGCCACGGTTACGGCTACAGTTAGCAGCGATGGTATCGGCAGACGGCTTACCACGCTACCACCATGGTCAAAAGACAGACCGCGGTGGCCATGGTAACCACAAGTGGTCAGAGGCGGTGAGCTTACCGCGCTACCGCCGCGGTTAAATTACTGATCGCGGTGGCCACAGTAACCATCAGACTACGGTCTGCTAATTGCCAAGCTACGAACAAATAGCGACACCACACTACTACGAGGAGAAGCCAACTAGACCGCGGTGGCCATGATAACCGCCAGGACCCAGTCAGCGATCAACGAACTCGCGAAGAACAACCCTCAAGCGGTTAACTGAGGTACCGCATAGGGTAAACTAGCAAGCCGTGGTAAAGCGGTAAACGAGTAGAACATGAGGGATGAAAAGTCAAGGCTCGGTTAATGATGAAGTTGGAATTATTTCCAACAATCTTTCGTGGTGGGAAACAAAAAAAACTAATAATGTGAAAAAAAAACTTGCACACAAGCAATGGAAACATTTATGAATAAGAGAATAATGAAATGACTAGCCTTATAAAGACACTAGCTGGGTCAGTGAGGCTTTCAAAAGCTCAGAATATTAAAAAAAGATTATAATTTTTCAACTCCGCTGCCCAAATATGTGTGGGATTTACAGATCAGATTTTTGTGTCACCGTTCAAATATTACATGGGAAATCACCACACCATTACCTACCGTTCAATGTTAATGGTGATAGATTAATGCCATGCTTTCTTCTTCTTGTCTTTCTATTTTTTTTTACTTTCAAACCCTAACTATTTTTGGGTAAGTGGTAATGACATGTCTTTCTTTTTCAAATTGTTAAATATCATTTTGAGAAATATTTATAATAAGGCTAGCCTGGTAATGAAATTAACAAAGCAATTTTTTTTGTTTTAATTAATAAGTTTATAGATTTTTTTTAAATATTGAATGAAAACAATGATTCTATAGTTATAATATTGGGCACATGCTAGTTGTTAAGACCGTCATATAATTAAATGATTTTTTTATATTCAAATTTATTGTGTTTTATTTTAATAGATATTAATTTAATTTAAATTAATAATAAAGTCTTATTAGTGGATAGACTTCTTAGTGGATTTGTGACAAAATATTTTATGACAAAAGTTGTCTCGTATTGATATGATTTTATTTTTCTTGGTACCTAGGTTCCTCTACTCTGTGACATGAGAAGGCACCTATCATTGATGGAGATACAATTTTACAAGGAATGAAAGAAACTCTCCTCTACTACCTTGATAATCTAGGTCCAAATCCTTAAGGAATTATGATTCTCTCCTCTACTTGCATTTTCGACAAATTTAAATATTTAAAATATTGTTTCTTACATATTACAGTCCACATTTAGCTAACTCTTTTATTGATTCTCTTTGAAAAATACTATTTTTATTATAGTGCTTTTGATTAATAAGTTGTTCTTAATGAACAAGAGATCATTTTTATGTTCTATTTAACAAATATTTGTCTATTATTAAAGTGAACATCTCAATTAGATAGCAAAATATATTTTAGAAATGAACTTTGGGAAATATAATTGGCTACAAAGTTTGGACCATAAGGACGATTAATCTCATTCCACTATCACAGTTGTGATAATAGTGGGAGATGGGACAAAATAATATCTAACTTGATGAAAAAAAAGCTTATAGTCTTTTATTGGGCAAAAAAATAAAAATGATAACTTTTAATTAAAACTAAAAAAATCTAATTTCTTTTACTTTTTGTCACTTCATGAATATAGTATTTTGTTGTTTCTTCTTTATTAGTAACAAACTTGAATTTTATTTTTCTATTGATTTGGCTTTTAACAACACTTTAAATAATTTCTATATATTTATTTTAAATAACATCTTTTATATTGCAATATTAATTATGAAATAAAATATTTATTTATATGTTATTTGATTATATTTTCTGAATAAAAAATAAATTTATTCTTTTATATTATATCAAATATTAAATATAGTAAAATATGTAATGAAATCATTTTATTATTTCAATTAAATTGTACATCATATAAATTATAAATTATCTTTATTTACTTGATTTTTCCTTTCACAAAGTTTGAATTGGTAGTTCAATGATGCTTAAAATAAATGCCTAAATTGGAAATGTCAAAGGAAAAGGCATGCCTACAAAACTATAAGAATATTTTAAAAATCAAATTATTGTGAATAAATTTATTTACTCTTTTTTTTATTATTTAAATGAAATTTAATATATATAATTTTAAATATTTAGTAGTCAATATTCATCAAACTCAAATCAATATGGATTTTATGTGATTTGGTCCCCACACTATGACTAAAGGAAAAGCTCCATGGCAATGACAGTCATTTTCTCAACTACTATAAAGTCTCCATTCCATAATTTAAAAAAGATTTGGATTTCTTCAACTAATTCCTTTCAAACTCATATCAAGAAGATTATGTATATTGTCGACTTCTGAACGAATGTTGTAAGTGACACCTTTAAAAAAGAGAGACCATCTTTGTGTCACATTTAAAACAATACCATGGGCACCATATTGAATGGGAGGTGGTTTTGATGAAGACCATGGGTGCCAAATCTAGCTATCCAAGGGAAGACTGGTAGGCTCGCTTTGGGGCTTGCTAAGTTTATGTTGTTGGTTAATACTAAATAGTGTATGAGCATTCCTTAAAGCATGAAGAAACTCGATAGCTTGAAGAGACATGTATTTCACACTGACACATAAAGATACTTGATAGTTTGAAGAGATAGTTTGAACAACATTCCACAAAGCATAAAGAAATGTAATAGATTGAAGAGATATTTTGAATAGAAGAAAATATTTTGCAATGATTTATAGGGCACACACAATGCATTGGTTTCTAATTAAGCATGATTCTTATAAACACGTTGAATAAGTCCTGGTTTGCATTAACACAAGTTCCCTGTATAATTTTTTGAAAGGTTAGACAAACTCTAAGAATGACTGAGGTAAAGGAGACTAATTTCTCAAAAGTTGATGTTGTGTTCTATTATTTATTATATGGAACAACACAAAAAATTAACACTTTACTTGCAAGAACACTAAAGGTTGTAGAACTTTATGTAGAGTTTCTCCTATAACAAACAAATTAGAATCACAATGAGAATGAATGAAACTGGTCAATGATCTTAATATCTAATGCTTTCCATATGTCAACTAGAGTAAACTAATCACCAAGTCTCGTGAAGCAGTTCAGAGTCTATTGATTCAAGGTTCAATTGGACAAGGTTTCAAATTTGGGAATTCACAAGAAGACTGTAAAATGTGAAGACAACTATAGTTAGGTATAGAAAAATAAATTCATTAATAGAATGGTAGAATGAAATCATAGCAAAAAAGCACCAGAAGCAATTGCATTTCTAAAAAAAAAAATCAACTCTTGCACAAAGAATAAGATAAAAGATAGCATATAGACAAAGCTCGTTAACTTTTAGAAACATTCTAATGGATGCAAAGATAAAGCTCGTTAGCTTTTAGATTTTTTTTAGAAAATTAAACCTAATGCTTAAACTGTCATATTAAAGAAACTCAATCTAAATTTGAAGGCTAAAACTTGAATCTAATGCTTAAACTGTCATGAGTTCGGGCCCTCCTTCTAGTGCCAGATGTAAGTACTCATCCTGAAAATGTTAAAACTAAAAAAACATTTCATATATGTCAAGTTAAACAAAGAAAACTAGGTGCTCCTATGAGATAATTCATCATGTTACATATGCAAACAAAAAATAAGAAATAAAACCAACTAAATGAAAGCACATGAAAACATGACCAAACCCTATCCCATAGTGTGAGTGCTGCTCCTTTAATGTGGAAAGGATTCCCTTTCCCACCCCCTTGATAAGCTTCTCATGATGGTGAAAGATACAAGTACCTATAGTGCAAATGTCCAATATTGTAGTTGATAATGAAAATGCTTGAGATTGTAGGTCGATTTGTAGTAGAAGTGCCCTGTATTTATAGGTTGAAGGCTTGAAAGATAGAGAGATGGGAGGAATCTGGGATTAAACATCATCCAATGCCAAGGTGCCACTTGTCAACATGCTAGTGGAAGAGGAATAAACACATTTTGAAGAATGTGCAAGTGGTTAAGGATTTGAGAGGTGTAAGAGAGATTAATGGCTTTGTAATATTCATTAAATGAATGTGAATTAGACATTTTGGAGGGAAATGGGTTGGGCAAGATACTCAAATAAGTGGAGTTAATGAAGGAATATTTTTTGGGAGTATGACTTGTGAGGGAAAATAGGGGTAATTAGATAATTAAATAAAATGAATCACATGTGCAAGTGGGTGGCTGATTAAAGGGTTTAGGTTTGACCCAGGTTGAGTCAAAACCTAGAGGATGGGTAATTAGGATTATGGGTTAATTAATTCATATTAATTAACTTGGAGGAATTTTAGGAATTTGACATTTGATTTATCAAATTAGATGAGAGGAACCTTAGGACTTTAATTAAATAAATTTATTTATTTAATCAGACATGATGAATATTGGTGAATTCATCTAATAAATTGTTTTAATTTCAGATTTTAATAGAGGAATTTGATGTTAATTAGAGTGAGATTAGATGCATTGTGTCAGTTGATTATTTGAGTGTCTACAAAATAAATTCTAGGAAGTGTGTCACCAAAAAGTATATACCTTGGAACTTTTTCACTCATTTTGGCCTTTTCCATTAGATTTTCCCCTTGTTTTACCTTGATTCAATCTTGTAAGCTTGCAATTAAACAATAACCTAATGGTGTTTTAATAAGGTGTTGTGAAGTGTTGTAACACATTTCCTCACTTATCTAAGACCCTTTCAACATAATTCACCTAAATAACACCTTCTTACACACCATTATAAGCCTCATGACAAAGTGTTGTAAAGTATTGTAATATATTTTCACACTTATCTAGGCTCATCACCCCTAAATTAACACTTTTACTATTCTAATTTGTCCCCTTAATGTACTTTTAGTCTTGACCTAAGTGTGTTTCAAGAGGCAAAGATGAATAACTTCATTAAACACAAATTGATTCCTGACCACCACTTGAAATTTCCCAAGTGGACTAAGTGACCACCTTCAGCGACCTAGTCCCTTTAGGCATAAATTTCAAATTCTCAACAAAAAACTTGTTGGAATTTTCCCCCAAAAACCCTAAGGTCGACCTATCATTAGTCATTTTCAGGAAAATTAGGGTTTCCATCCTCATTTTGCTCTCTTCTTGGCTCATTTTTTTAACCTTCACTCCTCTAGACAAGGAATCTAGTGTTCAAGTCTTTCAAAGCAAGCAAATAAGCATTAGGGTTTCGCAAGCTATCTCCATTCAAGTTGCTCTTGCATGTTGCAGACATCTTGAACAAAAGATTTGGTAAGTGTTTACATTTCTTTATCATTCAATCATATTTCCTTCCTTTGTTTCCCATTTAGATTTGATTATCAAAATGGGGTTTGACTAAGGGAAAAACCAAATCTCTAACCCTAACCATTGTCTCCTTCTTTGTGTGTCTATTTTCAGATTTGGGTATTTTGAAGGTGGAAGATCATTCAACAAATTATCCAAGCTCACTAGGGTTGAAGAAACCCTAGTTTCACCTTGGAAGACACCTACAAGATTTTCTTCTCTTGGTGGCTCATAGTATTATGTTACATTCATTGATGATGCAACTAGGAAGGTATGGATTTATTTCCTTGGGCATAAATTTGATGTATTTGAAACTTTTAAAAAATGGAGAAGCTTGATTCAGAATGAGATGAGTAAAAGGTTAAAATGTCTCAAATCTGATAATGGTGGTGAGTATTGCAGAAAATATATTGAATATTATTGTTCCTCTAATGATATTTGTAGGCAGAAAACGGTTCCAAGGACACCACAAGAAAATGGACTGGCTGAACGCAAGAATAAAACAAAAAAGGAGACTACACAAACTATGAGATTGCATGTTGGGCTACCTTTAAACATGTGCGTAGAGGCTATAAACACTATTATTTATTTAATTAATACAGGTCCCTCTAATCCTTTTGGTTGTGGTATTCCAGAGGAAGCATGGAAATTTAAGAGGGTGATTTATTCTTTACTCAAAACCTTTAGTTGTGAAGAATTTGCACATGTAGATTCTAAAAATAGAACCAAGCTTGATGCAAAATCAAAGAAATGTATATTTTTTGGATATGGAATTGATGAATTTGGTAATAGGCTTTGGGATTTTATAAATAACAAAATTGTGAGAAGCAGGGATGTCATATTCAATGAGAAAGTGTTTTACAAAGATTAGTTGCAACAACATGAGAAGAAAGAAAATGATTTTGTAGTGATAGATAATATTACAAACCACAATGTTCTAGTGGGTCCTCATGCTCTGCAACAACAACAATAAGAAATACCACAAACTCTAGTAAATGTTAGGTGATCTTCAATGATAAGTAGACCTCCAAAAAGAAATCTCCCTCTTTGTATTCCATTTTACTAACTAATGTCAATGAACCGAAATGTTATGATGAAGATATGTAGGTGGCTACCAAGGTTCAATGGGAGCATGGAATGGAAGAAGAAATGGACTCCTTGTTGAAAAATAAGACTTGGAAATTATGCAAGTTGCTTGTAGGTAAAATGGCTTTACCAAACAAATGGGTTTATAGGGTGAAAGAGGAGGATGGAGGCAAGAAAATATTTAAAGCCATATTAGTTGTAAAGGATTTGGACAAAAAAAGGGTATTGATTTTGAGGAAAACTCTTCTCCAGTTGTTAAAATGACTTCTATTCGTACTGTTTTAAGTATTGTGGTTGTTGAAAATTTGCATTTAGAACAGCTTGATGTTAAAACCACATTTCTCCATGGTGCTTTGGAAGAGGAAATATATATGGAATATCCACAAGGATTTGAGATCAAAGGTAAGGATAAACTAGTGTGCAAATGGAAGAAAAGTTTATATGGCTTGAAGCAAGCAAGTCAGAAATGATATATTAAATTTGATAGTTTTATGGCTGAGCAAGGCTACAATAGGTGTAATTCAGAGCAATGTGTTTACTTTAACATGTTAGCTGAAGATAGATTTTATGTTTGCATGTTGATGATATGCTTGTAGCAGGGTCTAACATGGATCACATAATGGATTTAAAATAACAGTTAGCAGATTCATTTGATATGAAGGATTTGTGGGTAGCAAAAAAAATCCCTGGTATGAAGATTACAAGAGATAGGAAAAACAAAAAATTGTTTCTATCTTAGGCTGATTATGTTGAAAAGGTGTTGCAGAGATTTTATATGGAGAATGCAAAAGCTGTCAGGACACCTTTGCCTAGTCATGTCAAATTAACTAAGGATATGTGTCCAAAGACACAAGAGGAGGAAGAAAAAATGTCCAAGGAAGCATATGCTTCAGCTGTAGGAAATTTAATGTACATCATGGTATGCATGAGATCAGATATTACACATGCTATAGGACTTGTTAGCAGGTATATGAGTCATCCTGGATTTGAGCATTGGAATGCGATAAAATGGATTCTCAGGTACTTGAGAGGTACATCCAATAATTTTTTATGTTTTGGGGACTCTAATACAGATTTAACAAACTATGTTGACTTAAATTTGGTAGGGGATATAGATTTTCATGGAAGATTTGGGAAAACAACAAGCTGAAAATCACTTGTTTATAGAAAACCAAAGTGCTATATATCTTACAAAGAATTCTGCCTTGCTCTCTAAGACCAAACATAGACAGCTAAGTTATCATTTCATTTGGTTAGTGTTGGAGGATGGACAGGTAAAGTTGGAAAAGATACATACAAATGATAATCCAATAGATATGTTTACAAAGGTAGTGATAAGGGAGAAGCTGAGCTCCTCTTTAGCTTTGATTGATCTTCATGGTTAAAATTATAATAGAGCAGCAAGGTCCAAGGTGCTTATTTCCAGTAGGAGCTATAAGTGCAGTGGTGTCATCCAGGATCACTCTCCAAGTAGGAGATTGTGTTGGTGTTGAGGGATTAGGGTTTAAGGGTTGAGGGATGAAGAGGGTATAGGGGTTGAGGGATTAGGGTTTAAGGGTTGAGGGTTGAGAGATTAAGAGGGTATAGGGGTTGAGGGATTAGGGTTTAAGGGTTGAGGGTTGAGGGATTAAGAGGGTATAGGGGCTGAGGGATTAGGGTTTAGGGGTTGAGGGATTAGGGTTTAAGGGTTGAGGGTTGAGGGATTAGGGTTTAAGGGTTGAGGGTTCAAGGATTAGGAAGGTATAAGGGTAGATGGATTAAGGTTGAAGGGTTGAGGGTTGAGGGTTCAAGGATTAAGAGGGTATAGGGGTAGTGGGATTAAGGTTGAAGGGTTGAGGGTTTAAGGTTGAGGGATTAAGAGGGTATAGGGATTCAGGGATTAGGGTTTAAGGGTTGAGGGTTAAGGGATTAGGGTTTGAGGGTTGAGGGATTTTTTAGGGTATAAGGGTTGAAGGATTAGGGTTTAAGGGTTGAGGGTTGAGGGTTGAGGTATGAAGAGGGTATAGGGGTTGAGGGATTAGGGTTTAAGGGTTGAGGGTTAAGGGATTAAGAGGGTATAGGGGTTGAGGGATTATGGTATAAGGGTTGAGGGTTGAGATTAAGAATTATAGGGTTGAGGATTAGGGTTTAAGGGTTGAGGGTTGAGGGATGAGGGATTAAGAGGGTATAGGGGTTGAGGGATTAGGGTTTAAGGGTTGAGGATTGAGGGATTAAGAGGTTCTAGGGGTTGAGGGATTAGGGTTTAAGGGTTGAGGGTTGAGCAATTAAGAGGGTATAGGGTTTGAGGGTTTAGGGTTTAGGGGTTGAGGGTTGAGGGTTCAAGGATTAAGAGGGTAGAGGGGTAGAGGGATTAAGTTTGAAGGGTTGAGGGTTGAGGGTTGAGGGTTGAGGGATTAAGAGGGTATAGGGATTGAGCGATTAGGGTTTAAGGGTTAAGGGTTGAGGGTTGAGGGATTAAGAGGGTATAGGAGTTGAGGGTATAAGGGTTGAGGGTTGAGGGTTGAGGGATAAGGGTTTAAGGGTTGAGGGTTGAGGGATTAGGGTTTGAGGGTTGAGGATTGAGAGATTGGGGTTTAAGGGTTGAGGGTTGAGGGATTAGGGATCTCCCACTCTCCCCCTCTCCCCCTCCCACTCTCTCTTTCTCCCACTCTCCCCTTCTCTCTCCCTCTCTATCTCCCACTCTCCCCCTCTGTCCCTCCCACTCCCCCTTTCTCGCATTCTCAAAAATATACTAAGAAAACCAAATTTGACATAACACGAGCGCATTTTTGACTCCACTAAAATGGTAAAAAAATCTATACACATATTTTTTACATTCCATCATGTTTTCCATGATATTTTTACCACCTTTGCATGAAATAGTAGAGTTTCAACATTGAAAGACATATAATATCAATTGAAGTTTGAATTCCATTGAAAACTGATATATAATTAAAGTGTGGAAGGGAACAAGCTTTTGAAGAAAGAAGACGCTAAGGCTAAATAATTGGGTTGAAATCCTCCATTTGAAAGTCTAGTTTTTAAGGTATGTGAAGTATTTACATGTTTTCTTTTATTCTATTATGGCTTGCTTTCATTTTTGTTTTGTCATTATAACCTTAGGTTGTCAATACACATTTTAAATTACCATTATATACACTTGCCAATTACCATTTTAATCTTGATGCAAAAAATCTACCAGGATCCACAAATCATCAAGGGTACTTCTGACCCTAACTTAAATTGAAGAAGATCAACAAAAAAACTCAATCATATTTTCATCAAAACATTAGAACTTGGTTTCATATTTTTTTCAGACTCAAAAAATAGATTAACCATCATAAAATTGATTGTAACATAGCATAAAGTTGATTAGAAACTCATAACCATTCACAAAAATTCATCCTTTAAGACAACTCCAAGCCTCTCCCATTCCTCGAAAGGGTCCAAACACCTTCTAATACCTCAACACAAATTGATGCAGTACAAAGGGATAAATCAACACCTTTCTTGACACACTTATTCAACTATATTTCCCTTGACAAAATATTTGATTCGTATACTCAAATTAGCATTCAGAGTTCCCAATTCCTTAAGGACCTTCAAAACACCTTGAAAATCTTGAAAATAACTAATAACAATCAACTAGGTTCCTCAAAACATCAACCAATGACTATGTCATTCACAAGTTGTCTTAAATCTTCCATAATGGCACCATTGTTTACAAACACGAACTATAATTCTTAAGGCACAACCAAAGAATTATTTGCTTAATAAATATTTGTTTGAGTTAGTACAACAAAAATGAAATGTTTCAGAAGTCTGCTCTTACACACAAACTTAGTTCCTTTGTTCACTGTCCACATTACTAGTAGCCAAGCATTTGCAAACTATCACATGTATCTCCCAAACCATGCACACACTTCAAATTGTGATACTCATTTTTGATGTAGAGTTAGAGGACCCAAAACCATTGAAGATGTCAAATTTCATTCAAGAGGCATCTAAGAAGATTAAAAAGGCATAATGGACCAATCCAAACACTCCTCCAGACTGGACAACAAACAAAAACATTATTTCCCACATTTCACCCTTGGAGTCTAGTTACTATGCAAAACTAGTTTTGGGCCCTTAACTCCAAAAATTTCCAAAACATTAGGAAAATAAAATAATTATTGTAGCACCAATTTCAGAGTTACAAGACATACCTTAACCCATAACATGACTCCTTTAGGACAACTTTAAGAAAACTAACCTTTTCACTATTTTAGGCCTCCAAGTAGGCCAATTTTACAAAGGAACTACCCTTAGATCTTCACACCAAACTTCCAAACCCAAAAAAAGTGTTTAATTAGGTCTCAAAACAAGATAATTTCTAGGTCTTAGGATCCTACCCGCTCAACTAGGCTTCCAATACAAAAACCTCCATTTTTCCATGCAAAGAGGTAGGGTTTATAAAAACTCCTATACCTGGGCCTTCCAAAATCATTCCAAAGCATCAAAAATCTTCAAAATACCTTGCATAAGGTCAAAAGTTCATTACATAGACCAATCCTTCAACACTTTTTCAAAATCACTCCTTGGTTCCTCAAATTCTCATGGAAAAGTGCTTGTTTGAGCTAATAACCCCATCCTATTGTTAATTTTTGTACATGATGATTGTAAGTATTATTAAAATAAAGCCTTCAATGAAATGTATTTTTCAATTAACTTCAATGGATACAATTTTTAGGAACTAATATTCATCTCATTACCATGGTATAGATAAAATTATCCGCCATGCCGAAGAAAAAGAAAAAGAGGAAACTAACAGATGAAGAGAACGAAACCTTGAAAGAAAAGGAGAGAGTTCGAGTGGAGGCATATCATGAAAAGAAGAACTTGGAAATGATTGATGAAAACAACCCAATTGTACAGGAACCTCAACTGTCAAAAAGAGAATGGGAATTGGCAGCACAACAAGCATGAATGTGAAAGCATCATTGTAAGACAGATTCAAATACCGTAGTTGGAGACACACCCTCTACAACAAGTGAATATGAAGGGACACCATTTAGCATAAGTGAATATGGAAAAGCACCATCTACTGCAAGTGAATATGAAGGGACACCATGTACCGCAAGTGAATATTCTTGGACACCATCCAACATATCTCAAGTTGAGAGTACATCATCACTCGGAATTAATGAAGAAGGTGTGCCATCATCCCCATATGAACCTCAAGGCATGTCTTCTTCTCTGCCCTTGATTGAAGGTATGCAATCTAGCCCACATCAATTAACTATTGATGAAATTCCTAATGTTGAGATGTATGTACCTAGGAGAACACCACCTAGAATTTTGTGTAGAAAGCCAAATTATTTGATTAATATTGATGATGAGATTTTGCAGCACATTGAATGTAAGATTTCAAGACGCACTTGTAGAAGATATGTTGATAAGATTTGGGAATGATTCTTTCAAAGGCTAAATGAGATTACAAGATGTCAACTATTTGTTGAAATGATGTGGGATGTAAAGTATAGGAACATCATGAAGACTCTTGGGTTGAGAACATCAAATGCATCGACTGAAGACACTATTGTGAAGAATCTAATGGATGCTTATGAGAATGTGGGTAAGACCTCACGCTCAAAGGATAGTAATGTCACCCAAAGTTTCATTAGATTGACTTTTGTAAGATTTCAAACAAAGAGAGCTCGTCTAATTAAAAAGACTAGTGAAAAAATGGGAATTAGTAGAAAAACATTATCAAGAGCCATTGAAAGGCGACAACAAATTTAGGGCAATGATACTAATGAATTATGGGCATTCTTGGGGAGACTATCATAAAAAGATAAAGAAGTTGTCCAAGCCTGAGAACACTAATTGAAGAGTATTGGAAGAATAACACAAGGTTGTCTCTGAATCAAAGGGATGTGGTAAGAAGGAGAATTGGTAGTCAGAATCGTGAGCCACATCCAAAGCACTTTTTGGATATGAATCAAACCCAATTTTTTTCAGAAATTTGATTGTCCTCAAATTAGTATTTCTCAAAGATTTTTTGAAATGATTGAACCTTTTTATGTCAAGATAAATAACACATGCACTACTTGTTGTTGTAGACTACATTTTGAGTTTTCTAACCATTATGATGTTTATCGTTCTATATGTTTGGATTTGCATACTAATGATGTTTTGTAGGATTGTGGAATAGAAACCCCACCAAAATCTTCAAGAGAGTTCTTATCAAAAAAATTATGTGAAATAAAGGATGGCTAGATATTCTATAGGACAACATGCTTGGATGGTTCATGTGAGCATTGCGGTGGCTTCCAGCGTATGCCAATATGTCAACATATGGAAAGCACAAATGAGGTGGGATAGAAACTAGTAGAGTTCATGAAGTATAAAATAGTGGCATATGCGACAAAAGATGGGTCTCAAGAAAAAAGGTGTGATTTGGTTATTGATAAGATTCCAGTGTACCAATTTATGACCATATTTCATCATAGTATACTACCTAGGTATGCAATGCATACCCGTAGAGCCCGATGGTTGGACACACAATTCAAGCTATGCAAGGACACCTTTCCAATTGGAAGCATAATATTTGTGGTTGAATTTGTAGAGAACTACACTCTACAACCACAACATGAGGTGCAGTCACAGTATTACAACTCCACACAAGTTTTGATATTTATGCACATACCATTCATTCATGCATCCGATAGTACAGATGAGAAAAGGAAGGTATTGAGGGAGTACCACTTTTACATTAGTGATGATCGCACACATTCTCTAGAGTTCGTGCAAGGTTGCTTCCAAATTTTCTACAGTGGTTTGGCTTAGAGGGGCATAGAATACGATCAACATATAATATGGTCTGATAACTATGCAACATAGTTCAAGAACTCGTGCATGTTCTAATAGTTGTGTAGGATGCATGTCATTATAGGTGTTCAACATATGTGGAGCTATTGTGTGGCTGTATATGGAAAGGGGGAGCATGATGGTGCAGGAGCATTAGCATGATAAGAGTTAAAGTATAAAGACAATGCAAAGTTGGCAGATGCAAAATCAATCGTCGAGTGGTGTAATTCTTTGATGGGTCCAAGTAATGAAGGTATGTCTTAAGTTCGTAGATTTTTTTGGTTGATGGATGATACTAACATTGCACCATATGGAGATTTTTGTACACTTATAGAATCGAGTGAGGTACACTCTTTCCTTAGCTCAAATGCAAGTTCATGGATTATCAATACATGAAAAGATGGCATGCTTTTGTCCTTCATGTACAATGCAAGACTAGAATTATTGTGAGTCAGGGGAGTGGGTTGAAAAATGGTTCACAAGTTATCTTAGCCCACTTCACACTTATCGCCCTCCGACGGCATTAGAACTGACATAGATAGAATCATCGGTTTAGTTTGATGACATATCAGATATAGTTCAATGAGGTGATATATCTACTTTCTTAGTTGTTGAAATTCCATATCGTTAGATCTTAATTTGTACTGTATTCGTAATGTTGACAAATTTCAAGATATTTTTTGCACATATCAATGCAGGGCATGTTTATGCAATTATTGCAGATGAAGACAATGAAGAGGGAACATGCTATTACTTATGTCATTGTGTTGACACCAAAAAAAAATTTGAGGTCCCAGTTATAGATGGAGGAAACATCAAATACCCTACAGGCTCAGTTGTGGTTACTGGAACATGGCTTAGAAGGTACCCACATTCAAGTGTTAAACATTGGCTATTTCAAAACTTTGACATGCATCATAAGATTCTTCATTACTCAAACCTTGTCGTGGCATCCAATGTTCATTTGACCAAATATGGGGGTAGAACTTTGAACAAGACGTTATGGAAGGTCCATGAGTCTAACCATGAGGCAATAATTGACACAATAAAGAGTAGAGCAGACCCGAATGGTTCATTGGATTAATTTGTAAGTATATGCACATGGTTCTTATTAATTTATAATTATATGTACATTAATTTTTTTAATGCCAATGCTATCATCTTCTTTTACAGTGATTGGTGTCCCCTTGCAAAAAATCCAGATATTTGAGCCATCCAAGAGAATGTCAACCAGAAAAGCAATGCAACATGCTTATTTTGATGCCTGCATGCAACATCTATAAGTGCCTTCCATCTATTTTTATTTCATTTCCATTTTGGATGCTCTTTCTTTTTCTCTTTTACTTTGCGTATTTGTAAGTAAACTACTAAGGGTTGATTGATCTTTCGTTGCAGAAAATACTGATTTAAGAGCCATCAAAAAGAATCTCGGCCAAAAAAGAAATGCAACATACTTATTTTGATGATTTTAACAAATCTCAATTTTGATTTCAAGCCATTATAAGAGAGCATGTGAAGCTTAGCGAGGGAATCTCAAGTTACTCATTTGAAGTTAACCTCATAATGAGCACCTATGATGTAGACATTTAAAGAGAATCTTGAATGTATGAGTGACATTGTAAAGGATCTGAGAGAAAGAAGTGCCAGAGGCATTGTAACAAGATTTAATTACATAATGAGATATACTCAAATATTGTAAGGTTAGAGTTCATGTTTGGTGTAGTACCACCTTGTTCTGTAAATGCCTTTAGTAGGAAAATTTGCAAACTTTGAATTTTGAAATGTAAACAATGTGAAAAAGGTCATATAAAGGTCATGTAAACAATTTGTACACATTTTTCTGCAACTCGTGTGACCAAGCGGACACGTTAGAATAGGTATTTTTATGATATGCATGGTCCTCTTCCACACCGAAACACGTAGAATCGCTCTGAGCTATGTTCCACCGGATCGATCCCTTAAGGGTGCAAAGTGCAAAATGGCTATAAATTTCAACATGCTATTACTCGGATATCATGACACTTATAAACTTCTGGTCTAATCCTATAGAAAGGCGTTGGGCCCCTCTAGAAACACCTCTCTCAGTTTTCGGTATCTTGGAGTGGTTTTCTTGTGGCGGTGGATTTTCACTTGATGGAAAAAGCATCAAATGCAAGCAGTGCAAAGTTGCAAAGTGGTGCAACTTCCGTTCTACAACTTGTGTGACCAAGCAGACTATTCCAACATGTCCAAATAGGTATTTTTATGCTAGGCATGGTCCTTTTTTGCAACTTGTGCGACCAAACTAACTTCTCCAATGCGTCCAAATAGGTATGTTTATGCTAGGCATGGTTTTTTTCACACTGAAACACATGGAATCCCTCCGATCTACGTTCAACCAGATCAATCCCTTAAGGGTCCAAAGTATGAAATGGCTGCAAATTTCAGCATGATATTACTTAGATAACGTGACACTTAGAAAATTATCATCTAATCCTACAGAAAGGCATTGGGCCCCTCTACTAAAATGTCTCTCAGTTTTAGCTATCTTGGAGTGGTTTTCTCGTGGCGGTGGATTTTCACCTGATGGAAAAAGCATCAAATCCAAGCAGTGCAAAGTTGCAAAGTGGTGCAACTTCCATTCTACAACTTGTGTGACCAAGCAGACTATTCCAACATGTCCAAATAGGTGTTTTTATGCTAGGCATGGTCATTTTTTGCACTAAAACACGTGGAATCACTCTGAGCTATGTTCCATCGGATGGATCCCTTAAGGGTCCAAAGTGCAAAATGGCTGCAAACTTCAGGATGCTAGTACTCAGATACTGTGACACTTAGAAACTTCATGTTTGATCCTACAAAAAGGAATTGGGCCCCTTTAGAAAAATCTCTCTCAGTTTTGGCTATCTTGGAGTGGTTTTCTCATGGCAGCGGATTTCCAGTTGATGGAAAAAGTGTCCAATTCAAGTAGTGCAAAGTTGCAAAGTGGTGTAACTTTCGCTCTACAACTCATGTGACCAACCAAACTACTCCAACGCATCTGAATAGGTATTTTTATGCTAGGAATGGTCTTTTTTCACATTGAAACACGTTGAATCGCTCTGAGCTACATTCGACCGAATCGATTTCTTAAGGGTCCAAAGTGCAAAATGACTACAAACTTTAGCATGCTATTAATTAGATACCATGACACTTAGAAACTTCTCATCTAATCTCATAGAAACTTGTTGAGCCCCTATAGAAAAACCTCTCTCGGTTTTGGTTATCTTGGAGTGGTTTTCTCATGGTGGCGGATTTTCACTTGATGGAAAAAGCATCAAATGCAAGGAGTGCAAAGTTGCAAAGTGGTGCAACTTTTGTTGTCCAACTTGTGTGACCAAGAAGACTATTCCAACACATTTGAATATGTATTTTTATGCTAGGCATCGTCCTCTTTCACACCGAAACACATTGAATCGCTCTGAGCTATGTTCCACCGAATCGTTCCCTTAAGGGTGCAAAGTGCAAAATGAATGAAAACTTCAACATGCTATTAATTGGATACTATGACACTTAAAAACTTCTCATCTAATCCTACATAAATTTTTTGTACCCCTCTAGAAAAATCTCTCTCAATTTTGGCAATCTTGGAGTGCTTTTCTCGTGGTGGCGAATTTTCCCTTTTTGGAAAAAGCATCAAATTCAAGTTATGCAAAGTTGCAAAGTGGTGCAAATTTCGCTCTGCAACTCATGTGACCTAGCAGACTGTTCCAACATGTCCGAATAGGAATTTTTACACTAGGCATGGTCTTTTTTCACATTGAAACACGTGGTATCGCTCTGAGTTATGTTCCACCGGATCAATCCCTTAAGGGTCCAAAGTGCAAAATAGATGGAAACCTCAACATGCTATTACATGGATACCATGACTCTTAGAAACTTATCGTCTGATCCTATAGAAAGGTGTTGGACCCCTCTAGAGAAACCTCTCTTCGTTTTGGCTATCTTGGAGTGGTTTTCTTGTGGCGGCGAATTTTCACTTGATGGAAAAAGTGTGAAATTGAAGCTATGCAAAGTTGCAAAGTGGTGTAACTTTCATTTTGCAACTCGTGTGACCAAGTGGACTATTCCAACATGTTTGAACAGGTATGCTTACACTAGGCATGGTCCTCTTTCACACCAAAACATGTAGAATCGCTCTGAGCTATGTTCCACCCGATCGATCCCTTAAGGGTCCAAAGTGCAAAATGGCTGCAAACTTCAGCATGCTATTACTCAGATGCCATGACATATAGAAACTTCTCATCTAATCTTATAGGATTGTGTTGAGCCTATCTAAAAAAACCTCTGTCAGTTTTAGCTATCTTGGAGTGGTTTTCCAGTGGTGGTAGATTTTCATTTGATGGAAAAAGCATTAAATGCAAGCAGTGCAAAGTTGCAAAGTGGTGCAACTTTCCTTCTGCAACTTGTGTGACCAAGCAGACTATTCAAAAATGTCCAAATAGGTATTTTTACGCTAGGCATCAGGGAAAACTTTAGTGGTGAATCTTCGCCAATTGGCGAATATTTGAAATCGAGACCTCCAAAAATGGTGAATAATACAAGCTAGAAAGGATGCCGAATCGCCAGGTTTTTACAAAAAAATAAATTTGTTTCCATTAGTTCACCAATGCATTTATTTTTAAACGACATGTCATAGGAACTGATTCGCCAATAGTTTATACTGTAAATACAAATATTACTTATATTCGCCAGTAATTTTATATTCTTACAATTAATTTTTGGGAAATATCGCCACTAATAATAGTATACTATGTCATTTTAGGGATATTTTAGCCTTGAATAGTTTTATTATTTATTTCCATCGATTATATTTTTAATCGAATGGCTGCAGGTGAATTTCGTCACTTTATTTGCGTGTGCCTTTTAAAAAGGTTGTTGAGACCTGAAATTTGTTTTGGGCCACACGATTAGATTTGATCATGTGGCCCAGAACAAATTTCGGGACTCAACAACCTTTTAAAAAGGCACGTGCATATAAAGTCATGGAATTCACTAAGTAACAAAATTCACTAAGTTCATATAAATCGGTGTATCGGCAGGACATCCCTAAGCGTCTCACCAATGATGTTTAGTCACACTGATATTCAATCATGGAATGAACTTGCACTACAGTCGTCTGATTTAAAATGCAATGAACTTGCACTACGGCCGTCTAATTAAAAAGCTAATCAATGGTAAAATTTTCAAGTTTCATTTAGTCTTTATTTTCAAGTGAATTTTTTTAAAAGACTTGACCCCCTTGACCCCCACAAGGGGCATTGCCCCTTGACCCCGCCGGTGGCTACCTCCCCCAGGCCCCTACTTCAATAGTAAAAAAAACAAAAACAATATGGGGGAACTAAGCCAACCAACTATGCAAATTTTTAAAGGAGAGAATCGCCATTGTAATTAATCATTTTACTGATTATTCACTAGGATTCACCAGTGTGATTATTCTTTTTTACCAATTATTCATTAAGATACGCCAAGAATTTACAAATTTTTGAATAATGTGCATAAGATTCGCCAATGAAAATTAATAATTTTTTCAAATATTAGGAAAGATTCTCAGGGATTTTACACCTTTGCTGAGGGGCGGGTTTCTTAAAGTTATCCTTGCTAGGCATGGTCCTCTTTTGCACTAAAACATGTGGAATCGCTTCGAGCTATGTTCCACCGGATCGATCCCTTAGGTTGGAGGAGTCTTAAGTTGCAAATTTCTAAGTTTCTTAAAGAAACAAATTTGAAATGATATTGAATGGCCCACTTAGCACTCATTTCATCTAAGTGATGCTCATAGAGGTGAGGCACTAGGTCTTCACGGGAGGTCACCCATTCTAGTATACACCAACTCAAGCACTTAACCACAAATTTTTTTCCCCAAGGTTAAGCCCACTTAGCTTGCAACCCCATTTGCAAAACCTTTAGAAAGTGTTGTGCCTTATGAAACATTCATTATAGATCCCCTTTAGCTCATCAATTGATAAGTAGGAGGTATTTTCTACAATGTGTCAAATTTTGATATTTCTATTAGGATTCCACTAAGCAGTCATTTGTAGTATTAGATATAGCTCTAGCTTCTATAGTATTGCACATGATTGTAGATAGTTTCAAAGATCTAGATAACATCAATAGTTCACATTACTCAAAAAGGATTAAAATCTTAAAGACATTTGTGAAAATCGGGACAAGTAACCTTCTTGTGGAATTAGGGTTGCAATATTTGGTCTACAACATGTTCCACCATTTCTTCAGTAGGATCAAGAACACACATAATGAAGGTGTGTTTGTAGCCATGAAATATTATGGTTCGAACTATCTAGGAGAGTGATAGTTTATCTCGACCAACCATATCTATACCATGGTTTTTTTGGAAACAAGGATGGGTTCTCTCTTCATCGGCATACACATTATTCCCTAATGTGTTCACACTAGTGTTACAAGAATAGTACTCACCTCGGACTTGAAAAGCTCTTTTTTGACTTGGACTTGGGCTCGGAGGGCAGACTCGACAAATAGAAAAACCTAAGAAATTCAAATATTTGTAAGGATTTAAAACTTGTTTCATGCACCATTTAATAAATAAACCTTAAAGACACAATAGAATCATCAAATAGAAATTACTATGATCCCATACACAGACATACATCAATCACATAAGTATAAGAACAAATTTTAGTTGAAGGAAATAACAAATTTAGATATATAAATATTGTGATATTGCTATCAGGATTCAATCGTGTAGTTTTACAAGTCAAACTCATTGACCTGTGATTCATCAATAGTGGATCACAAGAACCCATCTCTCATGATAATGAATGGTTCATAAGGAGGAAGATAAATCTTCATACATTTCTTCTATCACAAATGAGATAAGTGCTTGGCTTCATGAAGGTCATGAGACAACCATTAATGGGGAGTGGATACATGAAGAACTGATGGAGAATGATAATGGCTTCAGACTTGCTATAAAGGAAAAAAAAAATTGTTTCAATGATGCAAGAGGTTTTTGGTTTCACTACCAAAATGAGCCTACGAAGAATGCATGTGAAACTCCTTTTGACCTTGAGGGTGTACTTACTCCATCTCAAGGATCATGCATCGAGGATGACATAGATCAATGCTAGGGCTAGCCAATTAATAATTATACACGTGAATAAGTCAAACATGTACATGTCAATAAGGGAAGTACAAGTACTAAAAAACACGTAAGCCTCAAAAAGTATATGCATGAATACATAGTACACACAAATTAAAACAAAGTATATGCACGAATACAAGGTATATGCATGAAAACATGTAAGCCACAGAGTATACACTTGAATGCACGTAAGTCACAAACTATACGCGTAAGTTGTAAAGTATACACTTGAATACATGTAACTCATATCTATTGAACCATCAATTTAGAATGCAAATATGGACAGGCATCAATAAAAGATATTTGTATTAACCAAATAGCCATGTAGGCATACATCCATATATGTTGATATAAGTATGAAATATATGTACAAAATAGCCATATAGGCTTACGATAATTCCATCTAGGCATACAATGTCAAATATGTCCAATAAGAAATATGTACAAAGCTGCCCTGCAGGCATACAACAAAGGACTCTGGAATCAAAAGTCATTGCTCTCCATGTGCAGGAAATAAAATCTTTCCCTTTCCTTTTCGCTCAGATGGTGATAGGTCTGTCACTCAATTTTGCTGCCCTCGTGGAGTGCTCTTGCTACTCCTCCTAGGGTTTAATTCGTGGTGAAGTTTTAATTGTTACAATAAGAAGTAAAGACATGAATATATAGAAATTACATTATAAAAAATGATATATTTGACAAAATAATCACTTACAGCCATCTCACAATCTCTCTCCATGAGGGAAATATCCTCATGCCCATGCTCAGGCATGCTCAAGCCCTGTATAAACCATACAAATAGACAAAAACTACGTGAATCAATAATGGTTTGGTTTTTCACTAACTAACATATATAACAACAAATGTAAATTAAAATTTACTAATTTGCCTATACCTCTTCTTTAGAGCCATTGAGGATTGTATAGCAGATGTCACACCAATATCCATTGCCCTCATCACATTCAGAGGTGTATCATCTTGCAACAACTGAAAATAAAACAAAAAATTATTGAACGTAATCAACGATGTGCATGTATAAACTACACAAATCTATTAAGTACTTGATTCATTAGTTAAACTCTTTATTCTATTACTTGTGTGAAGCTTTGAGTAAATCCACCTCCACTGGGAAGTGTTCCATCAAAACCTCCAATATTAGTCTGTTCAACATCAAAAATTGCATATTAAATTACCATTCATAAAACAATGCCATTAATATGCAATAAAATTATAATTGTTTACTAGTTGCATACCCTAGTGATAGGTGTACTAAAAAAATAGGTTGGTGGGGGCCGGTGTATCCAGTCTCAACACTATGACCCTACAATTTTATTAAAATCATAAAACTTTTTAGTTAATATTGCATTTCAAAATCAAAATTTAATAAATTAAATTGAATGAACACATGCACTAGCTTTTACCTAACTATCAATGCCATATGCCTCATGCAAAATGTCAGTTGCCCTCTCCATCTCCATAGCTGTAGATGGATCCTACGTACCGGTCTCCTGAGGGTCAGAGGGGTCCTTTGAACAAGTAGTCCCGCAAGATTGACACACATGTGTTCGAAGGCCACCACTAGAAGACTCCCCTAGATGGCGTTGTAGAATAGGGCTCATATAATGGATGACACTCTGGGTCAAAGTGTTGATTGCCTACAATGTCTCTACATCAGCACTTTCCTTCATGATGGAAAGCCTTAACAGTGTTCTCATGATGTGGCCTAGCGAGAGCTCGTCTACCTTGTCGTGTAGGATTCGATTGTGCACTAGGTCTATCCTGAGCTAACCCCCCACCTCTCCCCTGTAAATCCCTCATATCAAAACAATTTGGGATTTTGTTCAATATGAACTCACTGTATGGTTTCCTAAGGAAATATTGCAGGACCTTGCAATTGTTGCACGGTGGGTAATCGAAGACCATGTACCACCTATCATAAAACCGGTCCTTCATCTATTGGTGGTGGCACCAATGGATAGGAAACCTCTTCGCATTGAGGGTATGATTTTGATTTGTGTGTGGGTCTGTGAATAATGAGCACAAACAACCTTTTGTAATTTTTAAATCTTTCACATCCTTGTATGATAGTTTATTTGCATAATAGTCCCTAGCCACCTGCCTCCTATCTTCCCATCCAGTTATTTGTTTGCTAATTGAATCTATGTTTGTTAACATATCTTTCAATGAATTTGCTAGGGTCATTCTTTCTGTGGTTGAACCATTTGGATCACTCAACCTATTGATCAAATCCTCAATTTTTTTTTTGTTGTTCTCAATTTCACTCATTAAATTTTGTTGAGTGCCAAGAGTGGGTCGAGTTATTGGTGGAGGAGGTTGATGTTGTGGTTATTTTTGATCTTGAGTATTTGGTTGGTCTTCCTATTGAGGATTTTGAGGGTTTTCAAGTTGATTTTCATCTCCTAAAAATTCAAACAAATAGATATCAAATTCAACCTAAAACTAACAAATTCAAAATAAAAGCCATAGAATCCTTACCTCTTACAGCTCCTCCTCATCGTGGCACCATCGTTGTGAAGAAATAGGGATTCTTGGTGAATAAATTCTCCTCCTAGAACGTGAGCTCGATATTCTGGGGTTTTTGGTCGCTGGTGCAACAAAAAAAATAGTCCAAATGCAAATGAGAGATTTGCAAATTTTTTTTCTTTTCACAGTTAATAACACAAGCATCCTATAACACACTCGTGTTGTTTGTTTGTAGTTGTAGTCATTGAGACCTTGAATAGGTTTAACAGAGACATAACGTGAGCATGTTATAATGTGCTTGCGTTATGGTTTTTGAATTTTATTTTTTTAGGGTGTCCATAGAATTGCTACCCATTTCCATGCACCTGCCGAATGATTTGATAATTGTTTGAGAATATTAATTTCTGATACTGTCTTGATAGCAACTTGCAGTGCTTTCTTCCTTAAGTGGCTTTGGTATGAACATTGAGCTTTGGATAATAGTTTGTGTGTTTCAATGGTATATTATGGAGTGGAGTACTTGGTATAATAATGATCTTGAAATGTGATGGTGAGTTGCACTTGAAACTTATAGATTTTTTATATTATTTCAATCATTATTGGCAGTGCAAAGTGCTATAATGTAGGTTTTATTTGTTTATCATTCCTTGGTCACTGTAGTCAAAGGGGGAGAACAACAATTTTATGATTGAGAACAAGGATGTAAATTTTTTTATGTTGACATGAATGCCAAAGGTGGAATTTTCTGGCTTTGGAATTTTTTGTCATTGATGTCAAAGTTGTTTTGTTGATGATCATTGTGATGCAAAGAATGATCAAGGGTTGAATTAGTACACAAAGGTTGGAGTAGTTTGTTGGTTGATGATCATTACAAAGGTGTTCAAGGGTTATTTCCTCATGAAAAGGGTATTGTTATCAAAGGTGTTTGTTCATATCAAAATTAATATTTCAAGTAGGTTTTATGGATATTTAAAGACCAATGAAAAGTTCAATCTAAGTACTTTATACTTTGAAGGAGATTTATTATTATGGATTGAGAGTTGCTTAGGTAACTAAGATATTTTCTATCATCCTAGCAAGTGATTTATTATTATTACATTATTCAATGATGGTTTTTGATGAAGAATCATGTAGGTGTCTTTTGATTAAAAACACTTATTCAAAGTTGGAATAGTAGTTACTCAGGAAAATGAATGAAATGTTGGTTAAGTCTAGTCTTTGGTTTTTACAACTATCCCTATTCAATGGTTTTGGCCTTAACAACTATCTCCATTTGAGAGTTTTGAAATGATTACATTGTGTGAAGGAAGTTCGGATGTTATTATATAGGTTAAGACTTTATAATTCAGTGATCAAAGAAAAATCAAAGGCTGTTATTCAATTATTTTGGGCGGGTGTTCAAGGATTAAGGGTCTCCATTTAAATTTATGAAAAATTATTTCTCCATGTCTTCACATTCACGGGTATGTAAAGTGTCAAAATTTTGTGTTTGGTTGCTCATATGTTTGTAATTGTTTGGAGGAGTGGTGGAATGTGAAAGGCCATCAATGCTTTGATAAGATTTGAATTTAAGTATGATTGTGATCTGTATACAAGAAAACAAGGTGTTTAAGACCTTGTAGTATGTGGGTATCAAGCATATTCATATAGAAATGAAGAGATGAAAATCAGGGTTTCAAGATGATTTTTTTTATGATTGTACTGCACAAGTTTAGTGATCTTAGATGTTGAATGTGACTAAATGAAAGGGGAAGATAAGAGTTTTTGGATGGTTTCAATACCATGTATTTTGTCATAGAATACTTAGGGAGGATTATTTTTAAATGGTGGCATTATTTAGTGCTTTCATATATCACTTTCTTTGCATATTGGGTTTATCATATGTGCACATTCCTCTCATGATAGAGTGTAGTGATTTTTTTGACACATTTTATTTGAAGAGATTAGTATGACACCATAACATGGTTATAGGTGACATGAGGATGTGTTGGATTAAAGAGAAAATGTGGATGTGTTTGAGAGTTTTTTGAATGTGAAGATGTTCATTTTTTTGGTGTCCAATTTTGTCCATGAATGATTATCATCACAGTAAGTCATTGTGTCAACTATTTGATCATACAAGTAGGTTATAGTCAAAGTACAAACAAAGTTTGATGATTTCATGTTCATAAATATTTTAGCTAACACCTTGTTTATGTTTTTCAAGGTGAAAGGATTCTTGTGATGATGCGGTTATCTATGTATGAAAGAATGGTTTCATGTTGAGTGTTTGTATGTAAGTAAGGAAGATGGGGATTTTCTAATGCATGTATAGAGTAGTGAATGGTATGGAAACATAGTAACCCTATGAACTTTCGTTAATTCTTCTGAAGTGTTTTTTTATTTCAAGTGATGCAAATTGAGAAGCCAAGGAGGAAGATTGAGTAGCCAGTGAGGTAGATTGAATAGCTAGTGAGGCTTTTCAAGTGAGGCATAAAGTGTAGCCAGTGAGGCTTAATGAAACTTATTTTTAGAGTGGTTTTTCACCCTTTAGGGTTTTCCACTCATAAAACTAGTGTTTTGTCTCCTCTTGGTGGTTTGACATATTGTTTTTGATTGTTCATCTTTGTTCAAGTATTTTTACATCATGTTTGAAGTGTTTTCAATGGGTTTCTTTGCATAATACAAGTTTGTTATGTTTTAAAAAAAAATTCATTAGACCATTGATTCACACCCCTCTCTATGGTCTTACTTAATTAAGCCAAATTGAAATGTGCTTACTTAAGAAAAATGCAAGTTGTGGTTCATTTTAGGCCTAACAAGTGTAGAAATGTATTTTGTTTCTCATTTTAAAAATAAATGAGTGGACGATGCAAGTTGTGTTCTTTTTGAGCCCATGAATGTAAATGTAGTTTTTTTTTTCATTTTAAATCCCATGAATGTAGAAATGTAGTTTGTTGTTCATTTTAATCCCATGAATGTAAATGCATATTATTTTTCATTTTAGGCCTCATGAATGTAGAAATGAAAATTGTTGTTCATTTTAGATATAATGATGTGATGCAATTTTTGGTTCATTTTAAGCCCATGAAGTGTGTTAAAAGAAAAAAAAAATGATCCTATCTTAAACAAAGATAAAAAAAACCAAACAAATAAAGGGTTTTTATTTTTAAAATGTCTTTCTCCCAAAAACCCACACACTACAAATAGAGGATTAGTAACACCCAATCTTTTTTAATGATAACAAAAAATAAAAATAGTGATAAATTTTCTAAATCTTAATGAAATTAAAATTTGTAAAATGTTGTGGAAAGGTAAGATTCATATCTACAAAACCTAGAAAAATCTCTACAAAATTCTTCATGAAAAAATTGTTATAGATGGAAGAAACCATGGATTTTCAAAGGTTAATCGCCGAATTAAAAAAATATATTAAATTTAAAACAACCATAACTTTCTCAAATCTAAATGAAATTTAAAACCATAAAATTATCTTGCAATATAACAAGATATTAACCTCTTATATAGGTTAAGTAATATAATTTAGTTACTTTATCTAGCACTCTTTCCATGCTCAAGGAAATAAAAATTCTTGTTAAAAAATCCTAAGAAAACCCCATGTATATTTCACAATATATATAAAGATGCATAAAATGATATATGCCTAAACCTTGATAATTTATATCTACAAGATAAGTCATTCATTAGTCAAAAATTTGATAATTATCACTTGATAACAAATGATAAATAATATTAAGAAGTGGCATGGTGTTGTCATCAATTAATTAGCTAAATATTATTAAGTAGGAGCTCACAAGGTTGAGGGGGAACATCTTACATGATTATTTTGATTGGAAAGGAAATAGCCCAAAATGAAAAAACTCTGATGAACAACTAACTAGGGATTAGACCCGAAGAGAAGGCAAACATAATGAAACGATTGATTCTTCCATTCTCTTAGGACCTCTTATTGGAGATTTCCTTTTCTTATTACAAAATAGAGAGGATGGATGGATTTGGAGTGGAAAACCTTAAGGGGTGTTCCTTGTTAAATATGCCTATTCTAAGTTGGAACATCTTATATTTCCTCCACAAAACTTTGAATGGAACAAAATCAAGAATTCAAAATTTATCCCCAAATTCAACTATTTATAGTGGGTTGTAGCCCATGGTAGTACTCTCACCATAGATGGTCTTAATAGAAGGATGTTTTAGTTTGTCAATAGGTGCACTTTTTGTTATGAAGAGGTAGAGAATATTTACCACATGTTCTTCCATTGTGTCTTTGCTAGGGAACATTGGTCTCAATTTTTACAAATTTTTCTAGTTGATTAGGTTTTCCCCTTTCTCTAAGGGAATTTGTGAAAAAATAGAACAACCACCCTTTTAGTCATCGAATTATTGAATATTTTTTGAAGAAAATACCTCATTTTCTGTCATGAAACCTATGGAAATAAATAAATAAGAGAATATTCAAAGATAAAAGATTAAATGACATGAGGGACTTCTTGAGCATAAAACAACAAATTTAGGATAATTTAAAATCTAAAAATTATGGGTTCACCACAAATATTCCATCTTATGGGAATCCCAAGATCAAACATAAATAAGGTATTAAAAACTACCTTACTGTGATTAATTGGGCTAAGATCTTTAGTATAAAAATAACTAAATGGACCCCCCTCCCCCGAGTGAAGGCTAGATAAAAATTAATTTTTATGGATGCTCAAAAAGAAAACCGAGGTTAGCTAATGTTAGGGGAATAATAAGAGACCAAAAGGGGCTTCTTATTGAAGGTTATGCTAAGTATTTGGGTACCTACACTTGCAATGCTAGTGTTCAACAACAACTATTTGGTTGGGGCTAAAGAGATTGAAGGAGAGGGGTTATAACAAAGTTTTTATAAAAGGGAAATCCAAGTTAGTTATAGATATTCTCAAGGGAGACTTAAATGGACCGTAGATGATATTTTTGGAGGATTCAAAAGGGATGATAGAGGGCTTAAACTAATATAAGTTATTAGACACTTACAAATAAGGAAAAAAATCAACTGATGTTGCTTCCAATGTGGGGATCTCTTGGCTACAAAGGATTAGCTGGAATTATTATTATATCCCTAAAAGAATAAAAGATATAATTTCATAAGAGAGACTATTGATAAACAGCATAGGGGACAAACTCAATGGTATATATTAATTGTAAAATGAATAAAGTTAAGGTTGTTATGGACAATATTTGGGCCCATTGTCATGGAAATAGGATTTTATTTAGTGCCATGAGGCCAAATACCTCAAGGGAGATGCTTTAGTGAAGGACCTATCTAATCACAACATATATTTATATACCTCATTATTTTTATTATCATTATATTCCGTATGAATTATCAATTTAGTAAAGAGAAGCACCAAAACAATATCATTAGGGACAATGATTGTATCATCAAGTTCAAAAATATGAAATAATAATTATATAATATTTTTGATAGATTAAATTTTTTGTGTAGAGGAGACATTATCCTTATATTTCACATAAACAATAGAAGGATTTGTTATCTTCCTCTAAGTCCTAAGTATTTTCTTAAGGAGGATGTAATTATGGAAAAGCATGATATTTTTAATACTCACACAAGCTGAATGTATCATCCCTTGACTTTTATACACATATGATTCAATTTTAGTGATTTACCTTGTGTCTCATCAATCTTGATAGGTGGATTGATTTATTGGTGGATTTTTATTCAAAGTGACTCCTAGGCCCATTATCGAGGTGATGGGGATTGAATGTTAAGGGATACAATTCTGAAAATTCAGTGATGAAAATTGTGAAAGGTTCATTGATAGTTTCTTTGAGAAACAAAAGTTGTAGAGATTCCATAATGGCTATGATAGAGAAAAGTTGCTAGCTCCCTTCGGCCTTGTAAGTTTACACATAATACACTATTTTACTTTAGAGGGTAGATATAAAATTATGGAATGGTTATCATTTCCCTTTCCTGAATCA
Organism: Sequoiadendron giganteum; assembly: GCA_007115665.2. Lineage (NCBI taxonomy): Eukaryota > Viridiplantae > Streptophyta > Pinopsida > Cupressales > Cupressaceae > Sequoiadendron > Sequoiadendron giganteum. The sequence continues at coordinate 153,681,513 of CM021104.1, forward strand.
TATAAGGAATAATGAAAAAATCAACACTCATTTTTTCTTATGTCATCCCTTCATCAATGCATTGTTAAAGGAGCTTCCCCACACTGCACCAAAGCCTCATAGTAAGAATTTACAACCATGTGATTTCCATAACTTTGCAACCTTGTCTTGCTAAAGTTATTAAACTATTGTAGATAAAGTTTTTGAAAAAGAACCCCCTCTTGATTCAAGATAACATTTCTCATGGAAATAAAACCCAAGTCTGGTCCCCCCCAAAATGCTACTTCTCAAACCTCTACCATTGTTGAAATGTATCCTAACCCCTCTTCTTAGAAAAAAAAAAAACTAGTATAAAAATAATGTCTCAAAAGGAAGATTTTAAGCACCCTAAAAGGTAAGGATATAAATAAAATGGCTATAGAGATCCCAAAAAAAAAAGGGTTCAAATCAACATGGTGTTTTGAATAGTGAAAATGGAGAAATAAGGTCAACCCACTTAGCTAGAGTAGGGAATTAGAAAAAAGGTAGGGATTATAAAGGAAAAAAATTGGCCTTTAATGAGGAGGTTGTGGACTCCTTGAATGAGGAGTGCACCCTTTTATTTGAGGAGGACTAGGATATTAGCTAGCAAGAGATGGATGAGATGGAAATTGAGGTAGTTGAGGGGGACGACACTAGTGAGGATAGGGAGGCCAAAGATATTGAAATGAATGGAAAAAATACTAGAATGGAGGAAGAGGAGAATGAAATGGACTCTGGCTTGATGGAAGAAAATTCAAAAAATTTAAGGAAAAAGAGAGCTTAGAGGAAGAGGAAGAATTGGAATCAATTTCCCTTAATAATGTTAAAATTTAGATAGAGGATTTGTAGGGTAGGGTGAATTGTATTGAGTAACATGAATAAAATGATTCCCTCAAGGAGAAGATTATCAAGTTGGACAATGAAATAAGCTACATTATATCAATCACCAATGGGATTATGAACTAGGCCATATTTGGCACTATAATAGATAAGTGAAGATTGAGGATGCCGAAATGAAAGAAAGAAAATAATCAGACCGTATTAGCTAAGGAATGAGACTTTGGAAGACCCAGAGAACACTTGGAAGAATAATCTTTTAGAGTTAAAGGTTAATCGAAATCTTATCAACAAACAAAATGAGTAATTTCTCTTTGTTATGCTAAGTTCTTTTTATTTTTTTCTTTTGTTTAGCTGAATCCTACATTCTTGATTCATTTAGGCCTACATGTGCTAGGTATGGTTTTTGAATTTTTAGGCCAAAGAGTCTATTTTTATTCTATCTATTTGAACTAGTTGGCCTTTAGGCATTTTTTTGTTCCTTTTGATGTTATTGGGATTAGGGCCCTAACCTTTCTTTATTAATAAACAAAATGATAATGAAATTGATATTTTTTATAGCTTAATACAAGTGAAGAGTTATGTGTCTTTGTATGGGGATATGATATACCAATCTACTATTTTCTAAGGCTAGGAACATTGTCATAGAACAACCTATTACAATGGAAGCTTTTAGAAATATTATTGAATGTGTAAGAGATACTTTAAAGAATATTGCAATATTTATTCTATATATATTAGAGAGTAATTTAATTGAGATGAACTATTTGAAGTCATGTCTATTGTTTATATGGATCAAATTTTAATAAATTTATTTTTATTATAATGTAAAAAAAATGGCAAATCAATTTGTAAATGTTTAGAATTCAATGGACAAGATATAAAAATAAATTATAAATAAATATAAGCTTACTAATAAATGAACTCATTATGTAGCATTAATGATATTATAATTTAATCTCATAGAGTCCCTTCTAAGATGGGTCTATAACAAAGCTTTAGTAAACTTTAACCTAAAGAAAAAATTATTTTTTAAATAAATTAAAAAATAACCAACAATAATTTAATACTAATAACTTGATTTTAAATGAAAAAAAACACAATCAATGATATTCTACTTCTAATTGAGTTCATGTACTTTTGATATTTATATTTGAAATATGCTTAAATTTTAAACTATTTTATATATTTGAAATAGATAATCCCAAATTTATTTAGACATTTTCATATTTTTACAAGTATTTTTAGGTAGCCCATTTGGAATACAACCCCTTATATAATTATTAATATACTAGCCTAGTTTATCTAATTCAAAAGTTCTCACTTAAGTCTAACTTAGTTCAAATATGTCTAATTTATTTTGATTGGATTGAGTTATTATCATGTATTCTATATATTTATTTAATTAGTCTAACTTTATTTAAAAAATATATTCTTGTTATTAATATAGATTATTTGAAATTGTGCATCATATAGTTCCTTACACATCCACAATTAGTCCATAATATTATATTTACTAGATCGCATGACCTTTATGTGTACCTGGTATAAGAAAAGCCTCTCAAGTTCATACTGACTCAACAAGCCTTGGTTTACTCTCATAAAGGGCGGGTGCAAAAAGATGGGTGCGAAAACGTAGCCAATTTTTTTTTTTTTTTGAAAAGCCATAACATGAGCATGTTATGCCATGTTATAAGAAAAAAAAAATTTAATTCATTATTTTAGTATGCTTTTTTCCCATCTATGGCCTATAAACCCTTCCCAAGCATGCTTACATTATTGAGAGCCCAAATCTCATGGTTTGTTCATCAATTCTTCACTAGAATGCTACCACATTGATGGGGAGCTCAGAGGAGTAAGTTTTTTATTTTTGTCAATTTGTTATTAAATAGGTAGATTTAATAGGTTTTTGATGTTAATTTCTTTATTTTTTTAGGATTTGATAATCCCAATCCTTCTCCTTAAAATCCTTCTTCACCTCATGATCAAATACCTGATGAACAACCACCTCAACAAACTCCTCCAATAATTCCTCAACATATTCCTAGAACTCAATAAAATTTAATGCGGGGAATTAAAAATAAGAAAAAACTAAATTGAGGAGTTGATTGCAAGGTTGAAAGATCATGCACAAGTTCAACCTCAAAAAGAGCCACTCTTGCACAATCCCTTGAAGCTATGTTAACACATTCAAATTTCGTTAGAAAGGAATTAAGTGGTTGGGTGGAGAAGAGATGAGAGTATAGAAAATATTATGCAGATAAACTATCCTACAAACAATTCAAAAGTGAAAAAAGTACAAAATTTTATTTGTGTTCCATTTTCACAAATCCATAGATAAATCAACCTTTACAGCCTATAAGAAAGAGGTTTCATATCCATTGTTGTAATCACTAAGGGATAAAGAACCATTTTTAGTAGAGGTGCTGGATGGTTTTTGACTATCCTCCATGCAACAATAATGAGGTCCAACTTGATATTTCTTGAGGAAAATCTATTGCACTCATTTTTCCTTAACAAAATCCCCAAATATTTTGATATGTGGGGCTTCTAGGGTAGATGGTGTGCATATAATAGACTAGGGGCATGTATTGATCCACAATGGCCAACGAGAAGAGAAATTTCTAGACCAACTTATGAGAACATGGCTATCCCTTCCATTGTAAAGGAGAGTGTTGAGGTTGAGACATTATAGTCCATTAGTTCCTTGACCTAGAGCATCATAGAGCATGCCAGTCTTATAGTATAGCATGAGACAAGGGAGAATTTGAGAGGTAGGGTTCCACCCCATATTTATCAGGCTTCTGGGTCACCCTATGGTTATGACCCCATAGATAGTTAGGAGGTAGGTATGTTGGCTACATCTACAACTGACCAGTTGGTGATGAAAAATACCCTTTTGAATGAGACTTTTGGCCTTGATACTAAGGTAAATGTTAGCAAGTTCATTGAATTTAATTTATTAAATTTCATTTTTGAGATGCAAGATTAACTAATCTAGTTTAATAAGACGTCTAACAACATAAATCACATATGGCCATTCATTATATTTTTACAAATTTGGACCTCTTAAGTTACTTCTATTGCCTTAATGTGACTAAAAAAGGTCAATCCAACTTATAATAGGGTAGGCCTTGGAATTTCTCACTTATATAGTAATGGTGAAGCATAGCTAAATTGGTTGTTATAATATGTATCTTATGGTATCTATCACCTTCATGCTACTATAAATAACCAGCTAGATCCTAATATATGATAGTTTCCTCCTAACATCTATTACATACATAGTACTAGTGAAAAATAGATTAAACACACGTATATTGTAAGGCCTCAACTTTTGTGAAACCAATAAGACCCCTAGTTTCTAAAGGTGCAAAATAGCACTATGAAATACAAAACATGAAGATGAGTGTGATAAAGGAAATATATTACTGCAAGGGAACGAGAAATACCATCTCACACAATAACATTTTCGCCAGCTTACTCCAAGATCTCTCCATCTACACACAGAAAAGAGGGAAAATGTTGGAATGATATTTAGGGGGATACCTCAGTCAAACCCCCATTTTTGTGTTTACAACTCCATGGAAAACCAAGTTTTCAATGATGTAGAAATAATGTGATAAAGAAGGAAATACAAGAAAAGTACACAAAACACCACAAAACAATAAAGTGCTAACTCAACCAAGTAATAGAGAAGATGAGTGAGGAGCTTACCACCTCTGTCCAAAGGGCTCAAGTCTAGTGGAGGAGAGATATGAGAGGAACTCAAGTCTTTTCTAGAATGGATTCATCCTACGCTTGCTCTATTGAAGTGATGGAGTAAATATATTGCTGCTATGCAATGAAAAATATTGTTGAAATGCTTGGAGTGAATGCCAAGAGCTTGTGAATGAGTGTGTAGAGATCAACCAGCCTTTGAATGAAGGAATACGAGGTGAATATAAAGAAGAGAAATGAAGAAATGACCATATTTGGGTCGGCCAATAGAAGGGAGGTATTAGAATTTTATTTCTAATAGGAAATCTAACATCTTTTCACAATCTAGCTATAGGAAATTTCCAAGGTCGTAAGCATGTTGCACTGACGTCTACGCATCGTGTGGGTGTCCCCGACAAAAACACCTCCACAAACAGTGAAAATAGGTTCCAAGTGGGTGAAGAGCAACGAGATTATGTGGAATTAAGCCTCCAAATTTGGTTTTCTAAAGTGGAGAGGGGTAAAAGGGGAATTTACATTAGGGGTACAAATTCGCTCCTATATATTTATTTTTTTTAAATAATTTTTTTTCTAAACTAGTTTTTCATAAATTAATATATAATTTAGTTGTTGAAAAAATATTGAAAAATGAAGCTACATGAGATGGCAAACTTTTTATAGTAATTTTTTTTTTCTTTCAATTTTTTTTGTGTGTATTTAAAACTTGAAAGTTTAGTGCATGCACGTATTTTTTTCCAATTTTGATAAATATATATTCTTAAATAAATATTAGAAGGTGTGTGTATCAAAAAATAGTTTTTTCCATTCGATGTCAACTTTCATATTAAATATTTATGTAAAATGGAAAAAATATACCATCTTGATATAGATTCCTTTATCTAGTGCATCATATTTTTTTTCAAAATTTTAATAAGTTTTAGCATTTTTCCTTGGTCTATGGTAATCAGCCTAATATTTTGTGTTGATAACCTATTTTTAGTAGAAATAATAAATCAAAAATCAAAAATAAAAAATTATTAAAATATTAAAATAAATATATTTTTGGAAACTAAACTTATGGATCTACAAAAGGGTATTTTTATATTATTTTAAAAAATTTATTTACATGTGAACTTAGCAGTTATTGAAAATTCAAGTTTTTCAAGTAATTTTTCTAACTTAGCTAAAATGAATCTTACTAGATCATATGTTTGATCAAAATTGAATTTTAGTTAGAAATACATAAATTCAATTATGCTGATAAGTTGGCCAAAAGTGTGACACAACTTTATACTTTTACCCAAAAGGTGGCTTGTTTGGCTGCCATATCCTTTCTTCAACATTTATGCACATGCACAAGATAGTTTTGTTGGTTCCAGGAACTAGATGTCACTTCTTGAGAAAGGACGAGAGGCTCCTATTCTACCATATGCATGTCCTCCACAATTATTGTCAATGGAAGGAAAGCCTCTTAGACAGACGCAGGAGTAGAAAGCGTAGGAGCAAAATGACATCAAGTGGAGAAGCACACACAAGTTCCTGAGCAATGGGCCTCTTCCCATTCATTGCTTGCGGGGTAGGAGTAGTAGGAGACTATAGAGATTGAGACATAGGGGAAACAAGACATTTATGAATAACGAAAGTGATATCATCCATAGAAACCAACCATGGAATTCCTAGTTTCACCCTGAATAAATCTGACTTTGGAATGATATCAAAAGAGGTGTTTATGGCACTAAGCCCTACCAAGATCGAAATGATGATAGAACTAAGAGGAAGGACCAAGAGTCCATCATTTGTATGTATGGTGGTCTTCAACTTTTTGTGTTCCTCCCTATGCAATTTTTTTATCAGTATCATCTCCTCCATTATAACATTCACAACTCATGGGGTCAACCAATACAACAATTATGATGTTCTTGTTGATGCGAACATGAATGTACAAGGGGCAAGGCTCTTTTTTCATAGGTAGATTCTATGATGTAAAAGATATGTGTGGTGATCCATTCGTAGGTCGAGCAAGAGGAATGCATGCAAAAAAATCCATATTTATATACACAAGTGAAAGAAACCTAGTAGACTCCAACGGTTCAGACATCTAACAATGACCTATCTAGTTTTTTTCCCTAAATATTTACAGGCCATTCTGACTACGTAGCTAGGGGTTGTGGATCGGGATGCAAGGCTACATTCCCTACAATGCATGAACCTACAACACATATGCCTAAGGGACGAGAGAAGGTCCTTTGATACCAAGGGACAAATCAAAATAGTTGACACTAGGTTCACCAAAATTTAGAGAAAGGGGACTAGATGCTTGAGGACCTTAGGCCATAGGAGATTCCTAAAAAATAGAGTTCCATAAACTACCTCAAGTTTTGCTAGGTGAATTGAAAAGGTTAAGATGTTGAGGTAAAAAAGGAAGAACAATCTAGGTGCTACTATCCTTCTGCAAAACCAAATATTTCATTGGCTTAGGAGAGTTGATTTTGAGGGTTCAATACACTACCAAAATAGCTCATTGTCTAAGGATGATAGAGTACACTATGGACTCCAACATCACACGTTGGAATCTCATATGTGTTTTGGCATTTCTACAAACATAACGTCTAGGAACATATTAAAACACTAGAAAATCAACTAAATTCCTACCTACTAATCTTTCATACTATAGAAAAATATTTGGAAGGGTACAAAATTGAAGTACAACTATAAGATATTACCTCTAAGATAAGCTATAATTAAAGAAGAGAAGGTAAGAAAAGCGGACCTTTCTACTCAAGAGTCGAATCTTCAAAGAGCTCCATGCAAAAATACCTACACACACAAGAGCAAGGAAAATGTTGGGATTTTTCTTAGAGGACTTCCTCAGTCAGAACCCCACTTTGGTGTTTCCACCTCCACACACAACTATATGTAGCAATAGTATATGGAGAATAATGTAGAAATAGAGAAAATAATGCTAAGAGTAATCACCAAAAAAAAGTATGCTATGTAAATACATAAAGTGATGCGAAGAGAAATAGTGAAGAACAATACAACCTCCACAGTTGTGAGCACTCAAGGTAAGTATGAGGAGAGATATTGAAAGCCCTCCAATAACAACATTGTTTCAATAAATGAATTATAGGAGCTAAAAACCCAACAGCTTGCAACCAAATAAGAGTGTTGTTGAAGCTTGAAAGTATGAGAATGAAATAGAATTCTCAAGATTCCAAGAAGGAATGGAATAATGCTGAGATTTATTGTTGGTCAAGGGAGGTAGAGATATCACACTTCCTTTCCAATGGAGAAATGTAATGCCTATGTGGATTCCATAGGGAGCAACATTATTAGGATGGAATCATAGTGCATGTACATCCATGTGGCGTGCGTACATCCCCAACAATATTCCTCCATCGACACCAAAATGAGCCACCAAGTGGATGGAAAAATGTGGCAGATGTGGATCTCAATAATCCATTATTTTTCTAAGGTAGGGGTGATGCAAATGGGGAATTTTCCTAGGGGTCTAGATTTTCTCTATTACACCATTATATTATAGATTTTTGTTTCCAATTTTTTTCATCCTTCGTAAATTGGAACCATTCCTCTTTGAGCTCCCTTTCTCTCCATGAAATTTAATAATCAATAACTCTAGACTCCATCATATCTTGAATATCTCTTCGATTAGTAAGCATGGAGCACTTAGTGTGGAAGATATTTACAAAGAAATTTTTGTTACAACTTCACATGATATATAATCCTTTGAAATTTTTGAGCCTATCGAGACATAGGTGCTCCTTTGTATGGGAGATTCCACCAATGTTGAATGAGATCCTTAAAATTGAAATGTAGGTTTCATATAATCTTATATCTAACTAGAAAGGGTTCATTGTGTCTCTACTTATCCAAACCCAAAACAAGAGCATTATGGTATAAAGTGGATCTAGGAAGGGCTGAGAGGTGTAGTTTTACAAGAATATCACAATCACATGAGATCAAAACTCTATCCAATTTAACTTTTGTATGATTTTTCCCTTGGCGTATGTTAGACTAGGTAAACTTAGATCCCTTGAGATCAACATACGAAAGTCCTTGAGTGGAAATAAAATTAGAAAAATACATCATGCTATCCAAAAAATCCTCCAAGCCCCTAATTTCCTAGAAGGATAAAGATGAGTGTTAAATTTCCCAACCAAAATTGAATGCACCCTCTAGCTATTTGATATAAGCACTAATAAAAAACTTCAGAGTTGAATCCTAGCAGCCCCTGAGATAGGAGTATAAATATTGTGAAGATTCTAGTTAGTAGCATTCCTTCTGTCTTCCATGATCGTTTCTAAGAAATTTTTGTTACAAAATCCATTGGTACCCTAAATTCTTATAGGGTTCCAAAGAGTAGAAAGTCCACCAAAGGAAAATTTTACAACGCAAATCCAATACTCCATCGTTGAATAAGGAGGACATGCACTTATGTGACATATTGGGTGTGAATGTCTAGATGGTTATATGGATTAAAAAATTTATAGAGATGCTTTTGCATGTTTTACATGTTAACTAAAATATTTGATATGTAGATCTATGTTGAGACTGTAATCAAGGTGTTCTATATAAAGACAATTATAGGTTTGCATGCTATCTTTTAGGATTCCTTTCGATCTATGGTTAATCATATGTGGTTTAGTTTGGAAAAGCAGATCTAGTATTGCTTTTGGTGTTTGATTCTTGGATATCCATATTTTATACTTGATTATCTCTATTTTATATGATATTAATGTGGTCCGGTTGAATCTATTTTTTCAATTATTTTAGATTGGAGCACTGATTATGTCTTTGTCCTTTGATATTTTGTATTTTTGTAGAAATTATAAGAAAATTCTTAAGTGGATTCTAGTTGGTACGCCTTATTTTTTGTCACCATTATTACATTACTATGCCTATTGTAGTGAGATTTGTTTAATGGGAGTACTTAGTATAGTTGTTCATTTGAATGTTTAGTAGTAGTTTATGGTGCATGAGAAGCTTTGTGCACTTTCAACAGAGTGTTGGTAATGATATTGGTCATGATGTCATGTATAACTTAGTATTAATTTTAGTGGGAGCTTAATATAGTTACATAGTGTGTTATCTCTCCTTTTTTTCAATATTTTGGTTCTAAGTTGTAATTACAATGTGTAGTGAGCCATGGATAATATTTGATTAGAATATGGATGGTCTTTTTCCATGGTTTTTAGTGTTATTAGGAGCTCCTGGATTCTAAATTTAGATTGTAGTGAGAAATTAACGACATCTTTGGTTCTATTCACGAAGGATGTGTGGAGATTGTATCTTCTTGGGTTAGAGGTGTGGTTGAACTTTTCCTTTTAGAGCTCATGGTGTTGATTTCTTTGATTGTGTTATGGTCATAGAGGATCTCTAGCTAGGATATGGTTATCAAAATCCTTGGAGAGCCTGGTTACTCAGTGCAATTAGATATTTGGCAGTGATGTGAATTCATAATTTGATGATGGATGATTATTTTAATGTGATCTCTTAGGAGGGGATCTTAGATCATTATATCATGATATGTTACTAATTTTATACTTAGTATTTTTACAATGGTCTTGTTTTGTTCTCTTTGGCTTTTATTACTATGATTTTCTTGGAGCTTCATGATTTTATAGGGTTGCATTTGAAGTTGGCATGAATTGATCAATAGATGCTTATGGATACTAGAGAGACTAGGGCGAGAGTGAAAAATCTCATTTTTAAATGATTATATATTGAGATGTTACTGTTTGATGAAAATTTTAGTAGAAATATCGAGGCTTGCCTACTCCTAGTTATGAATGTGAATCTATTATGGACCTGAAGAGAATATTGTCATTGTTTGATGTTTTTCATATGACAATATCATACCCCACTCTTAGTGTAATTGGGAGGTGAATGATATGAGAGGTATTTCCTACCTGAATATCATACGTATTCTCTATTTTGTATCATTTATTCTCATATACATTAGTCTTGAATATAATTTTTTTGAAGTCTTGTTAAAAAGAAGATTTGTGGTTTACAATTTATTAAATTGGTCTCTTGTTTTGGCCTTGAGCTATGGATTTATTTCTAAGGAATTATCTAGGGAGGTGCATGAAATGGTTGGTTGGTCTGATCTACCTTCAATATGAGAGGTTTACATCTATTTTTGTCATGTTTTTATTTCATTTTAATGTTAGATGTTGATATCCTATTAATCTAGAAATGGTGAGGGAGATATTACATCTCAAAACTTGGTAAATGTTAGCATGGAACAAGGATATGGATTGATTTTTAGGTTCTCCCTCTGGTCATGGTATTATTCTTAGGTGTTTTGTTTAACACTATTCAGTGTAAAGAACTTGGGTAAGCTATTGAGACTAATAGTGAGAGAGTTATTGTAGAATATTTTTTTATAGAATTTTCATATCATATGTTTCCTTATTACTATGTAATAGATGAGTTATCGACATCCTCCTTGTGTAGTATTATAAGAAGACTTGGTATGTCTTGATCTATTTTTATATTTGACATTATTCATGTAGTGGTATTTTATGCATATACATATTGCTATCCTCTATTGTATCTTGGTATGTTGGTTATAGATGTGATGATAATTTTGAATGTTTCATTGGATTTGATCTTTTAGTTATGTAGGTTGTGGACTAGCTACCCATTTTTTTGTAGTGAGATGATTAGATATGGACTATATATATCCATGAGATTTTATATTGTTAATGTAAACATATTAGTTGGCCTTATCTATGGTCATTTCTTGGTATGTTACAATTGAGATAGGAGGATAGATATAAAAATACCTGATTATGGATTTTGGGTTAATATATTGATGGTTTGAAGTTCTATTTGTGTTTTATATACCCTATTTTGATGTATGATTACCTTGGATAAGTTTCAACTTGTTGTGTTTTCTATTCTACGTGGTATGGGTAAGGTATCTACTGAAATCATTTTCTATCATTTGAATTTGATGCTTGTGTTCATGTAGAGATTGGTGTAGGTTTTAGTGATAGTCTATATGTTTCACCTTGGCATGTTTCTTTTTCTTTAATAGGTGAAATGAAAAAGGATGAAAGGATTTTTTTTTTATGGTGGTTATCATATTTTCTTTTGTAAGTACCTTGTTGGATCATGAGAGTATTATGAAGAATCATATAGTACATTTTTCACTAAGGGATTTCTTTCCCCTGTTTTTGATTCATATGGGTATATTTACAATGTTGATGTCAAGTGATAGAATCTTAGGATTAAGTTTTCATCCACTTTGTAAATCTTATGTCATGGTTCCAACATCCTTGGAAAGAGTCTCTAGGAACTTAGGGTGTACTAGGAAAATATTTTGTCAATATCAGTTCTCACTATTGTTTGTAATATAATCATAAGGGGTTTGGGTCCACTAGTAATGGTAAAAGTGACTTGTGGACATAAATAATTAATATTATTTCCGCTACATGTGAATGCCTAAAATGTGGTGACAAAAGATAAGGAAAATGATAAATGAATGACTATTGGGACTCTCCAAGTGTGAGCTTCCAAAGAGGCAAGAAGTGTCACTTGGTTTTCCATCATTTATTGCATTTTTTGTTATGTTTATCTTTCAAGTGTGGGTGCCCAAGTTGGAGAGAACTTGTATTGGAATCCAAAATATGCACATTCTTTTATAATAGGTGGAGGATTTCCAAGGGTTAGGTCATTTGCATTGAATATTCTTCTTTGGAAGCATTGATTTGGGCTTAAGACCTTTTCACACATCGATAAAATCAGCTCTTTGGATGTAGAAAGCATGAGAAATAGTTAAGTATAGTTTTAATCTACAAGAACAATGAAAAGTTGAGGCATGAGGAGGATTTTCAAGGCACACAAACTTGATTCCATGTTGGTGCCAAATAAGATAATGAAAGTGGTTATACTGTAATCTCATTTAGTTGATGATGATGCATACTTGGCCTCTCTTCTTGGTGATTTTTTTTCCCACGAGGGTTTCTTCATGTACATTCTATTTTATTTGATGCTTTTATGTTTTTTATTTGTGCCTCATTTTTCTTATCTTATTATGTTGTTTTTCTTCATATATTTCTATTATAAGTTCACATAAGGTAGTGTTTATAAGCATGCTATGTTGGTTGATTTTTAGCAGCATAAAGAAGATGGTTATAATCATCGTAATTCCATATTGAGGAAACTAAATTTTAAAATTTTCATATAAGTTTCATATTTTCATGTTTTTTTAGTCCAAGCCTTGAATCTCATCAATTGAAGTTATATTTTGATAAATATTAAATTTATCAACAATTGGTATTGAACTTGTTTATTTCTCGTAAAAAATGGGTGTATAATTCAAATTTTCTATTATTAAAAATGATTGAATCATATATCTATACTATAACAAAAAATAGGATTAAATAATTCAATGAAGAATATAGATATTTAATGTAAAAGTTTGTAAAGCATTGATCAAGAAAGTTTAGTTAAACATTTTTTTTTCATAATTTTAATTATACGTCATAATAAAAATATTTAATGTGCGTTTTAATTATGTATTAATTTTGAGTCAAAAAATTTATTTCTTCTTACTAGATAGGAATATAATATTTCCTTGATAGAAATTAGTATATAAAATTAAATTAAATTAAATTTTGGAAAACCATAGAAGAAAATAATGAAAAAGTTTGATTAAACATAAGATTGAGAACAATGAAATAAAATATTTTTCAACAATTTCTAATATTTTACTTATATAAAAGAGGTGGTATATGTTTAAATATTTATAAAGTACATAGGAAAAAAAACAATAATACCATTATTGAAGAAAGTGATTACCTCCTAAGATTGCTTGAAATCTTTTCCACACACTTTTTCACCCTTCTTACTCATGCACCTAAACACTCTTCTTCCTCACATGCCTAAGATTAAAATCTTGAAAATCATTTCTATTCTTGAATTTATTATCTCAAGTTCATGCCACTACTATGGAGTAAATTTCTATAAGGAAACAAATACATTTTAAAAAAAAATTCTCCATTATATTAATGGAGATCTAATTTTCTAGTTGACTTGAATATTGAGAAGTACTTTACAAGGATAATAATGAATGTTGTCATGAAACAATTATTTAATATTGAAATATAAATTTCTATATTATATTAAATGTATAATATTTCATATTTGATTATATGTTTATCTTAATTATAAAATTCACACTATAATTATATTTAATTTAATTATTTTATGATTAACCTCTTTTTTAATTAGATATTTTGATTTCTTATAGATTAATTTGATTTTATTTCTTATATTAAATGCATAATATTTAATATTTATATATATTAATTATTTATTTTAAATATAAATTAACAATATAATTATATATTTTTTTATTGTTATAAGACCAACCTTTTATCTAATTAGATCTTTTGATTATTTATAGATAAATTTAAATCATATTATATTTTAAAATATATTATATTTAATTATTATTTGAGGACAATATAATTTATTTATAAATACAAAACCATATCAAAAGTCAAACATTAAACAAACATCTTAAAGGTTTTATTGGGAGCATTGATGGAAGCCATTAGAAGGCTTAGTGGTATCCAACTGGAGCTGCAGCCTCTCTGAATTCTTACAATAAGAAGTTAATACTGAAATTTTTTCAAAAATCGAACAATAAGAGATTCAACGTGAAACAAAACTCGGACACATTTTTGAATAAGAGAATAATGAAATGACTGGGTCGGTGAGGCCTATCAAATTTAGTGTCTTTTATTTTATTAGATATTAATTTAATTTAAATTAATAATAAAATCTTATAAGTGGATAGACTTCTTCAGTGGATTTGCAACTCCATATTTTATGGCAAAAGTTTTCTCGTATTGATATGATTTTTTTTTTTCTTGGTACCTAGGTTCCTCTACTGTGTGACATGAGAGGGCAGCTATCATTGATGGAGGTACAATTTTATGAGGAATAAAAGAAACTCTCCTCTACTACCTTGATAACCTAGGTACAAATCGTTAAGGAGTTATGATTCTCAACTCTACTTGCATTTGCTACAAATTAAAAAAATTTAAAAATTGTTTCTTACATATAATAGTCCACATTTAGCTTACTCTTTTATTGATTCTCTTTGAAAAATACTATTTTTATTATAGTTCTTTAACTAGTGATTAATAAGTTGTTTTTAATTTATGAGAGATCATTTTTATGTTCTATTTAACAAATATTTGTTTATTATTAAAGTGAACATGTAAATTAGATAACAAAACATATTTTAGAAATGGACTTTCCTACAAAGTTTGGACCATAAGGGTGATTAATCTCATTCCACTATCACAGTTGCGATAATAGTGGGAGATGAGACAAAATAAAAATCCAACTTGATGAAAAAAAAGCTTATAGTCTTTTATCGAGCAAAAAAATAAAAAATGATAACTTTTAATTAAAATTAAAAAAATCTAATTTCTTTTACTTTTTGTCACTTCATGAATATAGTATTTTGTTGTTTTTTCTTTACTAGTAACAAACTTGAATTCTATTTTTCTATTCATTTTTCTTTTAACAACACTTCAAATAATTTCTATATATTTATTTTAAATAACATCTTTTATATTGCAATATTAATTATGAAATAAAATATTAGAGATTACATATTTATTTATATGTTATTTGATTGTATTTTTTAAATAAAAAATGTATTTATTCTTTTATATTATATCAAATATTAAATATAATAAAATATGTAATGAAATTATTTTATTATTTCAATTAAATTGTACATCATGTAAACTGTAAATTATAAATTATCTTTATTTACTTGATTTTTCCTTTTACAAATTTTAAATTGATAGTGAAAAGATGCTTAAAATAAATATCTAAGTTGGAAACATCAAAAGAAAAGACGTGCCTTCAAAAATAATAGAATATTTTAAAAATTAAATTATTATGAATAAATTTATTTACTCTGTTTTTATTATTTAAATGAAATTTAATATATATACTTTTAAATATTTAGCAAGAAATATTCATCAAATTAAAGTCAATATGGATTTTATGTGATTTGGTCCCCACACTATGACTAAAGGAAAAGCTCCATGGCAACAATATAAAGCAGCAATGATATTTAATGCAGCAATTTTCTCAACGATTATATCAGCATTGATTATATTAGATGAATGTCAAGATTTCTCCTATTCCACAATTTTAAAAAAGACACAAATATCCTCTATTGCACAATTTAAAAAGTCACTTTTATTGCCTAACAAATGTGAAGTATCCATTCCATAATTTAAAAAAGATGTAGATTTTTGAAACTAATGCCTTTCAAACTCATATCATGAAGATTATGTATATTGTCGACTTCTAACAAATTTTGTAAGTGACACCTTTAAAAAAAAGAGACCATCTTTTTATCAAATTTAAAACAATACCATGGGCGTCATATCGAATGGGAGGCAATTTTGATGAAGACCATGGGCACCAAATCTAGCTATCCAAGGGCAGATTGTAGGCTCGCTTTGGGGCTTGCTAATTGTATGTTGGTGGTGAATACTAAATAGTGTATGAGCATTCCTCAAAGCATGAAGAAACTCGATAGTTTGAAGAGACATGTATTACACACCGGCGCATAAAGAAACTTGATAGTTTGAACAACATTCCACAAAGCATAAAGAAATGCAATAGATTGAAGAGATATTTTGCAATGATTTATAGGGCACACAATGCACTAGATTCTAATTAAGCATGATTCTTATAAACACATTGAATAAGCCTTGCTTTGCATTAACACGAGTTCCCTGTACAAATTTTTGAAAGGTTGGAAAAACTCTAAGAATGACTGAGGTAAACGAGACTGATTTATCAAAATTTGATGTTGTGTTCTTTTTATTTGTTATATGGAACAACAAAAAAATTAACGCTACACTTGCAATAACACTAAAGGTTGTAGACCTTTATGTAGAGTTTCTCCTATAACAAACAAATTATAATCATGATGAGACTAAATGAAACTGGTCAATGATCTTAATATCTAATGCTTGCCATTGTTGGAAGTTGAACAACACTGAGAGAGGGAGGGGGGGGGGGTTAATCAGGGTTGTAAATATTTCTTACAGGACAAACCAAAATATCACCACATGAAGTATACTATGACAATCGATGCTGTCAGAAAGCATACAGAGCATGACCAACAAAAACATAAAATAAATTAAATGGACAACATCATAGCATCATTTTTTTTATAAGAGAGAATGAAAAAGAATACAAAACAAATACCCTTATTTCCAGAAGAAAACAGGTCTATATTTCCAGCATGAAGAAAAAATTGAGCAAATAGTACTGAAGGTTATTGAACTGGATAAGTATACATATCAAAGCAATTAATGAACCTAAAAGACAATTTCAGCATAAAAGATAGAAGGTAAAAATGTGCACATTAAATAATAGAGACACAAAGAGATGTCGAGTGGAAAACCCTCTAGGGGTAGAAAAACCACTCCAAAATGCCTTGCAAACTTAATCTCAAAATTCTATTTACAATATTGTTCTGAGCACCAACTCAGTCACTAAAACAATCTGAAGCACCTACTTCAATAGAAGTACCAACTCCTTATCAAAATATCTTATGTAGAGTTCTCTTGTAAAGTAAGGATCTTATAATTGCACTGTATGTGCAATTCTAAAAACTCCACTACACAAGACAATTCATGTCATGATAACAGATACAATATATAACCTCAACTTGTTCTTCGCAAAAATTCAACCGAACTGAATCTCTGTTGTAGAAACCAAAGTCAACATATGTATCTTTTCATTTTTTATTTTACAAAATTTCAAAAGAATACCTTTCTTTCTGGTTTTGTATACTTTTTTCACTATTACAGATCTCTTTTGAAATGGCTTACAACCATATTTTAGAGACAAGAAATAGTTACAAAACAAAACCGTATCTAATAACTAGGGTTTGTAACAGGAAAACGAAACCCTTCACAATAGTATGTGTACCCATATTTTTTTTCATGTTTTTCTCTTTCATAATGAATCATACAAAAAATACAGAGAAACTGATATATCAAATTCAAGGAACCCAAGAGTTTGTAAACTCGAGTTACACGAAATAGAATAACACATTTTTGTAACTACTTAGAATGACAAGGAAGAATATACCAATTTCTTAAACTGAAAAACAAAATGAAATACTTGTCATGGGGGCTAGTCAAACAATATACCACCTATCTACGAAGAAAATCCATAATAGTAACAACACGATTCTTCCAATATTCAACATGCAAGATGTTTGCCAAATTATATTAATCAACATTTTGCTTTAGCTTAAGCCAAGTCTCAACACACAACCGTAGATTGTAAGTTTTCCAATGGTGGTGCAGCTAGGATTCCGCTGTTGCAAAAAAGATAAAGAACAAAACAATCAAACAAATCTCTTGTTGCCCTATTTCCTTTCCCAATGAGCTCTTTAGACAAAAGAAAATAATGATTGAAATCCACTGCATACTAAGTCAATAAACATTATTAACAAACAATGATACTATCTTCAAGTCCGTGAATAAAACAAATGAGTGCAACTCCGACAACATCATAAGCCTTGTAGAAACAAAAGTCAAAGAACCTTTCAACACTGACAGATTGCAAACCACATGACATGTACACCTATACAAGTCAAGATAAAACATGTGAATACTTGTCCTAGTCAAGGCACATATCATAAAGGACAAATGATCGCAACAAACTCCCCCTTTGTCCTTGATGTTAAAAACAAACAGATTAAAGTCAAAGCTCAAAACCCAAGCCATCATTGGAGCCAACATAAACATAGGAGTAATCAAAAACCATAGTGAGTGAGCCGTAAACCAAAAACCAATCAAATAATTTATCCTTCTAAAGCATAATCTATCCAATCAAATAATCTATCCTTCTGAAGCATCTGAAATGAGAAGCCAAAATGAGATACCAATTATGAGAATTCTGAGAAACCAAATGCCATTTCTCCCCCTTTTTGTCACAAGGACAAAGGGTGAAAACAAAATAGAATGAGATAGCTGCAAATAGAACATGAAGTAGCAAAGCCATGAAGAGCAACAAGAAACTGCTTAGAGAGCTGAAAAGCTCCCCCTCAACAAAGAATGGAGCTTTAAGAAAGCAAAGATTGAGAGACAACTCCCAATAGAGAATGAAGCCCTTCAAATACTTCTTTATCCAAAGGCTTTGTGAAAATATCTGCCACTTGTGCTTGAGTGGAAACATACTACATTGTTATTTCATTAGCCAAAACCTTTTCCCTCAAAAAATTAAATTTAATGGCAATATGTTTAGTTCATGAATGCATAATGGAATTTTTAGACAAGTTAATTGCACTTGTGTTAAAAAAAAAAATAGAAATTGGTTTAACAACCTCAATACCCATTTCTGATAATGTTTGTGCCAACCAAAGAAGTTGAGTACAACAAGAAGTAGTTGGAATATATTCAACTTCGGCAGTTGATAAAGAAACCGAGTCTTGTTTTTTACTATGCCAAGCAACAAGACAATCACCAAGATAAAATACTGCACCACTAGTGCTTTTCCTGTCATCTAACAAACCAACCCAATTAGCATCAGTAAATGCTATCAAAGTAAAATCATTATTTCATGGATACCATAAACCAAAATCAAGAGTACGCTAGATATACTTGAATATACTTTTTATAGCCATGAGATGAGACTGTTTTGGTGCAGATTGAAATCTAGATACCATACACACAACATGCATTAAGTTTGATCTAGAAGAAGTTAAATATAGTAAACTACCAATCATTGACCGATACTCTGTTTGATCAACATTAGGAGAATCATCATTTTTCGACAACTTACAACCAGTTACCATAGGTGTGCTTACAGGATGACAATCATTCATTTGAAACTTTATTAACATTTTTTTGGCATATTTTGTTTGTGACAAAAATATTCCTTGTTCAAGTTGTAAAAATTGGAGACCAAGAAAGAATGTTAGTTCACCTAACATTGACATTTCAAATTCAAATTCCATAATCTTTGAAAACATCTTAGACAAAGCATCATGATTGTAGCCAAAAATTATATTATCTACATAGACCTCAACAACTAGAACATCATCACTTTCAACTCTAACATAGAGATTACTATCAACACCACCTCTTTTGAAACCATTCTCTATTAAATGTGCATCCAACTGGGAATACCAAGCTCTAGGAGCTTGTTTAAGACCATACAAAGCCTTTTTTAATCTGTAAACATGATCCATTTTTTCATTTGCAACAAACCCTTCTGGTTGTTCCATATACACTTCTTCATCAGGATAACCATTCAAGAATGCGATTTTTACATCCATTTGATAAACCTTAAAAATTTTGAAACAAGAGTATGCTAAGAATATTCTAATAGGCTTAATATGAGCAACAGGTGCATAAGTTTCACCGAATTCTATACCTTCCTGTTGTGCATATCCTTTGTACACAAAATGTGCTTTATTCCTTATTACTTTGCCACACTCATCTAGCTTGTTACGAAACACCCATTTGCCTCCAATAATATTCTTATCATCAGGTCTTGGGATGAGCTCCCAAGTCTTATTCTTCTCAATTTGACTAATCTCTTCCTGCATAGCTTTCAACCAACACTCATCATTTAAAGAATTAGATACAACTTTAGGCTCAAAATTAGTTATCAAACAAAAATGTTTAGCAATCTGTGCTTGCTCATCAAATTTAGCTTTTCTTCTTGTTAAAACCCCAGCATTACCATCCCCAATGATCAGATCTTGAGGATGATTTTTAAAAGCAATCCTGTAGGGTGGCTTTGGAGATGTTGTTGCCTTAGAACTTGAACCATCTTCCTATGGAACTTTATTTTTTTCATCAGACTTAGGAGTAATGTCAAGGCCTAACAAAGGTTCCTCGTCACCATCCTGCACAGGCTCATCATCAAGAAGCAATTTTTCATCAAATTTTATGTTAACAGATTCAACAATTCTATTCAACCTTTTATTGTAACACCTGTAAGCTTTACTATGAGTGGAGTATCCTAGAAATATACCTTCATCCGATCTAGATTGAAAGCTGCCAAAGTTTTCATCATCATGTTTAATAAAACATTTACAACCAAAAATTCGGAAGTATTTAACTAAAGCTGATTTACCATGCCAAAGTTCATAAGGAGTGAAATTGGATTTCACTCTAATTTGTACCCCGTTTAGAGTATAAATAGCTGTATGAACAACTTATTTCTAGTATTTGTTTGGTACTTTTGATTCATCTAACATTGTCCTTGCCATTTATTTTACTGTTATTTTTTTCCTCTCAACAACTCCATTTTGTTGAGGAGTTCTTGCAGAACCGTATTGACATTTTATACCATGTTTCTCACAATAATCTATAAATTCTTGAGAAGTAAACTCACCTCCTTTGTCTGATCATAAGCATTTAAGCTTTGTGTCAGCTTATTTCTCAACCATCTTTCAAAAAAATTTAAATCTATCAAATGCTTCTAAATTAGTTTTGAGAAATGTTACCCATGCCATTCTAGTATATTCATCTACAAACAACATGAAATACTACTCACCATTTATAGATCTTGTTCTAGTAGGACAACACAAGTCAGTGTGTACAAGCTGCAAAGGTTTAGTTGAAGCATGTTCTTTGGATTTAAAACTAACCTTTGTTTGTTTACCTCATAAAGATTCCTTACAAACAATATTTTCAGGTTTGTGTAAAATAGGAAATCCTCTAACATTCTGGTTTTTACTAATCCTAACTAGATTATCAAAGTTAACATGTCCTAACTGTTTATGCCACAACTAGTTTTCTTCAACTTGACCCATGAGACATATCCCTTCACTAAATTCACGATTGGAAGAGTCAAGAAGATTATCAAAATTACCTTGTGTCCCTAATCCAGTTGCAACTATTTTTCCTGATTTGTTCTTTATAGCACAACCTTGAGTGGAATATAACATTATAACCATTGTCACAAATCTGACTAACACTTAAAATATTGTGTTTAAGACCATCAATGTAATATACATCATGGATAGGAGTATCATTAGTTAAAAGCAAAGAACCTTTACCTTTCATCTCAATTCCTGTATTATCACCAAATTTCACAAAACCTCCTAAATAATCTTCAAGCTTGATACACATGTTTCTATCATCTGTCATGTGATTGGAACAACCACTATCCAAAAACCATAAAATCTTCCTTCTTGAGAGAAGAGCAGTTTGGACAAGCATTGATTGTTCTATGTTTTGAACAAATTTGGGTCTCCAAACTTTTCTAGAGATATTTTTACCTTGTTTGCATTCCTTGGATGTGTGACCAATAGAATTGCAAGTGAAACACCTAATAGTATTAGAAAAACCAAAGAACTATTTCTGACCAAATCTAGGTGTTCTAGACATCATTATTCTGCAGTTGCTTATTTTGTGTCCAAACTTATTACAAAAGAAACAATAACCATGAAAGAAAGCATTAAACCTGAAATTGGTTCGTTGATGCTCAAATGGCCGCCTCTTCTCAGCTGCCTTGAAGTTCTGATGTAAAGGTTTTGAACATTCACCAGTATTGAACCCAATACCAGTCATATCTTTATGTTGTTTCTATTTTCCAAGTATCTCATTCAAGTGAATAGTACTCTCATAACCTTCCACTTATTGTTTTAGATTGACAACCTGTTATTCAAGAGTTTGAATCTCTTTATCTTTATCAATAAGAATAAACTGAAGAGTATCCACAATTTTTTTTGATTCATCAAGCTCAATTTGTTAACCAGTGACAAAACTATTGGAACTATGGTCTCTATCTGAATTATGTTCTTGAGAAACAATATGTTTCTTTAATATTTTTATTTATTGAAGAGCACAAAGTAATTCAATTTCATAGTTTTCTACCTTAGATTGTTTTTCAGATTCTTTATTTGGTGTCTCCTCTGATTCTTTTTTTGAGACCTTTTGAGTTTCAACTTTAGCCATAAATAAAGTTAAGTCTTCATCATCCAGTGAGCCATCAAACTCAAGATCTAAATCTTCTTTTGAAAAAAGACTTTTTTTCAGTTGAAAGTTAAACTTCTTTTTAGGATAGTAAGTTTTTTTCTTAACTTGTCTTTCTGGTTTTTTATCTTCATAAGACTGGTCAGAATAAGGACATTTCATAGAAAAATTTCCATGTTTTCCACAAGTAAAACATTTAAAAGGCATCTTACCCTTATACTTCTTTTCTAAATTCTTAACAAGAAGAGCTTCTTTGAGATCAGACAGATCAGAGTCTCTATCATCTGATAAAGTTTTCTTTTCTACTTTAAAAGTATTTTCTTTTCCAAAAGAAGTATTTTTGTTGATTCTCATTTTATAGGCAATTAAAGTACCTTGTAAACTATCTAGGGTGAGCTAGTCAAAGTGTTTCTTTTGTTCAAGAGTAGCAATTTTAGCTTGAAATTAATTTGGTAAAATTCTGATAACCTTAGTGACAACATCAAACTCCTTTACCTCTTCTCCTAACCCTTTCATAGCATTAACAATTTCATCAACTCTTAAGAAATAATCAACTATTCTTTCATCATCCTTCATTTTAATTTCTTCGAACTGATGTTTGAGAGCAAGGACTTTTGACTGTTTTACTTTTTCATTTCCTTGATAAATAGTTTCTAGTTTCATGCAAATTTCCCTCGCAGAACTACAATGCATAACCTTCATAAAAACTTCTTTAGTCAACGCACACAAGAGAGCATGTTTTTTCTCTAGCATTGGTTTGATATTTTTTCTTCTCATAAGCAAATGTGGGAAGAGTAGTTGGTACAGTGTATCCAGCTAATACAATACTCCATACATCAAGATCTATAGAAGTCATATATGTTTCCATTTTAATCTTCTAGAACACATAATCCACTCCATCAAACAATCGAGCTCTTGTCATAGAAGTGCCTTCATGAGCTTGAGACATGTTAAACAAACTTCCAAGACCAAAATCAATCCTAGGATGGGAAACCTGACCGAAGACCCTAGGCTCTGATACCACTTGTTGGAAGTGGAACAAAACTGAGAGGGAGGGGGTGAATCAGGGTTTTAAATATTTCTTATAGGACAAACCGAAACATCACCACATGAAGTATACTATGACAATCGATGCTGTCAGAAAGCATACAGAGCATGACAAACAAAAACAGAAAAATAACTTAAATGGAAAACATCATAGAATCATTGTTTTTATTAGAGAGAATGAACAAGCATACAAAACAAATGCCTTTATTTCCAGAAGAAAATAGATCTATATTTCTAGCATGAAGAAAAAACAAAGGAAACAGTACTAAAGGTTATTGAACTGGATAAGTATACATATCAAAGCAATTGGAGAACCTAAAAGACAATTTCGGCATAAAAGATAGGAGGTAAACATGTGCACACGAAATAGTAGACACAAAGAGATGCCGAGTGGAAAACCCTCTAGGGGTAGAAAAACAACTCCAAAATGCCTTGCAGGTTTAATCTCAAAAATTTGTTTACAATATCATTCTGAGCACCAACTCAGTCACTGAAACAATCTGAAGCACCTACTTCAATAGGAGTACCAATTCCTTATCAAAATCTCTTACATGTAGAGTTCTCTTGTAAAGTAAGGATCTTATAACTGTACTGTATGTGCAATTCTAAAAACTCCACTGCACAAGACAATTCATTCCATGATAAAAGATACAATATATAACCTCAACTTGTTCTCTGCTAAACTTCAACCAAACTGAATCTGTGTTGTAGAGACCACAATCAACATATGTATCTTTTCATTTTTGATTTTACAAAATTTCAATAGAATACCTTTCTTTTTGGTTTTCTATACTTTTTTCGCTATTACAAATCTCTTTTAAAATGGCTTACAACCATATTTTAGAGGCAAAAAATAGTTACACAACAAAACCGTCTCCAATAACCAGGGTTTGTACTAGGAAAATAAATCCCTTCACAATAATACGTGTACCCATATTGTTTTTCATGTTTTTCTCTTTCATAATGAATCATACACAAAATTCAATTGATTCAAGGTTCAATTGGACAAGGTTTCAAATTTGGTGATTCACAAATAGACCGTAAAATGTGAAGACAACTTCAGTTAGGTATAGAAAAATAAATTCATTAATAGAATGGCGGAATGTAATCATAGCAAAAAAAGCACCAAAAGCAATTTCATCTATTCATAACAAGAATCAATTGCATTTCTAAATAAGTTTTCAACTCTTGCACAAAGAATAAGATAAAAGATAGCATAGACAATGCTCATTAACTTTTAGAAACATTCTAATGGAAGCATAGATAAATCTCTTTAGCTTTTAGAATTTTTTTATCAAATGAAGTCTATTGCTTAAACTGTCATATCAAAGAAATGCAATCTAAATTTGAATGCTAAAACTTGAATCTAGTGCTTAAACTGTCATGGCTCCGGGCCCTCCTTCTAGTGCCAGATGTAAGTACTCAACCTGAAAAAGTTAAACTTAAACAAAAAATTCATATATGTCAATTTATACAAAGAAAAATATGTGCTCCTATGAGATAATTCATCATGAACTACATATGAAAACAAAAAATAAGAAATAAAATGAACTAAATGAAAGCTCATGAAAACATGATCAAACCTTATCCCATAGTGGGAGTGGTGCTCCTTTGATGTGGAAAATATTTTCTTTCCCACCCCCTTGATAAGCTTCTGATGATGATGAAATATGCAAGTTCCTATAGTGCAAATGCCCAATATTGTAGTTGATAATGAAAATGCTTGAGATTGTGGGTCGATTTGTAGTAGAAGTTCCTTGTAGTTATAGGTTGAAGGCTTGAAAGATAGAGTGAAGGGATGAATTTGGGATTAAACATGAGCCAATGGACAAGTAACCCTTGTCAACATGCTAGTGGAAGAGGAATAAACACATTTTGAAGAATGTGCGAGTGGTTGAGGATTTGAGAGGTGTAAGAGAGATTAATGGCTTTGTAAGAGTCATTAAATGAATGTGGTTGAGATATTTTGGAGGGAAATGGGTTGGGCAAGAAAGTCAAATAAGTGGAGTTATTGAAGGAATATTTATTCGGAATAGGACTTGCGAGGGAAAATAGGGATAATTAGATAATTAAATAAAATGAATCTCATGTGCAAGTGGGTAGGTTAGTCAAGGGTTTAGGTTTAACCCAAGTTGAGTCAAAACCTAGAGGATGGGTAATTAGGATTATGGGTTAATTAATTCAGATTAATTAACTTGGAGGAATTTTAGGGATTTGACATTTGATTTAAATTATTTGATTTATCAAATTAGATGAGAGGACCCTTAGGACTTTAATTAAATAAATTAATTTAGTTAATTAAAAATGATGAATATTGGTGAATTAATCTAATAAATTTCTTTAGTTTCATATTTTAATAAAGGAATTTGATGTTAATTAGAGTGAGACTAGATGCATTGTGTCAGTTGATTATTTGAGTGTCTACAAAATAAATTCTAGGAAGTGTGTCGCCAAAAAGTATATACCTTGGAAAATTTTCACTCATTTTGGCCTTTTTCCATTAGATTTTTCCCTTGTTTTACCTTGATTCAATCTTGTAAGTTTGCAATTCAACAATAACCTAACGGTGTTTACTAAGGTGTTGTGAAGTGTTGTGACACATTTCCTCACTTTTCTAGCACCCTTTCTACATAATTCACCTAAATAACACCTTCTTGCACACATTTATAAGCCTCATGACAAAGTGTTGTAAAGTATTGTAATATATTTTCACACTTATCTAGGCTCATCACCCCTAAATTAACCCTTTTACTATTCTAATTTGTCCCCTTAATGTACTTTTAGTCCTAACCTAAGTGTTTTTCAAGAGGCATTGTTGATTAACTCCATTAAACACAAATTAATTCCAGACCACCACTTGAAATTTCCCAAGTGGACTAGGTCACCACCTTCGGTGACCTAGTCCCTTTAGGCATATATTTCAAATTCTAAATAAAAAACTTATGGGAATTTTCCCCCAAAACCCTAATGTCGACCTATCATTAGTCATTTTCGCGAAAATTAGGGTTTTGCATTTACAAATAAGGGTTATCATCCTCATTTTACTCTCTTCTTGGCTCATTTTTTTCACCTTCACTCCTGTTGACAAGCACTCTAGCGTTCAAGTCTTTCAAATCAAGCAAACAAGCATTAGGGTTTCGCAAGCCATCTCCATTCGAGTTGCTCTTGCATGTTGCAGACATCTTCAACAAAGGATTTGGTAAGTGTTTACATTGCTGTATCATTCAATCATATTTCCTTCCTTTGTTTATCATTTAGATCTGATTATCAAAATGGGGTTTGACTAAGGCAAAACCCAGATCTCTAACCCTAACCATTGTCTCCTTCTTCATGTGTCTATTTGCAAATTTTGGTATTTTGCAGGTGGAAGATCATTCAACAAATAATCCAAGCTCACTAGGGTTGTAGAAACCCTAGTTGCACCTTGGAAGACACCTATAGGCCGAAAATCAAGGTTTGTGGTCTGAACACTTGGAGGAATAAAAAGTGTAGATCAAGAGCCTCTCTTTCCACCTTCAAATTTTTAGAAAAGGAAAAAGTGAGTGAAAACAAGCAATGTGGGATCATTCAACATCCAATGGCCAATTGTCACTTGTCAAGATGTGAATGGCTGAAGGTTGTGCACATTTTGGCCAAAGTGCCAATAAATGCAATTAGGTGGAATTTCAAATTAGATAAATGACATGTGAGAGGGAAAAATGAATGAAATAAATGCCACTTGGCTCAATGCACAAGGAGATGTAAGAGGAATGAATGCCTTGTTGGATATACAAATTCACTTGGACTTTTTGAATTCAAATTGAGGGAATATTCCCTTTTGATGCCTTGTGAGGGAAATTAGATGAATTAATAAATCAATTAAATCTATTTTCATGTGCAAGTTGCATTCTCTAGAAGATTTTATCGATAGGGAATAACTTAATCAAGATTTTGAATAATTTAATGATGGATTAGAAGATATGAAAACTTTGACTTAAATTGATGAATTAATTTAAATTAGAACTGAGAGGAATTGATTAATTAAATAAATGATTTTGATTTATTTAACTGAGTGGGAAAATTTTAGATTAAATCAAATAAGGTTTAGTTTATTTAATTTGATAAGAGGACTTTACAAACTTTAATCAAATAAAATGATTTATTTAATTAAATAGAGACATAGGATTAATTAAATTAAATTGATTAATTTAATCAAAAGACTTAATGAAATAAACAATGATTTATTAAATTAAGAGAAAAAATATTATGAAAAGATGAGAGTATGATTCAAGAAGAAATGTTGTTAATAATCAAGATCAAGTGTGTCAAACCAAATTTGCACATTTTCCATGTGTACAACATGTGATGGATGGTTGTGAAGGTTCTTCATCAAGCTAATAGGTGATTTTTTAGCATGAATTAGTGGTGAGTCGCTTTGCTATTTTGATATCATGGAGATAGTCATACAAGGGAGCTTGTGGTATAGTGGGTAACCCACAACCTCGTGATAGACCATGATGGAGGTTGTGGTATGGCAGTATGGAAATCACAACCCCATAATAGCTCAGTGAAGGAGTCTGTGATATAGTGGTACATACCCCACAATCTGATGAAATTCCATGAAGAGGGCCTAGAATATGGTGGTAAGCTGCAGACACAGTGATGGACGTTTGGATGGTTTGTGGTGGAACAGTCTCGTGCAATATCATAGTAAAAGAAAAAGATGATGTTAGGTGGTGATGAATGATTGAGTAGGGATGACGTGGAGGTTCTTCATTGAGGAGAACTTGTATCATAGCGAGTTATGCTTGAGTCTCTTCGATGACCTAGTGGGGACTTGATTGGTGGAATTCCTAGATTTTAGGGAGAGATGCTTTGGTGTCCCCTTGACACAACGAAGAAAAAGTGAAGTGTGATGGTGAAGCTAATGCTAATTAGGTGCAAATCACCTAAGTCAATGGTTGCATGAATGGTAGTACAAAAATGGTGTAACTATCTGGGTGACACTAATGCTACAGGGAAGTGCACGATGACGCTAAGGCAAGCATGGGCACCAAAATTTAATGTGGATTATGTTGAAATAAGGGAAAAGGGATAAAACACATGGAAGGAAGGGGCAACCCTAGGTCATGGAGGTTCAGGAAGGAAAATTGCATCAAACCTCCATGCCCTTCATCTCCACCCCCTTCACCTCCACCTCCACCCACTCCACCCACTCCACCTCATAACCCCCCACCTCCACCACCTGCATCTGATGGTTCTCACTCACAAGAAGAGATTGATGTGAATGCTAGATCCATTCAAGATCAAATCGATGCTTTCAGAATGAAGAATGTATTCCACCACATTTGAGGCATTTTGCATCTAGGATGGAAATTATTGTTGATGTCGTTAGGTCCATTGATCCAGAATTAGACAAGAATCAAAGATGGCTAGAGGAGAGGAGACAATCATATTCTCAAAAATGAAAAAAAAAGAAATGAAGAGATGAGTAGAGAGTGGCAACATTTTATTTTATGACAATGATTTTAGTGAATTTTATTGAATTTTGCAGTTCACACTAACAATGATCTTATTTTTATAATGAATTTGACCTTGGATGGATATTTTATAAAGAGTTTGGTTGGATGGATCTATTAATTAATATTGTATTAAAATTTTAATTGGTAGTTTTTCTAACTCTAAGTTTTCGAGGTGTATCTATGATGGATTGCATTCACACATTTTGAACATTTTAAGAAATGTTTTGATATACTTATTTTGTGATACTTAGAATTGTTCTGATATACTAAACCCTAAACCAATCATTATGTCATAAAATATGACTTTGTTTTGATATACTAAACCCTAAACCCTAAAGCCATCATATATTATTAATTACATCCTTTAAATGTACATTTTAAAAAATAATATATATATAACTTGATGAAATCTAGTTTCCTTGAGAAACTTCACCAAATTTTATCCCCTTAAGACATCATTTTTGCCTAGGACCTTCATTCATAGATCCCCTTAATTCATCCTATTACGACCCCTTAAGCCATCATAAATTTTCCTAATGAAAAATATTAATGATGTAATTTCTAATGAGATTTCATATCACATTAAAAATCAAATTTTATCCCTTTAAGACATCATTTTTTCCTAGGACCTTCATTCATAGACCCCCTTAAACCATCCTATTATGACCCCTTAAGCCATCACAATTTCTCCTATTATAAAATATTAATGATGTATTTTGTAATTTGATTTCATATCACATTAATGAGCTTTTTATGTGTGTTTTAAGTTTTTTTTTAGTATGTGTACATGTACAAAGATTACATAGTTAGATCTTACATTTTGGAATTTGTATGGGTATGATCAAGTTAAATGATGTATGTATGTGTACGTACATGTATCCTAGATTTTTTTACACTCATGTATGTTATTGATGTATGCATGCTAATTTTGTATAATTTTTGCAGGTTCATTTATATACATCATGGATCAATTTGACATTAATGATATTCTTAATGATCCACCTTTCCAGCCTCCCCTCCACCTCCCCCTCCACCTCATAACCCCCCACATCCAATATGAGGATTTGATGAGGCTCACATGTGAGCCAAGATCAGTGATAATTTTATATCCATTCATAACAAAATCAGCGTTATTCAAAATGAAGCATTGGTTTCTCCACACCTGAGGTGTTTTTCATCTGTAATGCAAAACATTATCGATATCGCTAGGAATATTAATTCGGACTTAGATATGCATTGATGATGGCAAGAGGAGATGAGATAATTTTATTCATATGGTCTCTCCTACAAAGATATTTTGGACTTGAAAATAACAAAATCCCATCTTGCACCTTATTTTACCAACCTTTTCACTAATATACCTATCCTGCAACTAAGCCTGGGATATCAATGAGGTGGTGCACACATCCACAAATGGCTACACATTTTTGGGAGCAATGTTGGATGGTATTTGACCATCCATCACATGCTAATTTGGAGGTCCCTTTATACTACCACATGCTAATTTGGATGGTATTTGACCATCAACCAAATAAACTTTCAAGTGAATTGATTTTTGAAGGACTAAAAATAATCACGATCTCAAAATATTCCAAGCTACTCATTTTTAATCTCCTTACTCATTTTCATTGTAGTTGTAACTACCTCTTGTGATACTATGGATGATGTATGAAATTCCTTCAACTAGTTCTATTAGCTTTCTTTTCCAATCCTATGTTAGTAGTGGTGTGTTCCTTGTTAGTGTAGA
The DNA here is from genome assembly GCA_007115665.2 of Sequoiadendron giganteum. Taxonomy (NCBI): domain Eukaryota; kingdom Viridiplantae; phylum Streptophyta; class Pinopsida; order Cupressales; family Cupressaceae; genus Sequoiadendron; species Sequoiadendron giganteum. Next base: position 153,712,370 of record CM021104.1, read on the forward strand.
ATATTCTATGACATATTCTCTCATGTTTTTTTTCTTTTTGAAGATAAGACTGCTTAGGTGTAATTTTTAGCCTTACTCTTTTATTGAGTTGCATGTCACTTTTCAAGGAGTGGTTTCTCTCCTTTGCACTATATATGCACATCTTCTCATGAGTTTATTTATTTTAGATCATTATGGATTATTCATCTTTCTATGTTATATTCTTTCTTGCAACATTTTGTGTTTTCTAAATAACTTATAGGACATGTGGTTTCTTCTCTATCATTCCTAAATTTTATTGACAATCAATCTAGTGTATCATGATAAAATTTGCATTCCTTTCCAAGTGTTTCCAAAACTTGTTAAATAATCTAGTTCTTAACATTTTTACTATTTTTTAATTTGAGTTATTCTCTAATTCTTTTAATATGAAGACCCCACCTAAAACATAAGATTATTTTATTTACCTAAAATTAATGTATTTTTACTTAAGGTATTTTTTAATTTTTCCAAAAACCACAACTTATTAATTATTAATTTTATTTGTGAACAACCAATATTTTTTTACTAAATATAATATAAGTATATTCATATAAACACTACTTAAATAATTTTATGTGTAATAGATAGATTGAATATTAAGTGAATACATTAATTCTTTATTAAACTAACATAGATACTTAAATACATGTACCTAAAATAACTAATTAAATAAAACATAAAACATAAAACTATTTTATCATTAAAAAAAATTTATCGTTTGAAATGCATTTAATATCCAAAAACTATCAATCAATAGTTTCTGCAGTTGGGGAAATAGGGGAGGAAATAGGAAACAAACCTGTAATTGTCCTTACTTTTCTCTGATGATCCCATTTTACCCCATCAAACGATTTGGTGGCCAACTTTCTGCTCAAATGAGTATTCCAGTAGAGATCGCTGAGTCAATGAAAATCAGAGATAAATTGTTCAAATTTAAATTTCGATCAAACAGCGGGAAATTTAGGCAGATTTGAAATTCAATTTAAGCGCGTTGGACATTTTAAACAGCATGTGGCTTTTGGAGTTTGCTACCTACGGATAGTACGACCCTGACTTGGAATTCCCTTGCAAGTTACTGTACTTCCCTGACAAAATCCGTAAGACAATACTCATAACAAAATATCCCAGAGGACCATACGAAGGATTTTGAGCCATATAAGAAATGTATTATAACTACATTCATTTTCTAATACTTCCTTTCATATATAAGAACATATTCTAATGGTCTATTTGTAATGCATGAGAAGTGCTCCTCAAATTGTATAACACGTGGAATTTTCTGCAAGTCGAACTTAAACTGATCAAATATGCATCAAAATTACATTAAACAACATCTTAAAGGTTTTATTGGGAGCATTAATGGAAGCCATTAGAGGGGTTAGTGGTATCCAACTGAGGCTGCAGCCTCTCTCAATTTTTTTCCCTTGTAATAAATATCCTGCAGAAGCAAAGAAATTTTTTTTTACTCTCATGAAAAATAACGATTCATGATTTTACAAGGCTTTCCAAAAGAATTACAAAAACTTATCTGAAAATTAGTAACTTTCTGATGCAAAATGATTGACATCACGATGGTGAGCCTCATCAGCCCTGACTACCATGACCACATCCCTGAGAGTGGAATCTTTGGAAAGCCTCCAATAATCTACGGCTATGGCAGGTGCTGACACATTTGGAATGTTGCCATTGTCCAGTTCCTTGAGGAATTCAGTATGAGTGAATGGCTTCTTCTTCAAGGTAACCCACAGTCCTGTGAGCAAGCAAGTAGAGCATAAAGTAGGTGTTGAAGAGCACTCCTGGCACTGTGAACACCAAGGCTCTTTCATACCATTTGGGATTTGACACGTCCATGAATGTCATCACATGCATCCTCCCATTTTCTGCTTCTTCTACAAGACCCTTCATCTATCTTCCACTGTCTTGGAATCTCCTCACTGACTTGCACTGTAGGAGCATTCCTCCTACCGTAGGTACAGCAGCCACAGTTTCAAGCATCATGCACCTTCAATTTATTTCGATCTTCATCGGCAATACATATCCACTTATAGCATAAGTTCTAAGTTCTACCTGAAGAGAACAAACAAATTAGAAAACCTAAGAAAGCCATCAGTATTCAATGTTCCTATCTTCTCACAAGACTGGGATGGTTATATATGCAAAATGCACAAAAGAGAAAATTTTAACAGCCTCCGAATATTTTCAGAATATGCACCTGCAGGGAACTCATCACCTCTTCATTCCCTTGTCCTCTGCTCCTAAATAAATCCTAACTAATGAAATTTGAGGCAGAAAGTTGGTAGGTGTGATTTTTTTTTCCTAAAAGCGATAGATTATGATGGCATCTGAGGATATTGTTATGATCCAAGGGAAGACACCATGTAATGAGCTCTTGCCTTTGGAAACAATGGCACTCGAATCTCTTATATGAGTTCTCCCACAGTCAAGGATGAGAGCTGTAGGCGTGATTATCTCAATTCTTGACTAGCTTTTGGGGTTGGATCACGGAAAAATGAATAAGAAAAAGTGGTCCTTAAGGTATTTGATAAATGTTTTTCTTTTCTTTTCT